>QXTE01000115.1:1199272-1372019 GCA_003942145.1 Platysternon megacephalum | reverse complement strand
CAGCCAGGGCTTTGTCAAGCCTGACCTTAAAAACCTCTAAGGAAGGAGATTCCACCACCTCCCTAGGTAACCCATTCCAGTGCTTCACCACCCTCCTAGTGAAAAAGTTTTTCCTAATATCCAATCTAAACCTCCCCCACTGCAACTTGAGACCATTACTCCTTGTTCTGTCATCTGGTACCACTGAGAACAGTCTAGATCCATCCTCTTTGGAACCCCCTTTCAGGTAGTTGAAAGCAGCTATCAAATCCCCCCTCATTCTTCTCTTCTGCAGACTAAACAATCCCAGTTCCCTCAGCCTCTCCTCATAACTCATGTGCTCCAGCCCCCTAATCATTTTTGTTGCCCTCCGCTGGACTCTTTCCAATTTTTCCACATCCTTCTTGTACTGTGGGGCCCAAAACTGGACACAGTACTCCAGGTGAGGCCTCACCAATGTCGAATAGAGGGGAACGATCACGTCCCTCGATCTGCTGGCAATGCCCCTACTTATACAGCCCAAAATGCCGTTAGCCTTCTTGGCAACAAGGGCACACTGTCGACTCATATCCAGCTTCTCGTCCACCGTAACCCCTAGGTCCTTTTCTGCAGAACTGCTGCCTAGCCACTCGGTCCCTAGTCTGTAACAGTGAATGGGATTCTTCCGTCCTAAGTGCAGGACTCTGCACTTGTCCTTGTTGAACCTCATCAGGTTTCTTTGATGATAGCAGTTTTCAGGTATCTAAAAGGGTGTCATAAGGAGGAGGGAGAAAACTTGTTCACCTTAGCCTCTAAGGATAAAACAAGAAGCAATGGGCTTAAACTGCAGCAAGGGAGGCTTAGGTTGGACATTAGGAAAAAGTTCCTAACTGTCAGGGTGGTTAAACACTGGAATAAATTGCCTAGGGAGATTGTGGAATCTCCATCTCTGGAGATATTTAAGAGTAGGTTAGATAAATGTCTATCAGGGATGGTCTAGACAGTATTTGGTCATGCCATGAGGGTAGGGGACTGGACTCAATGACCTCTCGAGGTCCCTTCCAGTCCTAGAATCTATGAATCATTGTTTGGGATTTTCATGTGGTCTTGTGAATAATTTAAAACAAAACAGTCTGCTATGAGCTTTATAATAATCTGTTCTTGCATTGTATATTATATAATTAGAAAAGGGCCACAAATGCAACTGTTTCTCTCAACTCCCCAATTTTAGAGGCTTGGAGAAAATGTTTACTAGTTTATTTTGATTTTTCAGCGCTCTGCTCTATGTACAATGCTCTTCATTAATTGACCTGTATATACAATGCCTAATACAATAAGCACTGGTTTTAATTCACCATATTTCTCAACTCTTCCTATTTCCTTACCAAATATCCAGCAAATGACATTACCTTGGCAGCATGTCTGGAAGATTAACAAGCCCAGGATCAGATGGACTGAGATTTGGAAAATTAATTCCAGAGTTAAGGAACACCCTGCCAGATGGCCACTCTCTTTTAAATGAAGGGGATTCACTTTATACACCTCAGCTGATCATCTCCCTGTCCCTGATCATACAATCCTTATGCATTCAAGCATGCAAATAATTTCAACCACAATCAATGGGAAATACTCACATGCTTAAAATTAAGTATGTGCATAAATGTTTGCCGGATCAGAGGCTATGGCAGTATTGTATAGAGCAGTGGTTCTCAACCCAGGGTCTGGGGTCCTCTGGGAGGTTGTGAGCAGGTTTCAGGGGGTCCACCAAGCATGGCCGGTATTAGACTCGCTAGGACCCAGGGCAGAAAGCCGAAGCCTTGCCACACAGGACTGCAGCCCGGGGCACCAAGCCCCACCACCTGGGGCTGAAGCCAAAGCCTGAGCAACTTATCTTCACAGTGCCACCTATGGTGTGGGGCCCCAGGCAATTGCCCTGCTTGCTACCCCCTAACAAGGGCCCTGGCTTTTATATGCAGAAAAACAGTTGTTGTGGCACAGCTGGGCCGTGGAATATTTATGACATGTTGGGGGGGGGAGGGGCAGGGGGTAGGCCTCAGAAAGAAAAAGGTTGAGAACCCCTGGTATAGAGGGAAAAGAAATCCCTTTGGGAACCAAGTTTCAAACTATTTAAAGTGACCAAAATCTGAACCACTTCTGCTTTGATGTCATTTTTACAAAACAATATCTTGGTTGACCAGATTGTGTTCAAACAAAACCACCCTGGTTTTTTCCATCTTTATATGAAATAGAGATAGGCCAAGATCAGAATCATTCACCTGAACCCTTCCTTCCCAAGATGTAGGTGATATTCAGATAAAATAGAACCTGGATCCAACTCAATACAGGTTTTTACAGTATGCAGCATCTTTACAGAAATCTGTGGAGAAATTTGGCGAGGTCTTAAGGTTTTCTACTGGGATTTTTTAAATACTGTATATTTAGTTTTCAGTCTCCTTGGCCCTATGCTTTTACCTTAAATGCCCATTATTATTAGACTGAAGGATGCTCATTCAAAAGTAGAGGTGGTTAGAAATTTTCCAGCTGAGCACTTTTTCCTTTGAAAATGCTGATTTGATTGAATCAAAACATTTTGCAGGAATGTAGCATAATTTGTCAAAATTAGATTAAAAATATCAAAATGCTTTGTTTTGATAAGGCCAAAAAACCTGCATCTTGACATTGCATAATAAATATAATTAAATTTAAAAATCTAAAAATTTTGAATATGTAATATATTATTCAAAATGAAGCCGTTTGATAAGGTCATTCCAAAATTTCCAAATTGAAAGTTTTCAGAAATTTTATTTTACAGAATATTTCAAAATTCCAACTTTACATTTCCGTTTGGGATGAAAGGAAATTGTGATGTGTCAGAATCTGTACAGGGCTCTTTAAATGCTTTCCCTGCTACAGGACTGAGTTTTATGGAATCCAAGGTTTTTAAACCCACACTTTAAAGTAGGAAGACCCTCAATTATGCTAATACTCCAAGCAATATTGCATTATTTGCATATTTTAAATGTGCTGTTTTATTCTGATAAGACATCCCTTTAAACATATGCAAGCTCAATAAATAATAGGTGCATTTAAAAACAGATGAATGGCATTAGTGGGTTCACGGTGAGAAGTGAAAAGATTAACAATGTTGGTACATAATAATAAGTCTTTAGTTCTATCAGGTGAACATTGGTTACAGCAGGTTTGCTTGTGCCTTTAAGTCCCTCTATTGGGGGCAGTGCACCTCCCAGCAGGAGGCTAGAGAGGCATTGTGTCTCAGCACAGGATGAGTGCTGCTGTTGTGTGCCACCCTTGTGGAAAATGCAGCATGCACTTACCTTCTTTAATACATCAGCTCCATTGCCCTCTTTGAAGTCAATAGGAGCTTTTCCATTGACTTGAATGGGTACAGGCTCAAGCCCAAAAGACCACAAAACCTTACCTGGGTTTAATGAAATTAGTAACCCCATAATAACACCACAATACAATTCAATCTACTCCTTCCTGTCTAACATTTTAATTTTCAGCTATTGCTCCATGCTGTGTCCCTCAGCTGAGGGTAAAATATAAAAGGTTTTATATTTTTAAGGGGAAAATTATTTCAGAAGTACTAAGTATTATTAACAATTATTATTAGCAAATATTCTACATTCTGCAATTGTTTCACATGCAGAACTTTCAATGGAGTTCTGCATATAAAAGTATACAAAAAAGAACAGTGATAAGGGATGTGTAACAGCTCAGAGAGGAAAATTTTTGCCCTTAATTTCCCTAGCAATACATTTTTGGCTCATTTTAAACTCTGTTACAAGCATTATGGGAAAATGGAGAGCTATTTAACTGAGGCCCTGTCTACACTGGCAAGTTTCTGCGCAGTAAAGCAGCTTTCTGCACTGTAACTCCCGAGGTGTACATACTGCCAAGCCAGGACTGGCGGGACCGTGAGAAGAGGGACTGAAAGGAGAACACGGCACGCCAGAATGAAGCCACGTAGCGGCTCTTAAACGTTATGGAGCACCAAGTGGACACGCTCCAGGCGATATTAGGACTGCAGCTCCGCACCCGCCCTCCCATGCAGCCACTGTTGCAAAACTCTCTCCCATGCTCACCCCAGACACTGCCAACACACTCTTATCAACCTCCTGGCTCCAGTCTATACCCGCGGCATTTCACTCCTCCCCCGTCACAGTCCAGCACTGCGGACTCCCACTACCCATGGCACTCAACACCCATCCCTCTGCAGTTTGGTCCTGCTGAAGTACAGTACCCACTGCATTGTACTCGAAAGGAGAAGGTTGGATATGATTCCTGGACATACACAAATCTTTAGCTGCCCTGGAACCCCACCTCCTCCTGGGACCTTCCCTTCCCTCATCCCCCTCCCTGCTGATGATTTTTTTTTTGTTTGACTCTCTCCTCCAGTTGTTGTTTTTTAATAAAAGAATTGTGTTGGTTTGAAAGCAATCGTTATTCTATTAATTGAAAGCAAACAGAGCCCTGCAAAGCAACAGACAATTATATTAAACCTTCATATTGCATCGTCTGCACCAATCACAATCACCTTCTAGCATTACAAATACTGCACTCCTGAGCATAGCAACAAATGTTAGTGGCTTCCAGCTTCAAATTGCTGCCTCAAGGCATCCCTGATCCTTATGGCCCCACGCTGCGCCCCTCTAATAGCCCTGGTCTCTGGCTGTTCAAACTCAGCCTCCAGGCACTGAGCCTCTGTGGTCCAGTCCTGAGTGAAGCTTTCACTCTTCCCTTCACAAATATTATAGAGCATACACGTGGCTATAAGCATAGGAATATTGTCATCGCCCAGGTCCAGCTTCCCAAAGAGGCAGCGCCAGCGGGCCTTTAAATGGCCAAAAGCACACTCAGTCATTCTGCACTTGCTCAGCCTGTTTTTGAACTGCTCCTTGCTACTGTCAAGTTGCCCCGTGTATGGCTTCATAAGCCACGGCATTAAGGGGTAGGCAGTGTCTCCCAGGATCACAATGGGCATTTTGACTTCCCCTACGATGATCTTCTGGTCTGGGAAGAAAGTCTCTGCTTGCAGCTTCTTGAACAGGCCAGTGTTCCAAGAGATGCGTTCGTCATGCACCTTTCTGGACCAGCCTGCATTAATGTCTGTGAAATGTCCATGGTGATCCACAAGCACCTGGAAAACCATTGAGAAATACCCCTTGCAATTCATGTACTCGGTGGCTAGGTGGTCTGGTGCCAGAATTGGAACATGTGTGCCATCTTTCGCCCCTCTGCAGTTAGGGAAGCCCATTTGTGCAAAGCCATCCACAATGTCATGCACATGGCCCAGAGTCATGGTCTTTCGGAGCAGAATGCAATTAATGGCCCTGCACACTTCCGTCAACACGAGTCCAATGGTCGACTTTCCCACTCCGAACTGGTTAGCAACCGATCGTTAGCAGTCTGGAGTAGCCAGCTTCCACAGTGCAATCGCCACACGCATCTCCAATGACAGGGCAGCTCTCATTCTCGTGTCCTTGCACTGCAGGGCTGGGGCGAGCTCATCACACAGTCCCATGAATGTGGCTTTCCTCATCCGAAAGTTCTGCAGCCACTGCTCGTCATCCCAGACATGCATGACGATGTGATCCCACCACTCAGTGCATGTTTTCCAAGCCCAAAAGCGGTGTTCCACTGTGGTCAGCACGCCATGAATGCCACAAGCAATTTCGTGTCGTAGCTAGTACACGTGGCGAGATCAATGTCGCACTCCTCTTGCTTTTGTAGTTCAAGGAATATCTCCACTGCCACTTGTGATGTGTTGGTCAGAGCGAGCAGCATACTGGTCAACAGTTTGGGATCCATTCCTGCAGACCAAAGAGGCAGGGCACGCAGTACACAAACCATTGAAAGATGGCACCAAATGTGGATGGAAGCACACAGATTGCTGGGATGCGAAGCAATGCATCATGGGGCATTGGGACAGGACCCAGGATGCCCCACAACCCCCTCCGTCTTCCCACAACTCTTATCGGCAGAAGAGGAAGAAATGCTCTGTGGGATAGCTCCCCAGAGAGCAACGCTCTGAATACCGCTGCAAGTGCCACAAGTGTGAACACGCTATTGTGCAGACAGCTAACAGTGTGAACACACAACAGCGGTTTCCCTTCAGTGCTCTTTGAGCGGCGCTGTAACTCCCGGCACTGTAACTCTGCCGGTGTAGACATGCTCTGAGTATGAAAAGCAAGCTTAATGGGAGAATTGTAGTGAGCTCATATTTTAGGAGGGGGTGTGGGAAAGGGTTAGACTTTTTGAAAACAGCAACACATTATTTTAGGCACACAGTCATTGTAAACCTACCTGTAACACTCTGTAGTACTTGTCTCTAACTACATTATAGATTGAATTAGTCCAGCTATTTAATATAGCCATATTTGCTATATTTAAATATTTGCCAAGACTCTGTGATGTTATTTTAATGAAATCTTTGTGTACTGCATTTCTTTAACCTCTTTTGTATTCTGATATAAGTAATTAAAGTCAATTTATGCTGATCCCTTTTAAGAAAAACTGCTAAAGTAGGTGGTGCAGGGTTAGTAATTCATCTGATCTCAAACTACTACAAGCACCAGCAATGCCATGTCAATTTCAGTTCAACTGACTGAATGGATAGGAGAGTCTGGTATGGATACTTTAAAAATGTAACTATAAACAGAAGCACAGATCTTTCAATAACACCAATCTATGAAAACAAGAGGTGACTGCTACTCTGTTATAATGAAATTATGCGTGCATGGCAGTTGTAGCCAGGTGGTTTCCTCCCATTCCTCCTTCCTATTAGATCTGATCGGATCATACAGACTTTACCCAATGAATGTAATTGAGTGGATGATTTCACTTGTTCCTTCTTTGGATTGGATTAAGTCGTTGCCAACTGCTAAGTGTACTAAATACTTTAAAGGGGAAAGGGCTGTTTTCTTATGTCATTTATGTAATGGCTGTGGAGTTACTTGCCACCTTTGAGCAAAATCACTTAAAAGGTAGAACTAACGAAAGCCAAAACTGTGCATACTTTGAAAATACAGAAACACAAGAAGAATAAAGTTTTAGGCCTTGTCTATACTACAAAGTTTTGTCAGTAAATGGCAGGTTTTGCTGACAAAAACAGTGGAGGGGTACACACTACAGTGCTACTTTTGTCAGCAAAACTCTCCTGTTTTGCCAACAAAATAAAATCACCTTAACATGAGGAATAAAGCTTTTTGCGGTTGATGTGGGGAGGGGGTGTCCTCCTATGCCTGCCTCAGGACTGGTTGCTTCTGATTGCTGTCTGAACTTAAAGAGACAGCATGCCGACACACTCGCTCTCCCCAACACACACACAGTCTCTCTCTCTTCCCTCCCCCCCCCCCCTTTAGTTGAAAAGCGGCTGGCAATCTAATAGGATGCCCATGGAATGATGGGATTGAGAAACCTGAATCATGTGATGCTGTCCCTGCCCCATGAGGCATTGCAAGCCCTTCCCAAAGCACCCTGCGGCCAGCTGCACAGTAGGATAGCTACCCACAACGCACTGCTCTGTGTCAATGCAACAGGTGCTGGTATGACTGTACTCTGCCAACACAAGGCGCATAGTGTGGACATGCAACAGCAGTTTAATTAAAGCAGTGGCTGTGTGTCAGCATAACTTTTGTCGACAAAACTCTGTATTGTAGACAAGGGCTTAGAAACAAACTGTAAGGCCAGACAATAAAAAAAATAATGTTTAATTAAGGTAGTGCAACAAAAACTTTGAAAATTATCTGGAGACAATGCCAAATAAGAGGAATGAACAAGCAATGTGATGTCCAAGGAAGAGATAAAAAGGAATGGAAGACACTTTTGCTTAAGACATGGGACTACAAAAGCAGATCATTTGGGTTTTCTTCCTGAATTGGCCACAGACTTCTGACATCCTGGGCAACCAACTTAGCCTCTCTGGGCTTCAGTTTGTAAAATCTGTAAAATCCCATAGGGGCTAAAGTATCAGGCTCAGAACTTTGAATTGGACTGTTCAGATAGTACAGGGAGCAGAAAACCAGAGTGATGTATACATGGTGACCTGTGTCACTAAGCAGACAGGCTACTGTGTTTTATATAAACGGGGTCTTTATTAGGGTATTTAGCTTTATTCCTAAATATAATAAGTTGCAATAATCAAGCCTGAAGGTTACAAATGTGTGGACGATTGTGGCTGGTCCGTAGATTTGGGTGCAGTCTTCCAGTCAGTCACAGATGCACGTGGGTGTTGTTTGCTACCATGACTGTTAGGCAATGCAATAATGGAGGAGTCCAAAAAGACCCCAAAGCTGTGCACTGACAGATTCTCTCAACAGTGGGAGATATTATAGAGATGGTGAGGTCTGCAATGATCATTAGTTCCTGTGGAAGTTCATTCCATTCTGGGACTGGGCTCCAAGAAAGCTCTGTCTCCTGTACAGATGAGCTTTAGCCTGGTGGTAGTTAGTTCCGTTGTGCCCAAGGAGTAGAGTTGTCAGCCATGGACATCATCCCAGAGCTTCAGGCAGTCTTTCAGATATCTTGGTCCCAGACTACTGAGTGTCTTGAAGATAAGAACCGAGACCTTGAATTGATATTCTATGGGAAGTCAGTGTAGAGAGCAGAGGACAGATCTGATGAGCTGGCAGTAGCCCATGTTGCTGAAGAGATGTGCTGCGGTGTTCTGTACTAGCTTGAGTTTCTTAAGTGCAGAAGGCTTCAAGGCCAGGTATATTGTATTGGCTTTGTCCAGCCAGAAGATGACAAAGGTGTGTGTCACTGAGGCCAGGTCACTTTCTGCCAGGATGTGAATGAGTTACTTGAGGATGCTGCTGGGATTGCTTAGCATTGGTAAGGAATCCAGGAACACTACTAAGCTATGGACTAAATTGACCAGCTGTGGGTGTGTGCCATCAACCAAAGAAGACTGCACCATGCTGAAAATTCTTCAGAATGCTTTTCTCTGCATACTAGCATCACCTCTATCTTGCTCAAGTTCAGCTTCAACCAGCTGTTTTTCATAAGAACACAAGAACGGCCATGTTGGGTCAGAGAAAAGGTCCATCTAGCCCAGTATCCTGTCTTCCAACAGTGGCCAATGCCAGGTGCTTCAGGGGGAATGAACAGAAAAGGTAATCATCAAGTGATCTATCCCCTGTCACTCATTCCCAGCTTCTGGAAAACAGAGGCTCGGGACACCATCCCTGCCCATCTTGGCTAATAGCCATTGATGTACCTATCCTCCAGGAACTTATCTAGTTCTTTTTTTAACCCTGTTATAGTCTTGGCTTTCACAAGAGCAAAGAGTTCCACAGGTTGACTGTGAGTTGTATGAAG
Source organism: Platysternon megacephalum (assembly GCA_003942145.1). Lineage (NCBI taxonomy): Eukaryota > Metazoa > Chordata > Testudines > Platysternidae > Platysternon > Platysternon megacephalum. Next base: position 1,362,719 of record QXTE01000115.1, on the reverse strand, counting down.
AAACACTTCCTTTTGTTTGCTTTAAACCTTCTGCCTATTAATTTAATTTGGTGACCCCCTAGTTCTTGTTTCAGAGTAATAGCCGTGTTAGTCTGTATCCGCAAAAAGAATAGGAGTACTTGTGGCACCTTAGAGACTAACAAATGTATTGTAGCATAAGCTTTCGTGGGCTACAGCTCACTTCATCAGATGCATGTAGTAGAAAATACAGAAGGAAGATATATATATACACATGAAACAATGGGTGTTACCATACACATTATAAGGAGAGTGATCAGTTGTCAGCAGGAGAGAAAAATAAGTGTTTGTAGTGGTAATGAAAATGGCCCATTTCCAGCACTTGACAAGGAGATATAAGGAACTGGGGGGCTGGGGAGATAAGCATGGGGAAATAGTTTTACTTTGTGTAATGGCCCATCCACTCCCAGTCTTTATTCAAACCTAATTTGATGGTGTCCAATTTGCAAATTAATTCCAATTCAGCAGTCTCTCGGTTGCATTTATCAACATGCTTATTCTAGTAGATTAGTGAGGCATAATTCCCCTTTACAAAAGCCATGTTGACTCTTCCCCCAACAAATCATGTTAATCTATGTGTCTGATAATTCGGTTCTTTACTATAGTTTCAACCAATTTGCCCGGTACTAAAGTTAGGCTTACTAGCCTGTAATTGCCGGGATCACCTCTGGAGCCTTTTTAAAAAATTGGCATCACATTAGCTATTCTCCAGTCATCTGGTACAGAAGCTGATTTAAATGATCCATAAACTGATCTCATCCATGCACTGGGCCATCTTGGTAGTATTTGTATGCTTGTATGGTGACAGGCAAACAGAAGGTTCATTTCTCTAGTCTGCACAGAGTTCCTGTGTGGCCTTTGCCAAGTCACACTGGGTATGTCTACACTTCAGTTAGACACCCACAGCTGGCCCATGTCAACGGACTCAGGCTGTGGGCCTGTAAAATTGCAGTGTAAACTTTTGGGCTGAGGCTCCGGCCTGAACCTGAATGTCCACACCACAATTTTACAGCCCCGCAGCCTGAGTCACAGGAGCTCAAGTCAGCTGACATGGGCCNTACCTATCCTCCAGGAACTTATCTAGTTCTTTTTTTAACCCTGTTATAGTCTTGGCTTTCACAAGAGCAAAGAGTTCCACAGGTTGACTGTGAGTTGTATGAAGAAACACTTCCTTTTGTTTGCTTTAAACCTTCTGCCTATTAATTTAATTTGGTGACCCCCTAGTTCTTGTTTCAGAGTAATAGCCGTGTTAGTCTGTATCCGCAAAAAGAATAGGAGTACTTGTGGCACCTTAGAGACTAACAAATGTATTGTAGCATAAGCTTTCGTGGGCTACAGCTCACTTCATCAGATGCATGTAGTAGAAAATACAGAAGGAAGATATATATATACACATGAAACAATGGGTGTTACCATACACATTATAAGGAGAGTGATCAGTTGTCAGCAGGAGAGAAAAATAAGTGTTTGTAGTGGTAATGAAAATGGCCCATTTCCAGCACTTGACAAGGAGATATAAGGAACTGGGGGGCTGGGGAGATAAGCATGGGGAAATAGTTTTACTTTGTGTAATGGCCCATCCACTCCCAGTCTTTATTCAAACCTAATTTGATGGTGTCCAATTTGCAAATTAATTCCAATTCAGCAGTCTCTCGGTTGCATTTATCAACATGCTTATTCTAGTAGATTAGTGAGGCATAATTCCCCTTTACAAAAGCCATGTTGACTCTTCCCCCAACAAATCATGTTAATCTATGTGTCTGATAATTCGGTTCTTTACTATAGTTTCAACCAATTTGCCCGGTACTAAAGTTAGGCTTACTAGCCTGTAATTGCCGGGATCACCTCTGGAGCCTTTTTAAAAAATTGGCATCACATTAGCTATTCTCCAGTCATCTGGTACAGAAGCTGATTTAAATGATCCATAAACTGATCTCATCCATGCACTGGGCCATCTTGGTAGTATTTGTATGCTTGTATGGTGACAGGCAAACAGAAGGTTCATTTCTCTAGTCTGCACAGAGTTCCTGTGTGGCCTTTGCCAAGTCACACTGGGTATGTCTACACTTCAGTTAGACACCCACAGCTGGCCCATGTCAACGGACTCAGGCTGTGGGCCTGTAAAATTGCAGTGTAAACTTTTGGGCTGAGGCTCCGGCCTGAACCTGAATGTCCACACCACAATTTTACAGCCCCGCAGCCTGAGTCACAGGAGCTCAAGTCAGCTGACATGGGCCAGCCACGGGTGTTTAATTGCAGTATGGACATATCCTTAGTCTTTCTGTGCTTCCATTTGCCATATGTTAAATAGGGTGCCATGGAATCTAAAAATGACCATTAGTGTTCAGGACCTTAGTTTTGCATCTTTTCTACCTCCCGAATTACCAGTATCCACTCCCAGAAGAATCCAAGTTAACACTTACAAAGGAGATGTGATACAAGTGAAAACATGACAAAAGAAAATATTTAAAAATCAAGAGGGACTTTTAGTATCTTCTTTAAAGGGACACTTTGGAGAGACTTTAACAAAACAGAATTTAATTAAAGACATTTCCCATTGCTGGTTGATCAACAACAACAAAAATTAAAGATTTCCCAACTACATGGATTATTCCTATTCCTAGCAGCCGTTGGGTAGGTGACATTCCAAAAATTTAGCACACACACTCAGGGCTGACAAGAGGGGGGGAAGCCGGTACAAATTACCGGGGCCCGGCGGTCCGGAAGGGGGCCCAGTGCCTGGCTTCCCCGGCTTCCACCCCCCCCTCTCGTTGGCCCTGTTTAGCTGGTCCGCCCTTGCTGGGGGGCCCCCCTAATTTTTTTTCACCAGGGCCCGAACCTGCTCTCAGCGGCCCTGCACACACTATTACCTAATGTTTTTCTGCAGTCTTCCTTTCCCTTCCCTGTCCCAGTTGTAAAAACCTCTCTGGACTAACAAAGTTAAGCCAATTTTTTTAAGAACCTCTTCCTTTTAAAAAACACTTTTCCTATCTGAAGAATTTTACCAGTCTCTTTTACCCCAATTCTCATATAATATGACACAAAAAACAAAAACAAAACACTAAATAGCCAGTATCGCTTTTTTACCCTCTGTCTGTTTTAAAAAAAAAATCTTTCACTTTTACACATAAATATGGATCAGCTGTCCAGCAATGTGATTAGCTGACACTGGCTGTATTTGGTATAATTACAAAGTAAAGTTCAAAAGGTTTATCGAGTTATTAACATTTTAGAAGTTGGGAATTTTTTTTGTCCCAGATGGCTTAACAGGTGACTCCTATAAATTACACCTCCTATAAATTACAACGTACATTACAACAGCATCCGCTAGCCTTGTTATAGTAAGGAGGCAGTCAGCATTTCCATTATAAACCCATATTTTCAGAGTTTATAACTCAGCCATAAAAATCTGCTCCAATCTGAATCTTGGCATACTGTGAGGTTCCAGCTTATGAGCAAACTTTTTGTGTTACAAAAAATACCAAAATAATTTTTATAACCACTTTTAAATGAAAACAAAATTTTCAAATCTGATTAAAAGCAAAATCCATGTAATTTTCATGATTGTTCTTATCATACTTACTCATTGTCACAGATATTAGGTTCAGGAAGGCTCTGCTCCTTTATAGTTGATATTTTCTTGCTAAATGAACCTAGATTAAAGTCATGATATTGAATTTAGAATGTGATAATTCTTTTCACCATAGATTACAATTTAATCAGAAAAGAAATATTAATTCATTACAGCAAACTCTAGTAGAATAAGCTTCTCTACATGGTACAGCAAAGCACAATATGGGGGTATGAATTCTAATGCTCACCAACTGATCTATATAGATCCTGCGGGTGTGCACTAAAAGTTTGTAGAAATTTTAGTGTGCACCCGCAGGGTTTAATCTGAGCCAGTTAGTATGCAACATGTTGGTGCATATTAAAATTCACACCCCTGTAGTGCTCAATGCCACACTGTATAGACAAGCCCTGAAAAACTGGGCTGAGAGTGAAAAAAACCAGTATAAAAAACACAGATATTTTCTTTAACATCAAAAGGAGCCTGCAGAAATACTGACTGGGACTTGATCCTTCACTCTCAGGCTCCAATCCTGCAATGACCGTCATGCAGGAAGACCTCTGCACCCGTATGGAATTCACTACAGGATCAGAACCTGAAGAGGCCCTGTGACAAGATGTTGGCAAAGCTAAAACACAGTTTTGTTGTCTAAAATACATCTGGAATTTGATGATGTAAAAAGCATGTGATAGCAAAACCAAAAGATGCAACTCTCTCAGATATACCACATCAAATACTTATTTAACTTACGGTTCTTACATTAAAAAACACACACACACACACTAGAAAAAGTAAATGAAAAACATTACAATTAAAAATACTTGCTTAATTTCCTTTAAATTTATGGAAAAAATCATGTTCCATTTGAAGTCGTCCTTACCATTTAAAAATAGGATAGATTTGTTTATTTTTGGAGGGGGAGGGCTGGGCTGGTTGTTTTGTTTTTAAGTTAAAAGGGTAAAAGGATGAATTGATCTCCCTATGATAATGCACCAGGACCCAGTTCTCAGATTACCACACCTGTAAAATTCCATCCTTTTTCTTTAATAGCTACCTTCCCTGTGCCTACCTAATTATTACTAAATTATTATTACTAAATTACTAAATCACAATGGTCCCTTCTGGTCTTGAAATCTGGGAGACACAAACACTTTGGTGGCCATTTTGTATCTGGTCACTGCTGAGGGCACCTCCATTCTGGCTAGTAAGTATTTTTAGCTCTTTTTGGTTTTCCTCTTCTTTTATTCCAGAGGAGACTGAACAGCCATACAGTTGGTTTTTATATGAAACTGTTTTAAGTTCCATCACTAGTTATAGACATGGAAAAAGTAATTGTCCTACATATATCATATGGCTCTAAACAAAACTGAATATGGGATTTCACTTAATGGTCACTTAATTGTTCCTTGTAATGAATGAGATTCTGTCCCTGCCCAGCATGTGGCTGAAAAAGTGTTATTAGGATAGATTTTGTGTTGTCATTATTATGGGGTAAAAATCTTGCTTCCCATAGGGAAATCAGGGGTTATGAGTCTAGTATAGGGGGGTGAGTAGGTTCTCTACCCCCAAAATATGTGGGTGGAAATACAAGGCAACCTAAAAATGGGAGCTCATGCTTCAGGGTTTCAGCTGGCCACTGGCAGGGGTCAGAAAGGGATTTCTTTCCTCCCCCACCCTCCCCTCCACAATGTATTCTGGGATGGTTTTTGTTTTCTCCTTCCTGGGAATTATCTGGAGATGGACACAGCTGGAGATGGGACACTTGGGAGGGGGAGGGGGGAGAGGCAGGGCTCTGAGGTGGCACCTAGCATTCTCTCTCTCAGGTGCTTGGCTGGCTGGTTCTTGCTCACATGCTCAGGATCTAAGTGATCCCCACATGTGAGGTTGGGAAGGAATTTTCCCACAGGTCAGAGTGGCAGTGACCCTGGAGTTTTTTCACCTTCCTCTTCAGTGTGCGGGTATGGGTCACTTGCCAGGATTATCTGGCTATATCTCACTTAATCATTTCCCTGCCATTGTGAGGGCCTCAGACATTGGTGCACCATGGCCCCTCCTAGTCTATTCCTATGGCTCATAATATTCTAGTCTTCTGTGGTTTCTAATACTTTGGTCTCATTTGGGTTGTTGGGTCAGCGTACAGGTGCTGGGTGGTGTTGGTGGCCTGTGCTATACAGTAGGTCAGACTAGATGATCTAGTGGGCCCTTCTGGCCTTAAACTCTATGATATGTTACTGGGTCTGAAGGGGTTTCATACCTCAAAACATGTCAGTGGAGTGGAGGGTGGTGGTTATGAACATTCTTAACCCAGAGCTTCCTTGTTCTGGAGAATTCAAAGCGGACTCTTCGGGGCATTTGAATATAGTGTTCTGTGATTTAATGGCATACTGTCTCAGATCTTAAAACTCTTTGTAATGTAGTGATATAAAGTCAAACAGAAGAACTCTCTCAGAAGAATTTGAACTACCAAGAGCCATATGGACATTACACAGTTCGCCTAGACTAAAATAAGACTAAAATTCTTCTTTATTCCTGAAGTACTTTCCACACAAATAACACCTCGCTACTTAAAAAAAGCTCTAAACAGATTAATTAAAGGAAGGAATCTGCCAGATTATGCACATCAGATTGGAATGTGATTCACCAGATGGTAATAAAACTCAAACCCAACAGTAGTATGCTTTGATTTTTAAAAAAAAGTGTGGTTTTGCCATTTTTGAGAAGTCTTAAATCTTTAGGCTTTTAGTTTTCTACTTTCTATATGGCAATGCCCTTATTGAATACATTTTAAAAGAAGAACAGATTTGCATTAGTCAATGTATTCCAAAAAGGGATGTATCTGAATGATTTGATGTGAGACTGCCTACCTGAGCTCCTGTTCACAAAGAGGTCTCTGGTCATCTAGTCCTAGTCCCTTTCCACCCTTGCTTGTTGCTGAGGACTTGTTGATACTTGAAATGCTACAGCATAGTTAATCCACCTCCCCAAGAGGGAGTAGCTAGGTCAATGGAAAAATTCCATCGACTGAGCGCTGTCTACACCAGGGCTAGGCAGGCTTAACTATGTGCTCAGGGGTATGGATTGTTCACACCCCTGAGTGATGTAGCTGGATCAACTTAACTTTTGAGTATACATCTGGCCCGACAGAGAGAGAAAGAACAGCCCATTATCATAGTGCAGTCAAAGTGGAGCACCAGCAGGAGCGGGACCCTTTATAGCTCTGCCACTGCTGAACGGGTGTGTAGTCAGCTCCGCTTCCAAAAGATTGTACCTATGGAGAGGGGACAGCAAGCCCTTAGCCTTGCTTTCCCTAGGAAATATCTAACAGTAATTGAGGGGGCGATGGTGTTTGGGTGGGAAAGGAATGGCTAGAGCCTATGTGGGAGAGGGGGCATTGGTTGCTTTTTGACTGAAGCAGACAATTTTTGGGGTTTGCTTGGCATTTGAGGTTTACTCTTTGAGTGTGAACCCAGGTAAATAAAACCCACCAGTTTGGGGACACAGAAACAGCACAAAACAAAATGGGCATGTTCATTTCTGAGGCCTTGTCTACACACAAAGAAGGGGTTTTTTCAGGTGGTCCTCTATGCAGTGACAGAAGCATACCACAGTCCTGAGAAGAAACAGAAATATTTGTCACTTTTCACTAGCATTCAAGTGCTAGTGAGAAGTAACAGAAATATATTGGATACTTAGCAGATAGGCTTCAATATAACAGGCAGTCCAAAAAACAAACTGTTTCAAAGTTTTGGCAGGTGTTGGCAATTGAGATTCCCAAGACCATGAGCATACTCTCTCTCTCCAACTATCTGGGCAGTTGTCTACTTTAGCCTTTAGGTAAGACCTTTGGACATTAGCATACACCTTAATTTGAACCCACCATTTACACCTGTGTTTTCCCACACTATCCCCTCATGCATTCATAATAATAAAATATATACCTATCTCATAGAACTGGAAGGGATCCTGAAAGGTCATTGAGTCCAGCCCCCTGCCTTCACTAGCAGGACCAAGTACTGATTTTGCCCCAGATCCCTAAGTGGCTCCTTAAAGGATTGAACTTACAACCCTGGATTTAGCAGGCCAATGCTCAAACCACTGAGCTATCCGTTCCCACCCCCTTCATCATACACGAATTCACCATGAGACTAGAGGTAATTGTTTCTATCTTGTTGAGGGAGGAACAAATTCTCAGTTCTTAACAAATAACAATGGTGATCATCCCTGATCTTTGGATCAGTCATAATATTATTAATAAATACTTCTACTGTGCTAGTACCAACCAAACAGAGAAGACGACCCAGTTTCTGTCTCAAGGAGCTTACAACCTAAAAAGATGAAGTCAATGAAGTTGGGAAGAGGGATGCAACAAAGAACTAAAGTGATCGGAGTGATGTTTGGCAGTAACATCTTATTAGTTACTCATTTGCTTAAATTTTAAAATAAATAAATAAATAATCACAGCAAACAAGCTAAATTCTCTTCTGCCCAACCGTTTTCCGCCCTCCAGTATTAAACCCACTGTTGTGATAATTGGGCCTAGACATTTGCTCTAATTGTGAGCTCAACTGTAAAAAGTATGTGGAAGTTCATAAGATGTCCTAGAACAAGTGTTGTTGAGGAAAGGTATGAAAGGAAAACAGAAAAACGGAATTAATCCTAAACAAAAAGGCCTACTGATATAACTCAAGGACTGTGTTAAGATCATGTTGATAAACAAGAAACTGTGAGTCTAGAAATCAGTGAACCAAAATTGGTGTGTCAGAATCTAGATCTAATTGGTGGACAAAATAATGAGGGGCTGGGCTATTCCACCTATCACTCCCTTTTTGGATCCTTAAAGAAGGAGACTGTGGGGGAGCAGAGGATTGTGGAAGGAGGTGGGAGAGAAACAGATGGAGGCTACTGAAGCAAGCTTTACCATCATGGCTGCCACCCCCACCATCTCCTGGGACCCCAGACCTTCATCCTAATCCTGATAGGTGTCCTGACCAGACTGGGACAGAGAGAGGGACACAGATAACATTGCCACTTCTACTGGCTCCAGCTGAATCGCAGCCACCTGGGATGAAATGGGATCGGACTTCAACAACAGTTTCAGGCCACCTCAATTAACTTCTTCTTTCCCCTTAAGGACAGTTATTATCTTTGATACCATCTAAGAGACTGTCCAACAAGGGAAATGCTCTCCAGCAAAAGGCAACAAACAATGTTGTTAAAATGAAAGCCTTATTCAATACATGGCAAGCATTTAAACTGTTTCCTTCTTTTCTTTTTTCTTTAATTAAAAAGTTAAAAGGATGTTTAATGATGTGTTTGCTCTGGTACTAAGCAGGCCAAGGTCTCTATATACCAAACACTGAACCTTAACACTGTTTAATGCTGGACAGCGACTGGGTTACATCAATACCTTTGGCCCATACATAAAAATTAATACAATTAATTACTAATACATATAAATTAATACAATACCCCTCATCTTTCCAACATGGGAGGTTAAAGCTTCCACACCTTCTTCCCAACATTCAACCACTTTCCTCTTCATAAATCAGCAGTTTGCTCAGAAGTAGTTAGAAAATGGGGGGAGTGGGTGTTTCACAAACGTTTGCCATTTTATCTTCAGAAAATTCCTGCCAAAATTTGAACAGCTTTTTCTTATGATAAACAATGAAATAAATAAATACACAGGTGCTTTTTGTTAGCTAGCTTATTATATTCTCTAGGACACTGCTGGCATTGAGAGAGCAGAGCACCTGGCAGTCTCTCACTATACTGGAAATACTGTATTTTGAGATACATCTAGTTTACACCAACTCCTGGGACTAGAATCCTCAAAGTCACTCCCACACTTGAGTTCTTCATATGGCCGTACAGTGCATTGCCTCCAAGCAACTGGGCTGACCCCTACAGTGTATCATTTCTTTTATAATCATAATTGGTGAAACTTAAAGAATGAGTCAAAATAAATCCATTGTTATTGCAACTTAATGCACACAGCAAAGAATCCTGTGGCACCTTATAGACTAACAGACGTTTTGCAGCATGAGCTTTCGTGGGTGAATACCCACTTCTTTGGATGCAAGTAGTGGAAATCTCCAGGGGCAGGTATATATATGCAAGCAAGAAGCAAGCTAGAGATAACGAGGTTAGTTCAATCAGGGAGGATGAGGCCCTGTTCTAGCAGTAGAGGTGTGAAAACCAAGGGAGGAGAAACTGGTTCTGTAGTTGGCAAGCCATTCACAGTCTTTGTTTAATCCTGAGCTGATGGTGTCAAATTTGCAGATGAACTGAAGCTCAGCAGTTTCTCTTTGAAGTCTGGTCCTGAAGTTTTTTTGCTGTAGGATGGCCACCTTAAGATCTGCTATTGTGTGGCCAGGGAGGTTGAAGTGTTCTCCTACAGGTTTTTGTATATTGCCATTCCTAATATCTGATTTGTGTCCATTTATCCTTTTCCTTAGAGACTGTCCAGTTTGGCCTATGTACATAGCAGAGGGGCATTGCTGGCATATGATGGCGTATATTACATTGGTGGATGTGCAGGTGAATGAACCAGTGATGGTGTGGCTGATCTGGTTAGGTCCTGTGATGGTGTCGCTGGTGTAGATATGTGGGCAGAGTTGGCATCGAGGTTTGTTGCATGGATTCGTTCCTGAGTTAGAGTTACTTTGGTGCGGTGTGCAGTTACTGGTGAGAATGTGCTTCAGGTTAGCAGGTTGTCTGTGGGCGAGGACTGGCCTGCCACCCAAGGTTTGTGAAAGTGTGGGATCATTGTCCAGGATGGGTTGTAGATCTCTGGTGATGCGTTGGAGGGGTTTTAGCTGGGGACTGTATGTGATGGCCAGTGGAGTCCTGTTGGTTTCTTTCTTGGGTTTGTCTTGCAGTAGGAGGCTTCTGGGTACACGTCTGGCTCTGTTGATCTGTTTCCTTATTTCCTCGTGCGGGTACTGTAGTTTTGAGAATGCTTGGTGGAGATTTTGTAGGTGTTGGTCTCTGTCTGAGGGGTTAGAGCAGATGCGGTTGTACCTCAGTGCTTGGCTGTAGACAATGGATCTTGTGGTGTGCCCGGGATGGAAGCTGGAGGCATGAAGGTAGGCATAGCGGTCGGTAGGTTTTCGGTATAGGGTGGTATTAATGTGACCATCACTTATTTGTACTGTGGTGTCCAGAAAGTGGACCTCCCGTGTAGATTGGTCCAGGCTGAGGTTAATGGTGGGGTGGAAGCTGTTGAAATCTTGGTGGAATTTTTCCAGAGTCTCCTTCCCATGGGTCCAGATAATGAAGATGTCATCAATGTAGCGTAGGTAGAGAAGGGGCGTGAGTGGACGGGAGCTGAGGAAGCGTTGTTCCAGGTCGGCCATAAAAATATTGGCATATTGTGGGGCCATGCGGGTGCCCATAGCGGTGCCACTGATCTGGAGATACATATTGTCATCAAATTTGAAATAGTTGTGTGTGAGGATAAAGGCACAGAGCTCAGCAACCAGTTGTGCTGTGGCATCATCAGGGATACTGTTCCTGACAGCTTGTATTCCATCTGTGTGTGGGATGTTTGTGTAGAGAGCCTCTACATCCATGGTGGCTAGGATGGTGTTTTCTGGAAGGTCACCAATGCTTTGTAGTTTCCTCAGGAAATCAGTGGTGTCACGGAGATAGCTGGGAGTGCTGGTGGCATAGGGTCTGAGTAGAGAGTCCACATATCCAGACAGTCCTTCAGTGAGAGTGCCAATGCCCGAGATGATGGGGCGTCCAGGATTTCCGGGTTTGTGGATCTTGGGTAGTAGATAGAATAACCCTGGTCGGGGCTCTAAGGGTATGTTGATTTGTTCCGGTGTTAGTGTAGGGAGTGTCCTGAGTAGATGATGCAGTTTCTTAGTGTATTCCTCAGTGGGATCTGAGGGAAGTGGCCTGTAGAATTTGGTATTGGAGAGTTGTCTGGCGGCCTCCTTTTGGTAGTCAGACCTGTTCATGATGACTACAGCACCTCCTTTATCAGCCTCTTTGATTATAATGTCAGGATGGTTTCTGAGGCTGTGGATGGCATTGCGTTCTGCACGACTTAGGTTATGAGGCAAGCGATGTTGTTTTTCCACAATTTCTGCCTGTGCACGTCGGCGGAAGCATTCGATGTATAGGTCCAGACTGTCATTTCGACCCTCAGGGGGAGTCCATGTGGAGTTCTTCTTCTTGTGCTGTTGGTGGGAGGGTAACTGTGTATCGGTGCGATGTTCAGTGTTGTCCTGAAAGTATTCTTTGAGTCGGAGACGGCGAAAGTAGGCTTCCAGGTCACCGCAGAACTGTATCATGTTGGTGGGGGTGGCAGGGCAGAAAGAGAGTCCCCGAGATAGGACAGACTTTTCATCTGGGCTGAGTGTGTGGTTGGATAGATTGACGATATTGCTGGGTGGGTTAGGGGTACCACGGTTGTGGCCCCACGTAGCAGGTAGGAGTTTTGACAGCTTACAGTCCTTTTTCCTTTGTAGAGAGGTGAAGTGAGTAATGTAGATCTCCTGTCTTATTTTAGTGAAGTCCGTTTGTATGGAAGTTTGGTTATTAATGAGAGTCTCCAGGTTGGAGAGCTCTTTTTTGATGTTTTCCTGTTTGTTGTATAGGATGCTGATCAGGTGGTTCCTCAGTTTCTTTGATAGAGTATGGCATAATCTCTCACTGTGGTCTGTGTAGTATGTAGATAGCAGTGGATTTTTTACCTTTAGTCCATTTGGTATGATGTCCATCCGTTTGCATTTGGAAAGGAAGATGATATCTGTCTGTATTTGTGCAAGTTTCTTCATGAGGTTGATGGATTCCCTACTTGCATCCGAAGAAGTGGGTATTCACCCACGAAAGCTCATGCTGCAAAACGTCTGTTAGTCTATAAGGTGCCACAGGATTCTTTGCTGCTTTTACAGATCCAGACTAACACGGCTACCCCTCGGATACTTAATGCACACAGTCTTCTTTAACGGGTTGAATCTTTATAGGAATAAATATAAACTCTTAGGGGTATCAATGTAAAGCTAGTCAGCATCCATAAATCCAGCATCTGTAATGAAAACAATGTACTGTAGTAGACAGTGACATTTAACCACAAACAGGATTGCTGAAATTAATTCATGCTGTCTGCCCCAGTACCTGCCAGGGAGGTTGTAATTCAGCTGACAGTGTTCTCAACAGATGTTGTCTGACTGTCAAAAGAATGACATGTCTGGGTTCATATCCAATATAGAAATGGAATGGAAATAAATATAAAATATTTTGCCATCTGTTACATTGCTGAGTCACTGGAGAATATCATCCCCAACTGTGCATACTTGTAGATTAATTGGTCTATAGCTGTCTGGCAGCTAGATGAAAAAAAGTCTTCCAACTCAGTGATTCCACCACACTATAAAAGATATATGGAGATTGCTATCAGGAGAAAAATTAAACCTACAAACCAGAAGAAAGCTATGAGAAATACTTGAAGATATTGCACTGTTTTATCATTCATTAATTATTAACCAGACCATTCCAATCCTGAAAATAACTATTCCTTTTAATCTCCAGAGCTCCTGAGAATATTGTACATTCCACTAGCCCGTTTCTTGACTGCATTTCTGGCTCCTGCAAAGCTCTGATTTGAGAGACACTTAGCTTGTTTTGTGGGGAAGGCTGATGGGTGGAGATGGGGATGAGTTGACACAGGGAACAAAATAAGCATGGGGAAAAAGAGATTTGCTTTTTATGGGAGGGAAACCAGTTTTGCACTTATGCCTGACTTGATGGTGGCTTTAAGCCATGGCACATCATCCCAGTGGGAGGGAGCTCCAGAAGCCATTGGGTTTTGGGCAGGCAGAGAGCTTCTAAAAGCTCTGGAGAGTGCATTTGCTGCATCACCCTTTTAGAGGATGTAATTGTGCCCAGCCTTTGGATTGGAGATCAAAGGAGACAAGCTCCTTACCCCTGCCACCTTTAGTCCCACCGGTGGTTAATCACTGTCTGGGCAATAATGTCTTTCATTCATAGATCTCAAATCACTTTACACACATGAAAAAATTAAACTAGCCCACCCCTTGGGAGTTGAGTACTATTATATTCATTTTTCGGAGGAGTAAACAAAGACATGGGAAGGTTAAATCCTGGACTGTTGGGTGGAGGCCGAATTACCAGACCTTTTTCAGGGGAGCTACACAGGACCTGCTCACACTGCCACTAAAGCAAGTAAGATAGCATTTTGCTCCAGTAAAAAGCCATGCAGTGTACACACACAGCTTTCTGATTGTACATTATAAAGTTTTACATCTTACAAAATGATGTAAAACTTTATAATCACAGTATGAATATATGAAAACCTGCGATTCGCTGCATGAAACACCTCATTGTGGAAAAGTGGAGCTGTTAAGGTCAGCATTTCTGACCAAGCCAATTCTGTCCTAGTGTTCATCAGGCACAAAGGTATGTGTGACAAGGTGTCAGTACTACCTTGTCATCAGCAAAGAGAGGGTTAACCCCAGCTAAACTTCTCTGCCCATGTGCACCTGTGCAAGGGGAAAGAAGAGACAGGGCTAGAGCCAACAGGAGAATGAGGTTCTCCAGAAAGAAAGCAGGCAACACAAAAAATGGCTGCAACTTCCACAGAAGGTAGAAATGGGAGAAGTTTCTAGACATAGGATTGAAGTAAGTAACCTTGACAGAGATTTTCTGTTTGGTCTTCTGGCAACATAAGACCAGTTGGTTTTGTCTCTGTATTATCACAATAGCATATTTAGGGTTTTGCTAGTAAAACTACCTCTGAACTAGGCTCCCTGCCAAAAATTGCAGATTCTCAGATGCTGAGCAAAATGGGTTATGTTAACTCCACTTTTTTTGGATCAGGAGTAGGTAGGCATCATGCTTAGCATACTTGGTAGCCCCTAACATGTGCTTCTCTCTAGCTACTTTTGCACATCTGAATACTTGAGCCCTCAGATATTTAAGTTACCCTTTTGCCATGAGGAATGATCTAAAATACCAAGCCAAAGGGTAAAGAATGTAATATTCAGAGAGCTGGGAAGTTGATTTTACTGTCAAAGAGTAACCAGTATTGTGAGGAAAAGTTTGGAATCATCTCAAAAATGTACATCTACCCAAATCATTTACATTATTTCAGAATAGGGAATAAGAGCTAGATCTCTGGCTTCATAGTCATAGAGTATTTTAAACTGTATCTGATGGAATTGACCCATCATACATCATTTAGGGACATGATAAAATAGATACAAAAAAAGATTAGATTACAAGGCAGAGGTGAATATTACTCTTTGTTTCATGCTGAGAAGTGATTGATGCAGTACAATACACAAAAGTAAAGATAGTCCTTGCCCCAACATTCTTACAGTCTAAGGGGAGACACAGAGAGGACATGCCACATTGGGAGTCCAGAAGTAATGATGAATTAGAACGGATACTCCTGGGGGAATTCTGCACACACAAAAATTAAAATTCTGTGCACAATATTTTAAAATTCTGCATATTTTCTTTGTGAAAATAACACCATATAATCATGCCAATTTCAATTATTTTGGTAATTTATTTCAAAATACCTGTCAGCAAGTATGTCTGTAACACTCCAGACAACAACAAAAATTCAGGAAATGTTTTTTGACAAATAGATTCCTTACTGGGCATATTAATACAGAACTTTGAGAAATAATTCATTTAAACTACAATACAGAAATTTATTTCCCGCACCCCTCAGAAGCAATGCAAAGGCTTGGGGGAGTGAGGAGTAATGAAGGAGCTGAGGGAAAGGGAAGTAATTGCCGGGAAGAACCTGGGAGTGAACCTGGAGGGCTGTTGGATGTGGGTAGAAGTATGGAACAGTTTTTTGGGGCAGAAGGGATTGTTAGGGAGTTGGGAAGCCTCCCCCATGCAGACCCTGGCCAACCCCTAGCCTCTCCCATTCAGTCAGGCACATCTGCTCCTGTCCCCACGTGTCCCTGCATCCCTTGTTTCCAGTCAGCAAGGCAAATCTGCATATGTCCCCATGTGGCCCTGCATCCCCACTCCCATTCAGCTTCTAGCTCAATGCTGTCACCCCACTAGCTCCTGCGCCCCCGCCCCAGTCTGTCATTCCCCTCATATCCTGTGCTTCCTCACTTGGCTCCATGGGCATGGCACTGTGAGGAAGGCAGCCTCTGCCCCCTCCCTCTCCACAGCTGACTGATCCAACTCGCGAGCCAGCTGCCCTCTCTTCTGGTGCCACATCAGTCACTGGTTGGTGAAAGGTGTAATTGCAACATGACCCCCTTCATGGCTTCCTTGCGCTTCCTCATAAGAATCAATTATGGGGGGGGGGGAATCTGCAGGGAACATTAATTCTGTGCTTGCACAGTGGTGCAGAATTCTCCCAGGAGTAAGCAGAGGTTCCCAGCCTGGAATTGTACCTCCTTGACCCTTCTTTATTTCTGAATGGGAAGAGGGCTTTGGTATGATCCCTGTATAGGAAAAGTTAAAAACCACTGATTTAGCAGGGATTTTCCCTATAATTATCTACTTGTGAATGGAATACGTCCATTGCCTAACAGTGAAAGCTCAGAGGAGAAAATGGATTGCCTTGCAAGGTTCTGTTCTGCCTGTTTCCCACCTCTACCATGCCCCTTCCCTTGTCTGACATCTCCCCTACACCAAGGGAGCCAGTTCTACAACTTTATACCGATTGAGAATTCCCCTCCCCCGGAGAAGTTTTTATCCTTTCCAACTGCAGCCAGGTTATATCCCCTTTGCACCACTCAAGTGGCAGAAAAGGGATGCAACTTGCCGCTTAAATGTTAATGAACCTGATCGTGCTCAAGTCAATGGCAAAGCTCCCAATGAGTTGCTTTGGGAGCGGGACTGAGTCCTAGTAGGTACTGTAGTTACATAAATGAAACATTAGTATCTTCTGCCATACAATCAATCCTTTTGCAATTCATATTTGACCAGTCATGAGATATCTGGCCACATTCTGCTCTGTTATGCTGGGATAAAGCTGGAGTAACTTCTTAAACCAATAGAGTTAGGCCAGGGCTGCATCTGTGTAACTGAGAACAGAATTTAGCCCATCATGCACAAACATCTATGCAGCATCTCCACTGTTTACCTATTCATGTTTTACATGTTTAAGCAGTGAAAGAGAAGCATGAAGAAGGGAAAGTCAACTCAGAGCAGAACCAGTACAGGCACACTAGGAGACTCTACTTAAAATATGCTTTGTAACTTTTTTTTTTTATTTAGTAACTTTTTTACTGTCTATCTAGGTGCTAAACATGGCAATCACCATAGTATATGAGCACCAAGAGAGGCTACAGGGAGCGTAGAAAAGAGAAGGGAATTTGGAAATAGCCTGGGCCTCTCAACATCTACACAGCAGTGGGATAGGTAGGGTTGTGGCTCACACACACCCTCCAAAATAGAATGCATTTCTATGCATAAAGAACAATTAAGCATTAGCTAAAA
This sequence comes from Platysternon megacephalum, assembly GCA_003942145.1. NCBI lineage: Eukaryota > Metazoa > Chordata > Testudines > Platysternidae > Platysternon > Platysternon megacephalum. Next base: position 1,345,681 of record QXTE01000115.1, on the reverse strand, counting down.
ACTACAGGATCAAGACCACGTATTGTATTTTCTGTAAGGTACTGAGCAGCCTCAGCTCACATTGAAACCAAAGGGAAGTGAGAGTACTCAGCACCTTCCCAAATCAGCCTCTAATCTGAGATCATTTGTCATTTAAATAGTTAATATCTATGTAGATTCCATATTTATGGAGCCAAAAAGTTAGCAACAGTCAATTATCTGTGCTGTTTAGAAATCAAAAAAAAGTAGAGGATGGCTGACAACCTAAAATAATTCCAACCATCTGGCACATCCTTAGAAGTCATGTCACACTTAATGCTTTGAGATTAATAAACTTTATGAGTTATAGCTGGATAAGATGAACTCACTGAAAGAAATTAAGTGTTTTGCAGGTTGAGGTTGCTCACTTCTAAAGTTGTTTATCATTGAAAAAATATAAAACTACCTTATAGCACATTTTTGTATGCACTGTTGTTGTAGTCTTGTTGGCCCCAGGATATTAGAGAGACAAGGTGGGTGAGGTAATATCTTTTATTGGACCAACTTTTGTTGCTGAGAGAGACACGCTTTTGAGCTTACACAGAGAGGGCCATCTCCAGGCACCAGCTCAGCAAGCAGGTGCTTGGGGCGGCCAAGGGGAAGGGGCGGCACGTCGGGCTCTTCGGCAGCAATTCGGCGGCGGGTCCCTCGGTCCCTCTCGGAGGGAAGGACCGGCTGCCGAATTGCCTCCAAAGAAGAAAGCGGTGCGGTGGAGCTGCCGCCGATCACGATCGCGGCTTTTTTTTTTTTTTTTTTTCCCACCGCTTGGGGCGGCAAAAACCCTGGAGCCGGCCCTGTACACAGAGCTCTTCTTCAGGTCTGAGAAACTAACTCAGGACTTGTCTTCACGTACAGTGCTATGGCTGTTGTGCTGCTGTAGTGCTTTAGTGAAGATGTTACTACGCCGTTGGCATAGTTAGTCCACCTCCCTGAGGCCTGGTCTACACTGGGGGGGGGGGGGGATCGACCTAAGATACGCAACTTCAGCTACGAGAATAGCGTAGCTGAAGTCGACGTATCTTAGTTCAACTTACCTCGCGTCCTCACGGCGCGGGGTCGATTGCTGCGGCTCCCCCGTTGACTTTGCTTCCGCCTCTCACTGAGCTGGAGTTCAGCAGTCGACGGGAGAGCAATCGGGCATCGATTTATCGCATCTACACTACACGCGATAAATCGATCCCCGATAGATCGATCGCTACCGCCGATCCGGTGGGTAGTGTAGACGTACCCTGAGAGGCAGTAGCTATGTCAATGGGAGAAGCTCTCCTGTCAACGTAGCGCTGTCTATATGGGGGGTGGGAGGGGTTAGATTGGTATAACTACATTGATCAGGGGGGTGGATTTTTCACACCCCTGAGTGACATAGCTATAGCGATATAGGTCTGTAGTGTAGACCTTGCCCCAGAGTGTTACTGCTAAATACAAGGTGGAACAGATTTGTTAGCATAAGTACAGGTTTCAGAGTAATAGCCGTGTTAGTCTGTATCCGCAAAAAGAACAGGAGTACTTGTGGCACCTTAGAGACTAACAAATTTATTGTAGCATAAGCTTTCGTGGGCTACAGCTCACTTCATCGGATGCATGTAGTGGAAAATACAGAAGGAAGATATATATATACACATGAAACAATGGGTGTTACCATACACATTATTATGATCACTATAATGTGTATGGTAACACCCATTGTTTCATGTGTATATATATATCTTCCTTCTGTATTTTCCACTACATGCATCCGATGAAGTGAGCTATAGCCCACAAAAGCTTATGCTACAATAAATTTGTTAGTCTCTAAGGTGCCACAAGTACTCCTATTCTTTTAGCATAAGTAGTTAACACATGTTTCAAGGGACCATTCAAGGTGAAGTGGCCTGTTAACACCCCTCTAAATATAGGGAGGAAAGGAAAGGAGGGAAAGTAGCTGGGGGAGAGAGTTGTAAGTGGGCTGTAATAAGCCATAAATAGTGGATTGTTGAAATAACCCATAAATCCAATGTCTCTCTTCAGTCCATGATTTGTAATGTCTAGCAAAGTTATAAACTTAAGCTCCCAGGGTCATCTTTTGAAAATGTTGTGTGGGTTTCCTTTGAGGATGGGGACTGATAGGTCAGATAGAGTGATAGCTTTGTGCAAAGTGTTCACCCACAGGTGTTTTGGTCTATTATCATTTTCCTGTGTGAGTTCATTCAAGAGCATAGTGATTGTCTGGTGTCACCCACATAGTTGCTATTGGGGCATTTAGTGCACTGGTTTGAGGTAAACCACATGTTGTGATAGGCATGTATAGGACCATGGATTTTGCAAGGTCTGTTGTGGGGGTTGTTGATCATCATAGCAGTGAAGATATGTCTACAGGTTTTGCATCTGTTGTTCTGGCAGGGTCTGGTGCTGCTTTGAGTTGATGTGTCCTGGTCTATGTGGAACTTGCTTCTGATGATGAGCTTGGTGAGGTTGGGGGTTGTTTGAAGGCCAGAAGAGGGGGTTCAGGAAAGATTTCTTTCAGGATGGATCTTGATGGGGCTTTATGGCTTATTAGAACATTCTATAACTCATTTACAAACCCCCTCCCCCCAACTGCCTTCCCCCCTTCCTTTCCTCGCTATAACTAGAGGTATGTTAACAGGCCACTTCATCTTCGATGGTCCCTTGAAATGTGTTAACTACTTACACTAAACAATCTGTTCTACCTTATATTTAGCAATGACACTCTGAGTTAGTTTCCCAGACCTGAAAAGGAGCTCTGTATAAGCTCGAAAGCTTGTCTCTCTCACCAACAGAAGCTGGTCCAATAAAAGATATTACCTCAGCCACCTTGTCTCTCTTATAGTACATTTGTAAGTGAGGTAGATACAAGCAACTTTTCAGTTACTAAGGAACCCAAACAAAAGGTTGTTTGGGGATCTAAGGAACACATATGTTCTTATAAGTTACGTGTTCTGTGCCACTGGCAATTTTGCGATCTTATATCATGAAAACTTACTCAGTAATGGGTAAAACTCATATGGTTTGGAGATTCAGTTTCAATGAGTCTCTAGATAGGAAGCTTATTCTGCCAAACTTACCTCAGCTTCTTTGGTCTGATAATCAGGCTAGAACATCTGCAAGATCAAGCTTCTCTCATAAAAATTATCAGTATCTCCTAGTTTTAGCTGGACCAGAAACTCTATGAGGCCTTCTACTTTAGAGCCAGGCCAAAAAACAAGGATCAACAAGACAGTAATATAACAGACAACTGCAACAGATAACAGAGACAGAACAGAAAAGCACGGGGACATTCCATTTTTCCCATCAGGAGAGCAAAATTAATCTGTTTTTCCCACAGCACTGCTCACATTCAAATCTTTTCACTAGATTTTCCTCACCTGCAGCATCAAATTTAAACTCTTTGTCCTCACCTACAAAGCCCCGTACAATCTAGCTCAGCTTGATTATCTTCTCTCACCCTTTCCATTCACCCCTTTGCCTACTTCAGTCCACCCAAACCACATAATGTACTCCCTTTTGTTCCTTTCTCTTCTCTACATCTTCTTGCACAAGGCCCCCTATATCTGAAACTGCCTCCTGAGCCAGTCAGCCACACCGTATTTCCACCTCTCCTCCTTCAGATCTCTCATCTTGGCCTTCGCCCCTCTCTGCTATCCCTACCACTGTTGAAGTAACAGATAGAATGAATGAGAAAACGCACACCAGGAATCTACTAAAACTTGGAAGTGACTGAGCAAGAGATGACACACAGCTTTTTGCTGCATCCCATCCCTTAAACGTACATTAGTCGGACTGTACGTCCCTCAGGGACCTTGTCTTCCTTGTCTGTAAAGCTTCTAGCACAATAGTAATAATTCATTATGGGTGTGACAATAGACTGAGCAGTGAAAGAGACTTTAAAACCAGGTAGTGACAGAAAAAGTGAGCAGAGTGGGACAAATTCTGCCCTTAGCTGCAAGGATGCACTCCCATTGAATTCAATGGACATGTTAGACAGAAGCCAGAAGAGAGAAAAAAAGAAGAAATGCCCAAAATAAGCACGGGAAAACACCAGAAAATACTTTAGACAGCAGAGAAGGATATTATTAGGCAGGGAGAGAGAGAGAAGAACAATGCTAAAAGAACAAACTCAGGAAATAAGGCTAACCCCATAGAAAGTAATAGGAGAGCTCAATGAACATTTCCAAGGTGTCGGGGTACAAGTGCAAGAAGAATGACAAAGAAATTAAAGGAACTAAAGCCAATGGTATGCAAAGATTTTAAAGCCATCGTGCGAAAGAAAAAAAAAATCCATGGACATTAAATATGAAGGGCAGTGTTATGGCAAAAAGTGTTTGCACTGAGACTTTGGAGGATAGAATAGTCACATATAGAGGTGAGGAGGGGGAAGAATTTGTTTTTGGTTAAAATTTTGTGCAACTATAAATGTTTTGTTTTGCTTAATTTTTTGCAGGTAAAATTCAGTTTTCATATATCCAAACTGTTTGTCTTTAATAGACAAACTAGTACAACTGTTACTGAGAGATGAGCAATTTATTTTCCCCCCTGACAGTCTGAGAATGCTTATTCAATTCTGTAAATGGCAGATTTCACCCAAATCCCAATTTATCTGAAATTCAGCTCAATTGTGGCCCAGCAGACAGTGGTAGTTTTATTGTTCCTGGATACAGAGCAGCCGCAGATGGCAAATAGCCCAGAAAGTCAAAGGAACATGCTAGCCAGTCAAGGAAGTGATTACCTGTTCTGTTCATTCCCTCTGGGGCACCTGGCATTGGCCACTGTCAGAAGACAGAATACTGGGCTATATGGACCTTTGGTCTGACCCAGTATGGCCGTTCTTATGATCAAGTTTAACTAAGTAGAACCCCAATGTAGCAGATCGTGCACTCACCGGCGCAGTGCCTCCTGCTGGTCACCCTGGGAATTAGTTCTTTTCCAGCCTCAGCGCGCCCTCTGCTGGACGGTGTCTTGCCTGCCTCAGCCTCGTGTCCCTCCCGGACCCCAGTGCCCTTTACCTTGGGGTGCTGCCCCCAGCAGTACCCCCACATGCTGGGTCTCCCCTCCCCGGGGAATCCCCAACCCGCTATACCCACCTTGCCTCAGTGGCTACTGCCAGTCATCATCTAGCCCCTTTCTCAAGGGGCAGACTGCAGTCCGTAATGGCCACGCATCACTGGCAACGGGGTAGGACCAACTGCCTCTGCCTATCCTCTACAGTACCTCCTTAGCCCCAGTACCTGCTTTGGCCTTACCCAAGGCCTCAGCCTGGAGAGTTGCCAGGCTGGAGCTCCCCAGCTCCTCTTGCCTTTCCCCAGAACTTCTCTGCTTCCAGTACCCTGCTCCAGGGCTGGAATGAGACTCCCTGCCTTCTGGCCCTGCAGCTCTTTTATAGGGTCTAGCTTGGCCCTGATTGGCTGCATCAAGCCCGCTCCAGGGCTGTTTTTAACCCCTTCCACACCAGAGCGGGGTGACCGCCCCGCTACACCCAGGTTGACAGAACATGGTATCAATTCCTTCACAACAAAGAATAATAGTGCATATCTATCATTCTATAGGTCAGTCATCACTATGTTATCTCAATGATATTTGGATCAAATTCTACTTGTCTTATTAACCCAAGTCAATATGCATACAAGGTACAATATTTCATACAAAAAAATGAATGGAATGAGACTAAGGTCCTGCAGAAATAGTCTAGCATGGGATCATGTCATTAAAAACTGCAATATGCCCAAAAGATTAGGTGCATGCAACTTTAACTTTTCCATTTTCTTAATGTAGTTTTCTGTACAGAATTCTCAAGGGTATTTTTGTAAATGAAAACAATTAACTCTGTATCTTTGTTACAATTTAACTATACAGCACACCATTGGCAAAAGAAGATTCTGAAGGAAGAGGACTCATTTTGACCAAGAGGTGCAACTGGTAATATTTTTCAATTTTATCTTTGATTCCCCCCTGAAGTTCCCATTCAAGGACATTATTACAAATGCTGGTACAATATTTATTATTTAAGCTATCATAGAAGACCTATACTTACGTCCTGGAAGAAACCTGAAATTGATTTAAAATCTTTTGGAAGGGATAAAAACCTTGTGCTTCATGTCTCAAGCCAATCTCTAACTATGAGGGATTGGGATGAGACCTTCATGGGGTATATGATGTAATAGCTGCCTAGTGAGGGTTTCTTACACCTTCCTCTGACCACAGTGCTAACCACTGTCAGATAATGGAGTATTTGGACCACAGATTTGACCCAGTGAGGCAATTCCTATTGTCCTACATTGTTTCTATGAATCACCTTCATTTCAGAGCGATTACTAAATTGCATTGGTACTTAAGAAAGCAGAACTTTTAGCAAAACACAAACGTTTCAGAACTTGAAAACATCAGGAAGTGTGTGAGACTCCTGAGTTCCCAAGGATCTAATGTATAGATACTTAAAGAGACAAATATGGCCATCAGAAATGCATATGATTGGCTCTCACTTTAGTCAATGAGAACTGGGTGTGTCTGTGCACTGATGACCCTTTATTGTAGATCTAATTTAGCTTTATAGGCTTGGTTCTGTTCCTACATTGGTTTTACACTGGTGTAACTCAATTGACATGGACGGAGTTACTCTTTATTTACACTGATGTAAGTGAAAGCAGAATCAGGCACTATCTACATAATTTGTACTGACTGCACACTGAGTAGCTTATGGATTCCTGGAACTTTGGAACCAGACCTTATCACATGATGTAGCCTTCTAGTGTGCGGATAGCCTTCCAGTACATTTTCACTTTTACTGTAACCTTTCTTGGGTTATTTTTGTTTGTAATGTGTGTTACTGATGCTCAATGAACATTTCTAAAAAGTCCAGCTTGCAAAAAGATCCTGCAGTAGAGCAACATGTTTGACTTTCCTTCCCACCTTCTCACACAGAATCTGCCAGTGAGAGGAGATATCTAGAAGATTCACAACAAGAGTGCCTGTGTTTTGTGGCCCAGCCACATTTACTCCAGTGCCTTGTTAGAAAGGTACAGCTTGACCTCAACCTGACCTTTATATGTATAGGCCAAAGGGAGTAGTTATGTAACTGAGAACAGCATGACTTAAAAAAAGCAGCAGCAATGTAGAACAGGTCACAAAAAGAGAAACGATAGTCACAAAGTGTTGGTGTATAAAGTTAATACAAAAGGCAGACAGAGACCACCTGCTTCCTGTTCCCACTACCTCCCACCCAACCTGGAATCAAACTGGTTCTATATATTCATTAAAGTCCAAGCTCCCCCACCCTTATTATGTACTGTAATTCATTACACAGCATGTTTTCAACAAAGAAAAAATCTCCGCTATGACTATCCAGCTAATAAGAATTTTTTGAGTGTTTTTCCTTCTAGTTTCTTTTATGTCAACACTTTAACACCTTGCTAGTTTATTGTATTGGGCAAGAGCAAGGCTTTTTGAAAAAAACTGTACTGTCAGACAGTAAATTTTAAGCACTGCTCTGAAAGTAATACCCCAAACGGGGCGAATAAGAAGAAACGTATAAATCCATAGGTTTTGTGCAATGCATAAGTCAATACAAAATAAACATGTAAAACCCAAACAGGGTAAATGCTTAAAGGCAACATAAAACCACAAGCCATGTTTCTCTTTTAATGTATTCCCACAGGAAAAGTCAGTACCCACTGTAAATCAGCATGTTTGTTTTATATTAGATCTCATTTTACAAAGAAAAGTGAAAGATTTTGTTAATGAAGTAGGTAAATGTGTACCTGCTAACAGACTGCAAGTGAGAACACGGTCAGACCCTGCCATGACAAAAGTTCATCACGCTGACATACAAAAAACTCAGAGCTGACTCCTTAGAGCTGACCTATAAATATGGCAGGGAGCCTAAGAAGGAAAATTGAGTAAAATTGCAGTTTGTTTTACTTCACTGGTAAAATGACCATTTGTTTCCAAATAGTCCCTCAGCTCATCTCTTTAATGGCCATTACTCCACTCTACTGGCATGCTGCTAGGGGCTTTGCATGTTACCTAGTTGTCAGGAAGGGCTGCTGGAGTTCATTAAGAAATTATAAGAATAACCCAAGTGCCTTCAAAACTAGATTTAGGAATAATCTTAGAAATGATCAGTGATTTCAAAATAATTAAATCTTTGGTAACCCAGCATCATAGTTTCCCAAGAGCTGAATAGAACATACCAAGAGTGCCGTTATGAAATCAGAAGAAATATGTACTGGTTGTCACAGACAGGTCATGGGCAGTTATATCTATAAGTCAGAGTCCACAATCACAAAATAGGAGTCAGCTGTTGGCTGGGTCAGGATACCATGAGCTCAAAAGCAAGAGACAAAATGGAGATCAGAACCATGAGTCAGGATATCAGAGAGTCAGAGGCAGGAGACAAACTGAAGGTTGGGAACCACCAGTCAGACAGCAGGAGTCAAGCCAGGTTGGAATGCCAGAGGAGGAGGGGCAGGAGCAGGTAGAGGGAAGCACAAGGTGCACAGTCCAGACCAGGCTGGAACCTAAGTGTTCAGACAGCTCTCTGTGCCTTTTGCTGGCTTAAGTAGGAACAGTTGGCCAGTCAGCCTCTCTGGAACTCTGCCAATCAGACCTACGGGGTGGAGCCTCGCACTGGGGCTGGGTTTTTTGGACCCCAGGTAAGCTATTGCCAGCAGGCTGCCAGGTGCAGGATTAGAGTGTGGCTGTGCCCCAGAATCTATGGGCCTGGGTTTGAGACTTGAGGCTCACGGCATCTGTAATAAAGTAGCATTTAAAGTTATTTAAAAATAACTGAGAATGTGTAGACTTGATTTGCAGAAGTTAATATTTTGCAAGATTATATTCAAAAGTTCCAATAAGTATAAAAAAGCCTAACATTTGCAATTAGACACATATCTATAAACTAAAATCCTATTATTTAACCTCTTTCAGGTAATTCACAAGCTTTTAACTAGCCATCAGGATCTAGGGTGACCAGATGTCCTGATTTTATAGGGACAGTCCTGATTTTTGGGTCTTTTTCTTATATACGCTCCTATTACCCCCCACCCCCATCCCGATTTTTCACATTTGCTGTCTGGTCACCCTATCAGGATCTACTAATTGTGATAATAAGCACTAATAAAGTATAGGGGAACTACAGGATGTATATCTATTACATAGCAAAAGAATGCATGCCAAAACCACAGAGACTAGGTAACACAAATTGCTCAGAGAGATTAGATATTATATAAATATATTAAATTGGTTCAAACAAAGGAAAACAAGTGTGAAATGTAGTAGCCTTATATTTCTTCTTTACCTTCAATCACCTCCCAGCATGGATGATACTTTTTAAAAACAGAGTGTGATGCTAGCTAGACTGAAATATTTGTTTTATAATGTCATGTAATTTGAATTCCTCATAAACAGCAGTCTTGGTATCTTCTCTTCATTTTTGCTTAGCCACTTTTATTATCTAGAACCTGATCCTGCACTAGATACAGGTGAAATGCCCATTTGAAATTTAAGCAGAATATCGGGAGGAGGGGAAAACCCTTCTTGACGGTGAGAAATGTTGGGCTATGGAACAGTCTCCCAAGGAAAATGGTGGAGGCTTCATCACATGGAACATTAAAACCTAGACTGAAAAATACACTAGGAAATGTAATGGAGGAAACAATCCTCCACTGGCAGGGCAATGGACTGGATGACCTAATAGTGCTCTTCTCTGATTGTTTATTTGGAATTATGCCTCTGGTGGTCCTTGATGGTAATCTAGTCACCCCCTGGGCAAGTACCTGAAGACTTTGGGACTTATTTGGTCAAACATGCAGTACAGGTTGATTGGTTTATTGGTCCTTATGCTGAGTTCCAGATGAGATCCAGTTGGTCAAGCATTTTCCTCTTACCTGAATCTGGCACAGAATCAATGAGAATTTACATATTATCAAATGAAGTTTTGTTCAGCAAAAGCTAGTATTACAAAGGAATGCTGGTTTGGCAGCACAATGCCTTTGTTCTCGGACAGTTAAGATACAGATTTCCCAAAATGCTTAAAGCACTTGACTAATTTAAGTAAGTCCTGACCTTAATGGATGATATCACAGAGTAAAAAGTATGAGTGGCAGATGCAGGCTTTCTGTGGAATGTTTACACTACTGTGAGATAAGACCACGTATCAAATTTCTCATTCATGTGTATCATTATACTGCTTCAAAAACATAATCAGAACCAACTCTCTCCTCAGTCTCACCTGTGCAATCCCACCAACTCCACTGGTGTTGCACAGGCATAAAAAGGGAGGAACTAGGCCCAATCTACTGCTCTAGGAGAAATTTTCACTTAGATAAATATATGAGGAGCTAAATCCTTTAGAAGTTAAGGTTATTATATGGGGCTCTGCATGGAACAAATTGCAGGATTGGGCCCCAAAAGCCAGAAATTCTATGGAAAAGTCCTATTGAATGTAATGTGATGAGCCAAAACCAGAGATTTAAGATGCAGCTGAATTAAAGAGGGCCTTGAAGGTGAGGACATGAACATTGCTACAATAAGCCTATGCAGTTTGATTTAGTACAAGGACAATTATTATAAGCAGTAGCAGTCAAGACATATACATTCCCTGAGAGATTAAGGGCTGCCTGGGAAAAGTTGATGGCCAGTGATGCTCAGGGCATTAACCCCAACTAGTTCCCAACAAACATCCTGTGCTGAAGCCTCTAGTGCTATTAAAAGATGAAAATAGGGGTAAGGAATTGCCTGAGAGGTTATTTTTCTTCCTCCATTAGGCTTTACTGTGGTACAGTTCAGGGCTAGTCATTACATATGTCAACTGCTTTGAGCTATTTTATCCTCTTGGGGTGAAAACTATTCCGCCCACCCACCCACCCACCAACATTTCAGATGAAGAGCAGAAATAAATACAGTGTGAGCAAGAAAATATGATAAATAGAGGGGAAGAGAGAGAGACTGACACAGCCCTGGGACAAGGTGTGTATAGTATTGAACTTTAAAGCTGATTTATTTAGTAAAAGACGCGTTGTGCATATGAGATACACTGAAATGCTGCAATCAGTTTTAGAAATTTGATACACAAAAAGATGAACTTCATACTAAACTCAACCGACTCCCAAGATATCCTTATACACATAAAGTGAAATAATTAGACCTTGGATGAAAAATCTTGACAGTACAAAGAAAGACCACGATCTAATATCAGAACAAAGTTAACAGATGTCATTAAATGAGATGATTAGCCGATGACGGAAGGTCACACCCAGTTTACTTTTCACAGTTGACAGATCAAAGTTATTTGCTCAGTTTGAGAAAAGAATGAATACAGTTACCCTAGGAAAATCCTTTCACATAACATTAAGTCTCCCTTCTGTCTTGTGTTTAAGATGCATTGTCAGAAAAAATATCAGTACAGTGTACAGTAAACCAGTTTTAAACAATAAACAATGTACATTTTAAAAACAAACCTCTTAATAACAGCTAAAATTCAATGTGAAATTGTGACCAATGACTTTTTACACTTTCAAATTGTGTGAATGGTTTTACAGCTTGGAGTCAGATGCCTGAATTACTATGAGCTTGATTCTGTTCTGAGTTACACAGTTCTAAACGAGGAGTAATTCCATGGAAATCAATAGGACAGATCCTCACCTGGCAAATCAGCACACGCCAATTTACACCACCTGAGGATCCATCCAGTAGGAGTTAAACTGGCTGGAATTTGTATACTTGAGTGGAGAATCAAACCTTATAGCTTTATCCTGATAAAAAAATGTTTTACTCTCCAAGGCTGTGCACTAGCCTTTGTTAAATAACTGCATTATCTTACTACTGTCATCCTTAGCCTACCTCGCTCTTCTCCCTATTATTTTATTTCGCCTTTACTTATGTCATGTATGAAATAAGAGTGTAAGCTCTTCATGGCAGAGACCATGAGCCAAATCCTTGGCTGGTGTAAATCAGTGCAGTTCCATGAAAGTCACCTTCAAGTGATTTCACCAGCTGTGAATGTGGCCTAGTGTCTTATTTGCACTGGTAGACCACTAGCCCACTTTTGGGTACTGGACATTAATACAATATAAATTAACATAAAATTTAAAATGTGATATTCTTTTATTCTATATGCTTAACTATAATGTTATTTCCCCCCAAATTCTGTAAATATAGATAGAGAGAGTGAGAATATTTTAAGCCTAAAATGTAAAACCTGCCTTCCTTTTTTGTACCTTCATTTTGCTACTGCAAGTGCAATTGTTTTCAGGTGCAAATGAAAGCAAATAGGCATTTAACTACCCAACTGCAGTCATGAACCAAGTGGTTAGTTAGATATCTACAGGTCAAAATCCCACGTGATTTAACTTGGTGTAACTCTATTCTATGCTCATTTACACCAGCTAAGGATCTGGCCCTCTATGGCCTCATATAACAGCAAATAATTGTCCTTGCACTTGCATTTATTCTGGCCATTCAATCCAGAGTCTGGATTAAGGCTGTTTTTTTCTAAAAAATAAAATCCTCTATCTCAATTTGTTCTACACAATTATGTCACTATTCCAAAGATACATGTATTCATTCTTATTAAAAATAAACTACAGATTCAGAATCAATGGTACACAATATACATATCAGAAAACAAGATAAAATATATTTGTACCATTATAAAGAAACTGGGAGGTAAAATATTTGTACTGTAATAAACAATATTCAAGAAAGTTTATGTAGGGGAGTTTCAGGCTGCAGTTCACATATTCTCTAAACCCCTTTGTCAGCTAAAGTTACCATTTGGAGGCAGAAACCCTTTCTCCTAAGGTTAAAGAATGTTTTTAAATGGAGAAAGATTAAGCTAGCCACTGCCCTCAGCAAACTAGGGAATTTGTTCCCTGCCAAACCTGCTGTGGGATGAGAATCAAGATATTAAGGCCCTGCCTGGGAAGAATGATTGTTTCATTGTGTGAAGGTATTTCTGTTACACGCAGCACAAAAGCAGAGTTCATCACAGAAGCGTCTACTGATTATAAAAACTCTTAACACTATGATCATCAGGAATTTTAGCTGTATCAAAGTAAAAGGACCAGAGAAATTAAAGTGACTAATAGAAAAAAGAAAGGGAGGGCTTAACCTTTGTCCTGGGGGTGCTAAAATAGCATCACATGGCTGAAAATCAGTCTAACTTTCAGCCATGTGATGCAGTTGACACAGTGGCTTTAGTGAAAGCTACAGAATGGTATCAGTCTCTTAAAAATCATATTTGAAAGTCCTTTTTAATTATATCTTCAGTATTGTTTATAGGTTATATTTTCATGTTTGAATTCAAAGCAATTATAATATTCACAAAAGACATAGACATGAACTACAGCATGCAATCCAGAATTCATTTGTTGATACTGCTAATGTACATATACAGTATTTTGTTGCACAGAATCCAGATCTATCTGTCTAGGTATTTGTAAGGTGCCAATCACTGTGGTATTTAGGTGTTATAAATGGAATTAATGGACATAAGACAATTCCAGAAAGAACTTTGAGCAAGAACTGCACACTGCACTGCAAGTTGCTATTACCAAGGGACTTAGTAAATAGGTTTGTTTGGGTGCTTCAGCATGTGCAGAAGTTTATTCCTTTGAGAGAAATTGTCCAGAGGACACTGCCATAAAACTGCGGGAACTGATTTGTGAAATAGTTGTCACCAATCCTAGTAAGCTGTTTGACTTTCTTTGATTGCAAAACTCCATGAGAATAGATGCCCATATTAGCAAGTGGCCATTATTTTCCATGCTGTAATAAAGGAGTGACACACACAGTATTGCTGCTGTGAGACTGTTCTTTATTTCCCAGCCCCAGCCTGTATGTCATCTTCATTCTCTTTGACTTCTCCCCTGCCTTTGATATTGATGACAACTCCCTCCATCTGGACATTCTATCCTCCCTGAGTTTTCATGGCACTGTCCTCTCCTGGTTCTCCTGCTACCTCTCTAAGACTTCAGATCTCTCTTGCAGATCCACCTCCATACCACCCCATTCCACTCCAACTCTCTGTGGGAGTTCACCAGGTATTTATCCTACACCCTCTCTTGCAGCTACAACTTCTCAGTGGGCAACTTCATCCAATTGCATGGGTTTAACTGTCTTCTCCGTTCTGCTAACTCTCCAGTCTCTTTCTCGAGACTGCCTACCATCATGTTTAATATCATATGTCTTGTTGTTTATGACATTTTATGTTCAATGGCCTGCTGTCATCCCAAGATTAACATGGCCAGAACTGAACTCCTGATCTTTCCTCCTAAACCCTCTCTGCTACCCCATCTTCACCATGACTGCACTGACATGCTTTCTGTCATCCACCCCCCACAACCTCAAAGCAATCTACCACTCCTCCATGCCACATCCAGTCCATAACCAAGTTCTACAGCTTCTTCTTTCCAGTATATCAAAAATTTAACATTTCCTCTCTTTTTCTCACAACCAAAGCACTGGTCCATGCCTTGGTCATCTACTGCCATCTCCTGCTCTCAAGGCTTTTTGGTACTAATCTTGCCCTCTCCAATCTATCCAAAATGCTGCTACCAAAACTATCTTTTATGCCTATTTTTATGACCTTGTCAGCTCCATCATTGAGTACCTTCACTGGGTCCGCAATGTGTTGAGTGTCATATTTGAATATCTTGTCCTTGCTCTGAAGGCTCCACATCATGCAGCCCCTTCTCTCCACATCATGCAACCTACAAATTTACCCTAATTGTGAGCCCAACGGTAAAAAGTGTGTAAAAGTTCATAAGAAGTCACAATAACCTATAACAACTGTTGTTTGGAAAAGGTGCAAAAGGAAAGCAGAAAGGCTGAATTTGTCCAAACAAAAAGGCCTGAAGATATCATTTAAGCACTGTGTTAAGATCATGCCTGGTAAACAAGAAACGTGTGAGATTGGAAATTAAGATTGGTATGTTGAAAATTAGGACTAATTCATGGACAAAATAGTAAGCAGATGGGTTGTTCCACCCACCACTCCCATTTTTGGGTCCTCAAAAAGAGACTTTGGGGAGGAAGGAAGGGCAACCATGATGCTGGCTGACTGAAAGGCAAGAGAAGGGGAAGGAGCAAGCTTCACTGTTATGGCTGCCACCACCACCACTTCCTGGGACCCCAGATCTTCTACATCCTAATCCTGAGATATGTTTGCACCAGAACAGGCCAGAGGGAGGGACCCTGGTGACTAACTTATTTTTTCTCTTTCCTGTCTTTCTTTTTTTCATCTGTCTAATAAGAGTCTGGTTTAGCCAGCCAAGACTGTATATTTTGCAAAACTGCTGTAAGCCTGTGACCAGAAAGAGACAGCTAAATGCAATGCCCTAAACACCATAATGCTGGTACAAGTTTGCCAGGTCTGAGAGAGGCTGATAAGCCCATGTACTCTACCTGTATTTTTCAAGCAGTGAGGTTCACGTGGAAGTAAACACCAGAGACAGAAGCTGCATTTTCTATCTTTGCTGTTCTTTCCTCTCCCTTTTTGTGTGTGTTTGTCTTGATTTGTCTCCTAGGAAATAGGATTGGGCTTTAGCAACAATAGCAATAACAACAGCTCCAGCTCATCTCAACTAACTTTTCCTCTTTTCCCCAAAAAGGACCGTTATTACCATCTTTAATATCATCTAAGAGACTGTCAAACAAGGGGGGTTTTCCTTCTAAAAACTCTCTCCAGCTAAAGGGAAAGGGAACAAGAGATGTTGTTAAAATGAAAGCCTTATTTAATACTTTACATTTCAAATGCTTTAACTTTTAGCTTCTTTTCTGTATCCTTAATAGAAGGTTAAGGATTTTTCATGGTGTGTTTGCCATGGTACTAAGCAATTGAGATCTCTGTACACAAAACTCTGAACTTTGTTTAAAACTGTTGAATGCTAGACTGTTTCAGGATCATATTAACACCTTTGATTCTCTAGGCCCCTTTATTCCAAGGAATCAAAGATGTTAACATTTAATACCCAATGTAATACCCCACCACCATTTCTGGTATAGCAAAGAGTCCAGTCTGAGGGTATGTCTACACTACGAAATTAGGTCGAATTTATAGAAGTTGGTTTTATAGAAATCGTTTTTATACAGTCGATTGTGTGCGTCCCCACACAAAATGCTCTAAGTGCATTAAGTCGGCGGACTTCGTCCACAGTACCGAGGCTAGCGTCGACTTCCGGAGCGTTGCACTGTGAGTAGCTATCCCACAGTTCCTGCGGTGTCCGCCACCCATTGGAATTCTGGGTTGAGATCCCAATGCCTGATGGGGCAAAAACAGTGTCGCGGGTGATTCTGGGTACATGTCGTCAGGCCCCCACTCCCTCCCTCCGTGAAAGCAATGGCAGACAATCGTTTCGCGCCTTTTTTCAGCCCAGACGCCATAGCACTGGGATCAAGGAGCCCGCTCAGATCACCGCGGCAATTATGAGCACTATAAGCACCATGTGCATTATCCTGGAGTATATGCAGAACCAGAACCTGCCAAAGCAAAAACAGGCGAGGAGGCGACAGCAGCATGGTGACGACAGTGATGAGGAAATAGACATGGACATGCTGATATCAAGGGTAGTGACTCTGGGAAATGTGCAGGTCATAGTGGATGGCTTTGCTGCAATGGGATTTTTTAACTGTGGTGGGGCGATAGACGGAACCCATATCCCTATCTTGGCACCGGAGCACCAAGCCAGCGAGTACATAAACCGAAAGGGGTACTTTTCAATGCTGCTGCAAGCACTGGTGGATCAGAAGGGACGTTTCACCAACATCAACATGGGATGGCCGGGAAAGGTACAGGACGCTCGCGTCTTCCGGAACTCTGGTCTGTTTCACAAGCTGCAGGAAGGGACTTTCTTCCCAGACCAGAAAATAACCGTTGGGGATTTTGAAATGCCTATAGTTATCCTTGGGGACCCAGCCTACCTCTTAATGCCATGGCTCATGAAGCCATACATAGGCAGCCTGGACAGTAGTCAGGACCTGTTCAATTATAGGCTGAGCAAGTGCAGAATGGTGGTAGAATGTGCATTTGGATGTTTAAAAGCGCGCTGGCACAGTTTACTGACTCGGATAGACCTCAGCGAAACCAATATTCCCATTGTTATTACTGCTTGCTGTGCACTCCACAATATCTGTGAGAGTAAGGGGGAGACATTTATGGCGCGGTGGGAGGTTGAGGCAAATCGCCTGGCCGCTAATTACGCACAGCCAGACACCAGGACGGTTAGAAGAGCACAGCAGGGTGCGGTGCGCATCAGAGAAGCTTTGAAAACCAATTTCATGACTGGCCAGGCTACGGTGTGAAAGTTCTGTTTGTTTCTCCTTGATGAACCCCCTCCCCTCCCCGGTTCACTCTACTTCCCTGTAAGCTAGCCACCCTCCGCTCCCCTCCCCTCCCCCCTTCAATTACCGCTTGCAGAGGCAATAAAGTCATTGTTACTTCACATTCATGCATTCTTTATTAATTCATCACACAAATAGGGGGATAACTGCCAAGGTAGCCCGGGAGGGGTGGGGGAGGAGGGAACGACAAGGACACATTGCACTTTAAAACTTTAAAATTTATTGAAGGCCAGCCTTCTGTTGCTTGGGCAATCCTCTGGGGTGGAGTGGCTGGGTGGCCGGAGGCCCCCCCACCGCGTTCTTGGGCGTCTGGGTGAGGAGGCTGTGGAACTTGGGGAGGAGGGCTGTTGGTTACACAGGGGCTGTAGCGGCGGTCTGTGCTCCTGCTGCCTTTCCTGCAGCTCAACCATACGCTGGAGCATATCAGTTTGATGCTCCAGCAGTCGGAGCATCGACTCTTGCCTTCTGTGTTCAATCTGACGCCACCTCTCCTCTTCAGCCCACGATTCAGCCCGCCACCTCTCCTCGCGTTCATATTGTGCTTTTCTGCACTCGGACATTGTCTGCCTCCAAGCATTCTGCTGTGCTCTGTCAGCGTGGGAGGACGTCTGGAGCTCCGAGAACATCTCATCCCGAGTCCTCTTTTTTCTCCTTCTAATCTTCGCTAGCCTCTGCGAAGGAGAAACATTTGCAGCTGGTGGGGGAAAAGGGAGATTGGTAGTTAAAAAGACACATTTTAGAGAACAATAGGATCACTCTTTCCCGTTAAACCTTGCTGTTCACATTACACAGCACATATGCTTTCGTTACAAGGTCGCATTTTGCCTCTATTTATATTGAGGGCCTGCCGGTTTGGTGTGAGAGATCACTCACGCAGTGCCAGGCAACAGAATTCGGCTTGCAGGCAGCCATGGTAAGCCACAGTCTTTTGGCTTCTTTAACCTTCATAACATGTGGGAATGGTTTCAAACAGCAGCGCCCTCATTTCCCATACCAAGCGGCCGTTGGGTTGGCCATTTAAAATGGGATGGCAATTTAAAAGGAGGGGATGCGGTTTCCGGGTTAACGTGCAGCACAAACCCAACTAACCACCCCCCCCCCCACACACCCAATTCCCTGGGATGATCACTTCACCCCTCCCCCCACCTAACAGCGGGGAACATTTCTGTTCAGCCAAGCAGGACGGGCAACTCTGAATGTCCCCTTAATAAAAGCACCCTATTTCAACCAGGTGACCATGAATGATATCACTCTCCTGAGGATAACACAGAGAGATAAGGAATGGATGTTGTCTGAATGCCAGCAAACACCGGGACCATACGCTGCCATGCTTTGTTATGCAATGATTCCAGACTACGTGCTACTGGCCTGGCGTGGTAAAGTGTCCTACCATGGCGGACGGAATAAGGCAGCCCTCCCCAGAAACCTTTTGCAAAGGCTTTGGGAGTACATCCAGGAGAGCTTTCTGGAGATGTCCCTGGAGGATTTCCGCTCCATCCCCATACACGTTAACAGACTTTTCCAGTAGCTGTCCTGGCCGCGAATGCCAGGGCAAATTAATCATTAAACATGCTTGCTTTTAAACCATGTGTAATATTTACAAAGGTACACTCACCAGAGGTCCCTTGTCCGCCCTCAGGGTCTGCGAGCACGCTTTGGGTTTGGGTGGGTTCAGGGTTTACTGGCTCCAGGTCCAGGGTGATAAACATCCTGGCTGTTGGGAAAACTGGTTTCTCCGCTTCCTTGCTGTGAGCTATCTTCAATCTCTTCATCATCATCTTCCTCGTCCCCAAAACCCGCTTCTGTGTTGCGTGATTCTCCATTGACGGAGTCAAAGCACAGGGTTGGGCTACTGGTGGCTGCACCCCCTAGCATGGCATGCAGCTTGGTGTAGAAGCGGCATGTCTGCGGCTCTGCCCCGGACCTTCCGTTTGCCTCTCTGGTTTTGTGGTAGGCTTGCCTTAGCTCCTTAATTTTCACGCGGCACTGCTGTGTGTCTCTGTTATGGCCTCTGTCCTTCATGCTCTTTGAGACTTTTTCTAATGTTTTGGCATTTCGTTTACTGCAACGGAGTTCCGCTAGCACGGATTCGTCTCCCCATATGGCGAACAGATCCCGTACCTCCCGTTCGGTCCATGCTGCAGCTCTTTTGCGATCCTGGGACTCCATCGTGGTTACCTGTGCTGATGAGCTCTGCATGGTTACCTGTGCACGCTGGGCAAACAGGAAATGAAATTCAAAAGTTTGCGGGGCTTTTCCTGTCTACCTGGCCAGTGCATCTGAGTTGAGAGCGCTGTCCAGAGCGGTCACAATGGTGCACTCTGGGATAGCTCCCGGAGGCCAATACCGTCGAATTGCGTCCACAATACCCCAAATTCGACCCGGCAAAGCCGATTTCAGCGCTAATCCCCTCGTCGGAGGTGGTGTAAAGAAATCGATTTAAAGAGCCCTTTAAGTAAAAAAAAAGGGCTTCATCGTGTGGACGGGTCCAGGCTTAAATAGAGGTAACACTGCTAAATTCGACCTAAAATCGTAGTGTAGACCAGGCCTCAGAGTCCCTTTCATCACCTGTTTCACAGACATCTTTGTACTTTCTTCCATGTTTGGAAAGACCTTCCAAAAATCAAGCTTCCATTCTCACTTCATTCAGTAGCTCCTATAAACTAAGTATTGCAGCATAGCCTACAGACTAGGTATGATGTTTACCAAAACAAAAGAGATATCAATAACTGAATAAATTATTTTGTGTTTGGTCATTTGCTCATCTTTAGTAACAATATAGGACTTAATCACTTCAGTATACAAAATCTGATTTCAAGTAGTTCTAGCAAAAGATAGTTTACCTAATCACTCATCATCCATTATACAGGCACTGTGTGTCTGAAACATACAGAGATCATAGAATCATAGGACTGGAAGGGACCTCGAGAGGTCATCTAGTCCAGTCCCCTGCACTCATGGCAGGACTAAGTATTATCTAGACCATCCCTGACAGGTGTTTGTCTAACCTGCTCTTAAAAATCTCCAATGATGGAGATTCCACAAGCTCCCTAGGCAATTTATTCCAGTGCTTAACCACCCTGACAGGAAATTTTTCCTGATGTCCAATCTAAACTTCCCTTGCTGCAATTTAAGCCCATTGCTTCTTGTCCTATCCTCAGAGGTTAAGAAGAATAATTCTTCCCCCTCCTCCTTATAACAACCTTTTATGTACTTGAAAACTGTTAGCATGTCCCCTTTCAGTCTTCTCTTCTCCAGACTAACCAAACCCATTTTTTTCAATCTTCCCTCATAGGTCATATTTTCTAGACCTTTAGTCATTTTTGTTGCTCTCCTCTGGACTATTTGTCCACATCTTTCCTGAAATGTGGTTCCCAGAACTGGACACAATACTCCAGTTGAGGCCTAATCAGTGTAGAGTAGAGTGGAACAATTATTTCTCATGTCTTGCTTACTACACTGGTTTTCCAACCAGCTATGCACCCGCCTTATAGTAGCTCCTCTAGACTATATTTCCCTAGTTTGTTTATGAGAAGGTCGTATACAATAGTTTGTTTATGAGAAGGTCAATATACAATGGGTAAAATTTTCAAAAGCACCAAAGTCACTAAGGAACCTAACTTAGGTGCTTTTGAAAATTTTATAAAGCAGTACCACAAAACTATGTACTTTCTTCCATGTTTGGAAAGACCTTCCAAAAATCAAGCTTCCATTCTCACTTCATTCAGTAGCTCCTATAAACTAAGTATTGCAGCATAGCCTACAGACTAGGTATGATGTCTTTAGATTGCAGCAGACACACGTCCCAAACAGAGCATCTTGACACTTATTTTATGTGCAGATTTGATAAATGAGTACTTGACAGACCTCTGTAAAGTACTGAAGCAGTAAAGTTAGTAAATTTGATTCAAATCTCTCTTACACCAATGTAATTCCTTTGAGTACTGGTGACTGATTCCAGTGTGAAATATTTCAGAATCTGTTTCAATATCTGTATAACACAGTAATAAACCAAGACTCCAGGAACTGTCTAAACTGATTTATTCGAATAACACCTAGCAGAAGAAGTCCAAATGCATAGAGAGGGTAGGACCTTATGTTTTTTAGATTACCTTTTATTTCCCCAAAATGAAAACCTAGAGTTTATTTTGTTACTTTAATACTCGTGAAAGATTTCAGATTGACAGTCTTCTACTGTTGGAAGTCCTACAGTGTCTGTACAGAACAGGTACAATACAGAGAACAATAGTATAAGCTTCCCCACACTTGTGGGCCAGACCTGACACAAAGGAATTTGCTGTAGATTTAAGATGATAATTCATTCTCTTTGCCCAATCAATCATTTGCCTCCCCACTTTGCTTGTCAACCTGGTGGTCTATTAGTGCCAATTATGGCAAATGCTTTCTGTACTGCAAATGTTTTCTGTACTGCTGATGCTTTTTTTGATGTTGCCCACTGGGAACTGGACTTAGACTATCAAACTGGTGTTTCACAGGCCATTAAATCACCATGGTATGGGAACAATTTTTTGGTCACTACCAACATGGGCCTGTCCAAATTATTTAAATGAAGCCAGTAATGTCCAAAGGAATAAGATCCCTATCACAGAATATGCATGCCCCCAATCCCAGAGAAACTCAATTCCACCAGTTTTGGCTTTTCTGTGACAAAACAAGTAGTGAGGAACATGCAACCTTAAATCTGGGATCATTAACAGTTTTTTAACAAGAGCTGATTCAATGCTACAATGCTATCCATTGAAAAGCACAGCACATCTCAAAGGATTGCTTTGCTACTGAGTAGACAGCACTATGTATCAAGTTGCTGATTTGATGTAAATTTTCATAACAATTTATCTTTATTCAGAAACTAGAACTTCTGTTTAATATATGGCATACAAATGTTAGCATGTTATACATAACCTAAAAATCAAGCAAGTTACATATATTAAGACACTCAAAACCATATCAAAGTAATGAGGAGAGTTTAATTTATACCCACAAAGGCAAGGAAATTCTACAGTAAGGCAGAAATTCCAGCTTGGCATTCAGTCCTTAGCTTATCCTGTTTTGCCTTTGAAGTTATTATGTTCTAGCATGTAAATGTGCTTTGAGAATATTTGTGAAGCACATACTGGTAATATTGGTTTATTTTATTCCCGCCATAAGGTTTCACAACATGGGACTAGACCACAAATCATTATTTCCAAATAGACCCATCACTAGCCAATTCTGAAATGTTAACTTCGCTGTTTTCATTTTCTTTTAATAGAGAAAGTGCCTAACACATCATATACTAACAGCTTCTAATCTGTCAGTTGAAAAATACCCTAAACTGGTTTGTATTTTAGGGCTTGGTCCTGTGTCATTTAAGTCAATGGGAGTTTTATCATGGCCTTCCATGGAAGAAGGACTTGGGTATTAATTAGTATAAAAATGGTTCAAACCAAATACGCCAACATTGTGCCACTGATTTGCAGGCAGTGCTTCTGTTAATGTGTTTGATGCAAAAATCAATGGCTGGTGTTAGGCATATATTTCCTTTAATTTGCTCATGGCCTATCCAAAGATACTGCATATGGCCAAATACTAAGTTCCTGAAACAAGGGATCTGTTACGGAAAATTGTAACTCTAACTGTACTGGCAGACCTTATTAGAGCCCATAGCAGACAATTCTATTAAAAATTCCATTTTCTTATGATATACATGTCTGAATAAATTCATACGGTCAGCAAAAAGTTTTTTGTTTTTTTATTTTTATTTTTAAGCAAATGTCAATCCTCACATAATGTTAAACTCAGCTTCAAGAGGAACTAGAACTGCAAAACCTTTGTAAGTACAAGGAGCTAAAAGCTAAGCATTTGAATTTCAAGAGAATCAGTCACACACATTGTAACAAAGTTATTGTTGCCCTTTGCACACACCAAGAAAAAAGTCTCAAAAGGCACATGTCTCTTTAAACTCCTAGCTCAGGAAACAGTTCTTGTTAAGGTTTTTTCCAAACGAAAGGGCATGCAGATACAGTCACAATGTAGATGAGGATAACAAAAAGACAAGAACAAAAGTAAAGTCTTCATGAAAGCGTGTGTTTCTCCTCTGTGAGTCTACATTGAACTAAACGCAAAATAGCAGCCTATCTCGGCAAAAAGCAGAGAATTTAGAGATTTAAATGTGCAGCATACAGAAAACAAAGAAATGACAATTCCACAGCAAAACACACAATAGTTCTGAGAGATGGTGAAGGATGTATTTCCAGCCTCTCTTGCAATCAGAATGATGATTCAGCACCCTCTAATGCAGCGGTTCTCAAACTGTGGGTCAGGACCCCAAAGTGGGTTGCAACAGCATTTTAATGGGGTCTCCAGGGCCAGCATTAGACTTGCTGGGACCCAGGGCTGAAGCTGAAGTCCAAGCTCCACCCCCACCTGGGCAGCCGGGCTTGGCTGCCTCCCCTTCTTCCCTGACGGGGGCGGTGGCACTTGGGTTGTGGCCCCCTGTCCCCCGACCTGGGGCAGCGGGGCTCAGGCTCTGACCCCTTCCTCCCGGGGTCATGTATTAACTTTATTGTCAGAAGGGGGTCGCAGTGCAGTGAAGTTTGAGAACCCCTGCTCTAATGGCAAGAGCAGAAATTCAAGAAGGTGAGTTGTGCTTTTGTTCTCTTACTAGAACCTAGAAGGTTACTACACATGGGTAGTTCTCAAGTTTGGCAATCATCCAGTAATAGCATATGTTAAGCAACAGTTTAAAGGATACAAAAATCCCAGAGCTCGATAACACTTTCTGTAAGAGTGGTCAAAAGGGTTTGGTCCCATATATATTCACTATCTTCAATATCAGCTGATGGGAAGCAAGGGAACCTTTGCTAACAACTATTGTCAGTAATTGGTAGTCACCCTAGGGTAGACAGAGTCTTTACAAGCAGAGCTGTTTGGGAATTATCCAGTGAAATATTTTTTCATTGGAATGGCGATTCATTGACACTGAAACTGATTGCAGGAAAAGGTCAGTTTCAACAAGTCTCCTGATTCAAAAATTTTTGAAAAAAGATTCAAACTGTTGACATGTTCAAACCAAAAATTTAAATTATTTGGTTTGAAACAACTTTTCATTTGAAAATTTTAGTTAATTTATAGTAAAAAGATTAAAAATGTAAGAAGTCAAAATTGAAACAAAACATTTTGAAATTATCTAAATTAAACATTTCAAGTGACCTGATCCAAAAAAATTTCATATTATCAATTTGCAAGAATTTTCAAGATTTTGACTTTTCATCCTGATTTGGGATGTGAAAAATATTTCCCACCCAGCTCTACTTAAATGGTAAAGATTACACAACTGGCATCAGGTTGTGTGTGTTACTGCAGGACATTGTATAGAGGTTTGATCTTTTCTGTTTCCATCCATTACTCCTTTCTGACCCCAGGAAGTGTTCTTTAAGTGTTCTTGTTACTTAAAAACAGAGCAATAGTGAAAATTCGTCCAAAGTATATTGAAACTCTTTTTGTGCAATCACATAGGCCTGATGGTTTTGCAATAGTTTCAATAAAGTGTGGTTTGACTTTTCAATGGAAATAAAATATGATTGATACTTCCTCTTGCGTGCATATCTATCTATATCTAGCTATAGAAACATTTGTTTCAAAGCAATACAACCATAATAGTCAGCTGAAAGCCTCTAAAGATATCATGAGACTCAGGAATATTAAAGGTGAGCCTCAAGAGATTCAGAAGTTTGATTCAGATGAACATGTGAGGTTGGGTTTATTATCCAAATTTTTTGAGCTTGCAACACTGGGCTGGAAGCTCATAAAAACATGATTTATTGTAAGATTCATAATATTTCCTGCTTCGGTTTGGGCTGGAAGTACCACAAGAACAATATTTCTCATGGAACTGGAGACCAAAAGGGAAGGGACACACACAAATGGAAACTGTATTTCTTACAAAGTGATCCATATTTTTGAACCTCAGAAAAAGTTTGTTTCAGGTCCAGCTTGAGGTATCATTTTCTGGGGAGGTGTTTTTATTGTATCAGAGCTCTATAATTACGCCTTAAAATCATTACTCTCACTTACATAACATTTACACTCAAAGTTAGAATTTTATGCAAAATGACTTACTATTTTATATTAACTTTCCAGTTGCCCTATAACATAAGAATTCTCACTATGTCATCCATTATCCATAATAATAATATAGCAATATAAAATAATAATATAATATATCCAACTCACTAGCCATCATGGGCCAAATTCTGGCAACCCTTTCTGAAAATGTGCTGAAAACACATGTATCAAAACATTTATATCTTAATTCTGTCTGGCATCAAGCCAGATAGTTATCTAACTGCAAATCAGCAGAGGTGTATCATCAAAAAAATGTACAATAGCCAAACAATGCAGTAGAACCCACTGTGAGCAAAAGTTATTCTATTTCAGAGGTGGAAAGGTTTAATCAGGTTCTGAGCAATTAGCAACACTAATTTTTTATTTGTTTGTTAGCCATGCCTAAACTTGGCTAAGCCATGCCATTTACCTCATGAAACACCTGTGAATATAGGTTGTTTTCATTTTTTCCTGGACAGAACTGTGGTACAATGATTCTTCTGTGTGGATTTTAATCAATTTTATGAAGATAGCTGCTCCTTTTGGGGTATACACCTCCTGATAGGCACCTTTACATTCCAGCCAGGGCCCCATTGGTGCCACACTGGCAGATGCCACTTGTGAGAAGTACTGACTCAGCATATCTCAAACTAGCCTAGTGCTGGCCCATGCTGGGCTAATCCCAGTCACTGTTGAGATATCATTTTCTGGGAAGGTGGTCCAGAAAATGACAGTTCTAGTCCCTCTCTGGTCAACTGCTGTACACTCATTTCAGATGGACTTATCACTGCCTTGGGACTGCAACCAAAGGAGTGCAGAGACCTGTATGAATCACCTGGCAGAGTTAAGCTCCATATTGTACTTAATACAACTACTCCCCTAGGGTATAACTTCCTCCCATTTTTACTCCCACTCTGCCTTCCGGAGTCATTATGTTAGGCGATACACTCTCTCCTATATCATTAGTAAGCTCAAAACTTTAGACATATCAACGTTTTTAATACAGGTCAACCTCATTATGTTACTTGACGGAAGCTTATGGAGTTGACACAGAGGCTGAATTTGTCCCCTTGTGTTCATTACATAGCCAGAGGTTTAAATTTTTATATAAAAGACAAGTCTTCAATATTACATCTCCAAAGAACCAGAATCAGAGAACATTTGGCAAGGCAGACAGAAGGCCCAGGCTGAAGCTAGTGTAAGCTGGAGAAGTGATATTAGGGATGCTGATAACACTCAGAGTAGGACAGAGAAATAATCACCCCTCACCTAGCCAACCCACGGAATGCAAAATTCACCCCTCTGCAGCAGACCAGCACAAGGACAATACACCATCTGTGTCCCATTTATGTACTCTTTTGCAAGTTTAAGTGGGACTTAAGAGGTGCCCTTTGAACAGGAGCAAATATCACCCCGTGTGTTTATAATCAATGTGCTGCATTTATGTACTATGGTGATAAGCTCTTTAGATATGATGAAGGATTTTGCCCAGACCCCATTGCTAAATTCAGACATTACTAGTAAGGTCTAAACTGAATGGGAGAAAAAAACATAATCCTGGGAGCTGTCTGTGGGCATCTAAAGGCAGGTATCATCCCAGAGACGGATAAATAGTAGAGAATGGAAATATCTATGGTTTGACCTCTCCAAGCAAATTGGCAAGGACGCTAGCCTGACTACCTTTAAGCACCTTTTTTAAACCCACTTCTGACATGCTGCCTACAGTGAATTTTGTTGATCTGTTTAGAAAAGTCTTTTTATTGTTCCCCTTCCCTGACCTATTTCATCAGTCCTTAGACTTTGAGTTCCTTGGGGCAGGAACAATTTTGTCTTAGTGTCTGAAAAGCCACATTGTGGCTGCTACTACAAACAATAAATACATAAATAATCATTATAATCTAGGTTCAGACATACCTCCAATCTGAGGTGAACCTTGTGGAATTGCCAGATGCCTTTTCCCTTCCCACAGATTTTTCCAGAGGCATGATGGAGTGAGTGATGTTACCTGTGTCCATAAACTAAACAATTATTAGGCTTTACAGGGAAGCTACTAGGATAATGCCAGAAATGTTAATTTTACCTTCACAAATTGTGAAGTTTGAAGACTGTCTGCCACACAGTTCAAATGTTCCCACACCAAAACAATTTTATGGGGAAAAAAATTGACAAAATTTGCCATGTCTCCTGAAAAATATTGAGGCTCTCATAAATGTAATTGAGTCAAAATGCTATGGAAAAAAATGGTGTGGCAACAGTGGTTACATATTGCATGTCCACTCTCCAGGGTGGGAATTAAAATATAACAAGGGGAGCACAGGTTTAACATAAACTAACAACTCGGGACTATAAATAAAGTGTAATATAGCAAATGGGGAGTAATTATTTTGTGGATTTATTACAACTGCTCCCCCATTCCATACTCTGGATTCAACAAAATAACCAGGATGGGGTAAGAGGAAAGGAAAAGGTCATTATAGAGGTGAAAGTTCTAGATTTTTTTTTTAATTAATTTCTAGGTTTGTGCTTACTTCAATGAAGAAAAAAACATTTGAGGACAGAAATAATATTTTCTCTCTTGTGAGTTCCCTTAAACTACGAATAATTTTTGATGTTCTCAAATTGGGAGGGAGGGGAACAAATGATACAAGTTTTGGATGTGAACAGCATGTGAAATTTTAAGGGATTTTCTTTTACTCCCGCTTATTTAGATAGTAACATTTGTAGTGCAAGGGAAAACATTGTTTTCCATTTTTCATTCTCTGTACAACAGATTGTAGTATGTAGTTTCATGTATAAATTATTGTGCTTATGTCAAAATGATTAGCCAGTTATTTTGTATCATTTTTAGTACCTCTCCTATTCACTGTCTCCTTCAACCTGCTTTCTAGATACAATGGCTTAATGATGTATCAAGCCAAATTATCTTATAATCATCCTCCCTCCATAGCCAGTGCTGATTCATGTATCAGCAGCTATGCTTTAATGAAACATTTTGCAGTATTTCAACTAGCGATGGATGAGTTTCAAAAGGACTAATGGAGATAAAACCCACAAAGCTTGTGAGTGGCAAGCTACTGTGCTGTAGATTTACAGCCCAGTTTGCCATGCACTAAGTGTCTATGTGGACAAGCCCTCAGATACTACAGAGATACACACCCTAGAAAAGCCTATCAATAAATAAAGTTCAGATGCTATCGAAGACTTTTGGTGCCTAGTTAGATCTGAGGGACAAAATCCTCCTGAAAGTTAATATTTGCCACTGGCCAGCCACCACTCCCAGTGTGTAGGAGAGGAGAAAAGGAGAAAGTAAATTAATCATCTATGTGTGAAAGAATGATGTGTATACAACCAAATCTGGCAGATCAACATGAGGACACTAGGTTATTCCACATTTTCAAGATCCAGTCTTGTTTTTTTATGCATGACCACATCCCCTGCTAAAGTTAAAAGAGCTTTCAAAACAGATGATGGAGAATGGGTAGCCAAGATATTTTGTGGCTATAACTATATTTGCTGCCCAAATGTTTTTCTCTGAATTACCAATAGGATAGAGAGACTCCTAGTATGACTTTAAGCTTTGCTTGTCACAGAATACCCTTGACTTTGATCTTTGAACTATGATCAATAGAAGGTACAGCCCTGGTGGAGAAGATTTTTTCTGTTCATGAGGGAACAGCATGGTTCAAAATGCTATGAGTCCCTAAACGTCAATAGCCTTCCCAGTCAAATATGGCTGCAGAGCATGGGCCATGGTTCCAGCTACTTTTTGATTTATAGACTATGGGACATATTCAGCCCTGGAGCCCAAGGGTCCAGTCTTACACCAATGAAGTCAATAGGAGTTTTGCCATTGAGTTCAATTACAGCAGGATCAGTCCACAATTTCCCCCAATTCTTCTGCTCTCCCCGTACTCTCCTTCTGGTTAAAAATCATTACCATAAAGTCAGTTCCCACTCCTATCCTGCAGGAGAAGAACTAGGTCCTCATGTAGGGGGAGTACTGTGACACAAAGACCCCCTCGGTAAAGAGTTCGCTGTTCTTTGTAAACAGCTCTTCCTGCAGACCTGAGCAACTCATTACACCAAACACATCTCTTGCAGGGTATTTATACATAAGGGATATCATGGGAGCTATATCCAGAAAGCTCACAACTTGTCAAGACTCATAATCAGTATGAGATATTATGTTGAATATTATATTCAATATTTCTAGCGAAAGTGTGCTTTATGGACTTGCAGTAGAAATTAATCACCAGGAGGTGCTTGGGGGATGGCCCATTTAAGCAAAAGGGAGTTGCCACTCCTCCCTAATCAGCCGGCAAGGTAATGCAAGGCTCAACTGACCAGCCTTGCTTCCTCCCTAAACTATCAATGGCAAACCATCAGAGGCACCACCAAACTCCTTGCAGGTGAAAAAGGAATATTACAACAGACCTCCTGCCTCTTCGCCAGTCATCCCTGACATAAGCCAGGTTCTCTCCTTTTCTTCCCCCTCCAGGCGTGGCATTGACTGCAGGTATTGCAGGGCAGGGCTACCTCAGCCCATAGACTCTCTTTAACTCTTTTCATGCTGGTGTGAGGTTTTTCTATTTCATTACACAACCTGGAAGGAGACATGGAATGGACATGGAAGGAGAATGGCTGGAGGGACAGGTACCAACTGATAATTTGGGGGTTAGTGTCCTTCATGGCATGAAGCCACCATAGAGGGGTATGGTCTCTGACTAAGGTGAAATGGGTGCCCAGGAGGTAGTATCAAAGTGATTCCATAGCCCACTTCACTCCCAATGCCTCCTTTTCGATTACAGAATAAGTCCTCACCCTAATGTAGAGAAGTGGGAACTTCACCCTAATGTAGAGAAGTGGGTGCTCGTCACCTTCCACTCCCTGGGATAAAATGGCCCCTAATCCCACATCCAAAGCATCAGTCTGTAGTAGCAATTCCTTGGTGAAATAGTGGCTATAAAAGACTCATTCTCAGCACAGCTTGGCCTTCAGGGTCCAAAAAGCTTCTTCACAAGAGTTGGTCCACTGTGTCTTCTTTGGCCTATTATTTTTAGAAGCTCTGTGAGAGGGGCCACAATAATTGAGGACCCAGGAATAAATCGGTGGTAGTATCCTGCCAGTCTTAAAAAACAGCATACCTGTTTCCTTGAAGAGGGCATGGGGCACGTCTGGAGGGCCTGAACCTTACTCACCAAGAATCACACCGTGCCTTTCCCCAGGAAGCCACTGCTTTACTCTGGAAGCAAGGGGTAACAAGGTGGCTCTCAATCCTTGGTGTTCCATGACCTGTCAAAAATACCCCCAATAGTCAATGGAGTTTCACTTGCTCACACCAAAGCTGAATTTAACCCCCTATTCTTGGAGCATGTTATACTGTAAATAGGACATGAGTGCTATACTGTCAACAGTCTACAATGCTATGCCAGGAGTTTCTAACAGCAAGAAAGGTTGTAGTACCCCAAACAGTTGCATTAACAGAGCAACATTCCCAAGGTGAGTTACCCTACCCTATGAAATAGGTACTCTCCTTAGCAGAAATAGCAGAATTACATAATCACTTGGTTATTTTGTATTACAGAGTTAGAGTCACAGGCAGATTGTTTTGCTAACAAATATGATCTCAAACACAACTGAACTATTTGAGCATGTGTGAGCCAGTGCAGATCCATCAGCAAGACATGCTCCATGCCAGCTGTTGCAGTTTCAGCAGAGTGTGAAAGCAATCTGTTAGAGAAGGAGAAGAGGTGAAAGTCTAAATCGGAGTTCAGCGCTGCTTAATGGACTAGGCAAGTGGGACAAAACATTTTCTGCCCCAGCTACTTGGTATGTCGTCATTGAAGTATCTGTGGCACACAGAGCGCTGTAGCAGATACCAGCAGTAAGTGAGCTAAGAAATTTTTCTTCCTGTCTGTTGTTCATGGTTCAGCTTTTATTAATGAGCACTATAGAAATGCATATTTAATAAGCACCATTATTATAATTATCTATTTTCTTTATGTAACTATATTTTTCTACCTACAGCATACAATGGATGCTGAATGCTGATGGGGCATTAATCATAGAATCATAGAATCATAGAACTTAAGATCAGAAGGGACCATTATGATCATGTAGTCTGACCTCCTGCATGATGCAGGCCACAAAAGTTGACCCACCCACTCCTGAAATAATCCTCCAGCAAGCGACCCCTGCCCCATGCTGCGGAGGAAGGTGAAAAACCTCCAGGGCCACTGCCAATCTACCCTGGAGGAAAATTCCTTCCCGACCCCAAATATGGCGATCAGCTGAACCCCGAGCATGCGGGCAAGACTCTCCAGCCAGACACTCAGGAAAAAGACTTTCAATATCCCAACATTGACCCTCGGTACTAATTACAGTGGTGGCACGTTATTGACCTATTGACTAAATCACGTTATCCTATCAAACCATTCCCTCCATAAACTTATCAAGATTAATCTTAAAGCCAGAGAGGTCTTTCGCCCCCACTGTTTCCCTCGGTAGGCTGTTCCAGAACTTCACTCCTCTGATGGTTAGAAACCTTCGTCTAATTTCAAGCCTAAACTTCCCGACTGCCAATTTATATCCATTTGTTCTCGTGTCCACATTAGTACTGAGCTGAAATAATTCCTCTCCCTCCCTGGTATTTATCCCTCTGATATATTTAAAGAGAGCAATCATATCTCCCCTCAACCTTCTTTTGGTTAAGGAAAACAAACCGAGCTCCTCAAGTCTCCTTTCATATGACAGGCTTTCCATTTCTCAGATCATTCTAGTGGCCCTTCCTTGTATCCGTTCCAGTTTGAATTCATCCTTCTTAAACATGGGAGACCAGAACTGCACACAGTACTCCAAATGAGGTCTCACCAATGCCTTGTATGACGGGACTAGCACCTCCTTATCTCTACTAGAAATACCTCGCCTAATGCATCCCAAGACCGCATTAGCTTT
This sequence comes from Platysternon megacephalum, assembly GCA_003942145.1. NCBI lineage: Eukaryota > Metazoa > Chordata > Testudines > Platysternidae > Platysternon > Platysternon megacephalum. Next base: position 1,313,275 of record QXTE01000115.1, on the reverse strand, counting down.
TTTAACGGCCACATCACATTGCCGACTCATAGTCATCCTGCGATCAACCAGGACTCCGAGGTCCTTCTCCTCTTCCGTTACTTCCAACTGGTGCGTCCCCAGCTTATAACTAAAATTCCTGTTAGTCATCCCTAAATGCATAACCTTACACTTCTCACTATTGAATTTCATCCTATTATTAATACTCCAGTTTACAAGGTCATCCAAATCTCCCTGGAGGATATCCCGATCCTTCTCCGAATTGGCAATACCTCCCAACTTCGTGTCATCCGCAAACTTTATCAGCCCACTCCTACTTTTGGTTCCGAGGTCAGTGATAAATAGATTGAATAAAATTGGACCCAAAACCGAACCTTGAGGAACTCCACTGGTAACCTCCCTCCAACCCGACAGATCACCTTTCAATACGACCCGCTGCAGTCTCCCCTTTAACCAGTTCCTTATCCACCTCTGGATTTTCATTTCGATCCCCATCTTTTCCAATTTAACCAGTAATTCTTCATGCGGTACCGTATCAAATGCCTTACTGAAATCAAGATATATTCGATCCACCGCATTTCCCTCGTCTAAAAAATCTGTTACTTTCTCAAAGAAGGAGATCAGGTTGGTTTGGCATGATCTACCTTTCGTAAAACCATGTTGTAATTTGTCCCAATTGCCATTGACCTCAAGGTCCGTAACTACTCTCTCCTTTAATATTTTTTCCATGACTTTGCATACTACAGATGTTAAACTAACAGGCCTGTAGTTACCCGGGTCACTTTTTTTCCCCTTCTTGAATATAGGAACTACATTAGCTAATCTCCAGTCAAACGGTACAACCCCCGAGTTTAGAGATTCATTAAAAATTATCGCTAACGGGCTTGCAATTTCACTCGCCAATTCCTTTAATATTCTAGGATGAAGATTATCCGGGCCGCCCGATTTACTACCGTTAAGCTGTTCAAGTTTGGCTTCTACCTCGGATACTGTAATGTCTACCCCCCCACCTTCGTTCCCATCAGTCACGCTGCCACTATTCCTAAGCCCTTCATTAGCCTCATTAAAGACCGAGTCAAAATATTCGTTTAGATATTGTGCCATGCCTAGATTATCCTTAATCTCCACTCCGTCTACAGTCTTAAGCGGTCCCACTTCTTCTTTCTTGGTTTTCTTCCTATTTATATGTCTATAAAACCTTTTACTATTGGTTTTAATTCCCTTCGCAAGGTCCAACTCTACATGGCTTTTGGCCTTTCTCACTCCATCCCACATGCTCTGACCTCAATAAGGTAGGTTTCTTTGCTGATCCCTCCCATCTTCCACTCCTTGTACGCTTTCTGTTTTTTCTTAATCACCCCTCTGAGACGCTTGCTCATCCAGCTCGATCTAAAACTCCTGCCTACGAACCGTTTTCCCTTTCTCGGGATACAGGCCTCCGACAGCTCCTGCAACTTCAACCTGAAATAATCCGAGGCGTCTTCCGCCTTTAGATCCCTAAATATGTTAGTCCAATCCACTTCCCTAACTAGTCGCCTTAATTTAGTAAAGTTAGCCCTTTTGAAATCGTAAACCTTAGTCTCAGATGCAATTTTGTTTATCCTTCCATTTAGTTTGAACCGAATTAGCTCATGATCACTCGAGCCAAGGTTGTCCCCTACAACCATTTCCTCAACAAGGTCCTCACTACTCACCAAAACCAAATCTAAAATGGCATCCCCCCTTGTCGGTTCAGCAACTACTTGATGAAGGAATTCATCAGCTATCACGTCTAGGAAAAGCTGAGCCCTATTATTACTAGCATTCGTTCCCCAATCTATATCCGGGAAGTTAAAGTCTCCCATGATCATACAGTTCCTATTAGTATTTACCTCCTTAAAAACATTAAAGAGTTCTCTATCCATATCCAGGCTAGATCCCGGTGGTCTATAGCACACCCCAAGCACTATCCCAGGGGAGGCTCTAGTAGTTTTCTTCCCCAATGTGACCATTGCCCAGACAGACTCCGTATTATCCATTCCATTACTAGTTATTTCGTTACAGTTTACGTTACTAGTTATTTCGTTACAGTGATTATTGACATACAGTGCTACTCCCCCACCTTTACCTTTGTTTCGGTCTTTCCTAAACAGCACATACCCTTCCATACCTGTACTCCAGTCATGACTACCGTTCCACCATGTTTCGGTTATTCCTACGATATCCGGTTTCAATTCTCGGATCAGGAGCTCCAATTCCTCCATTTTGTTACCTAGGGTTCTCGCATTGGTGAACAAACATCCTAATTTTTGCTGTTTGGCTTCTCTCACCTTTGTTACCCAATTTGGTAGGGACACTGTACTGCCAGTATGACCTATTGGTCTAGTATCCATCCCCCCACTCTTCCTTATGTCCAAACCCCTCCCTCTGGCTATATCCATTCTTATCCTGTTGTCCTCCCTCTCAATGTTTAAATCTGGCGTGGAGAGTGCCTGGACATCTCCCAACCGTCTCCCCCCAATTCCTAGTTTAAAGCTCTTTTGATCAGATGAGCCAGCCTCCCTCCTAGAAGTCTATTTCCTTCCCTACTCAGGTGGAGCCCATCCCATGAGAACAGTTCTCTGTCCCCGAAAGCCTCCCAGTGGCCATACATCCCAAAGCCCTCCTTATAGCACCACTCCCTGAGCCACAATCATCACAATCCTGTCACCCCTTTGTCGCCCTTCCCTAGGGACAGGTAGAATCCCACTGAAGATCACCTGAGCCTCAATTTCCTTGAGCGTCTTACCCAGCCTGGCATAGTCTTCCTTGATTCTCTCCAGCGAGAATCTAGCCATGTCATTCGTTCCTACATGAAGGATGATCAATGGGTTCTTACCTGCTCCTTTTAGGATCCTTTTCAACCGCAGGTCCACATCCCGTATCTTAGCGCCCGGTAGACAGCACACCCTTCTGTTCTCCAGATCGGCCCTGGTCACAGGCCTGTCCAACCTTCTCAGTATGGAATCCCCAATCACGTAGACCTGCCTTTGCCTGGTGACAGTGCGGTCTGCTAGCCTATCCCCCGTTCCTCCTGGTTGCAAGCTCCTTTCATTCCTATCATCCCTTGTAGTCCCCCTTAAGCCATCCTGTATCCTCCCGGGGCCCAAAGTCGGTGCTGTCTCCATCGACTCCTCCCCTCTTTCTATCGGACTAGCCGCTCTTCTCTTCTTCCTCGCCCTCCCACCGTCAGCTACCACCTGCTGTACCCCTTCCTCATTCTCCAAACCTTCAAACCTGTTCCTTAGCTCTATTTCTCCTTCACTGGCCCTCCTTTTCCCCTGCCTGCTTCTCACGGTCACATGCTTCCACTGCCCATGTTCCCCACCCAGCATTCCCCCCTCACAGGCNTGTCATTCGTTCCTACATGAAGGATGATCAATGGGTTCTTACCTGCTCCTTTTAGGATCCTTTTCAACCGCAGGTCCACATCCCGTATCTTAGCGCCCGGTAGACAGCACACCCTTCTGTTCTCCAGATCGGCCCTGGTCACAGGCCTGTCCAACCTTCTCAGTATGGAATCCCCAATCACGTAGACCTGCCTTTGCCTGGTGACAGTGCGGTCTGCTAGCCTATCCCCCGTTCCTCCTGGTTGCAAGCTCCTTTCATTCCTATCATCCCTTGTAGTCCCCCTTAAGCCATCCTGTATCCTCCCGGGGCCCAAAGTCGGTGCTGTCTCCATCGACTCCTCCCCTCTTTCTATCGGACTAGCCGCTCTTCTCTTCTTCCTCGCCCTCCCACCGTCAGCTACCACCTGCTGTACCCCTTCCTCATTCTCCAAACCTTCAAACCTGTTCCTTAGCTCTATTTCTCCTTCACTGGCCCTCCTTTTCCCCTGCCTGCTTCTCACGGTCACATGCTTCCACTGCCCATGTTCCCCACCCAGCATTCCCCCCTCACAGGCCTTTGCCCCTGCTTCCCCCTGTACCCCTGAGCATTCCCCTTCAGCCACACCTTGCCTTTGCTCCATCAGCTGCTCAAACCCCCTTCTAAACCCTACCAGGGTTTCTACCTGCATCTCCAGACCTCGGATCTTTTCTTCCAGCAGCTCTATTAGGCGGCACTTCATGCAGACATACCTCTGTTCAGGCACCCCCGCTAGGACCATGTACATACCGCAGCTGCCACATGCAATCATCCTCATTGTATCCTCTGCTGCTTGGCTCATGGCTGCTGTTGTCTCTGCCTCTATCAGCATTCTCACCTGAGGAACACAGCACACACAGCACCGCGCCTCCTGCCCCCTTCCAACTCTCACTCAAACTCCCCTGTTAGCAGCCCTGTTCGCCGGCTCCTGTCTTGCATGTTTTCAGGTACTATGTGACAGTGATGAAGATGATTCAAAGTAACCTACTTGCCCTGCTACATTTTTATGGTGGCTCCAGCAACCCATATCAGTCAGAAGTTCAAAAAGTGTCCGGTGGGTTAAGAGTCAGAACATGTGCTTTCTTTTCCCAGCTCTGATTCCAACCTGCTGTATGACCTTGAGCAAGACCTTTACCCTCCCTGTGCCACAATCTACCCAGCAGTTTCCTTTTTATCTAAGTGTAATCGGTAACTAATATCTGGATCTCATGACATAAGCAATGTGTGAAGCTAAACTATTCTGTCTTTGGGTGAGAAGCACAATACTGAGGGCAAACCACAGTATTGTTGCATCAATATTAATTTTTTTTTAAAATTACATTCAAAGAACATTAGGGTTGTACACTGAACCAGACTGATGTGAAGAAATTGAAAAGTTAAGGTGAACACACAGCCTTAACTGCGCATACATTTAATATGGTTGCATACTATTTCTCAAATGACGACACCTTTTCCCCCTACACCTTAGATATCTACACATGCAGCACCTTATCATATATTTTGTCTTTTTTTTCCCAAATTTGAATTAGTGACCTGATTTTCAGAAGTGTTGAGCATCTGTTGATTCCACTGAAGCACCACAATCAGCTGAATCCCCATAAGCTTGTCATCATACTAGTACTCTACATCTTTAGTCTTAGATTTGTCATATGGTCCAATTCTTTTCTCTATACAACTGCATGGGCCTGATTCTCATTTAGGCACAGTGACCTCATCCAGTTCTGCAGAATGCACAGGACCCTGCTGTATTTGTGGGCAACTTTAATAGTCACCACACACAACGGGACTATGCAACGAACAACATTGCAGGCGAAGAACTGTCACACGGGGCATCGGCAAATGATATGCTCATCCTTTTTGATGCAAAACAGTGTGTCACTTTCCACTCTGCAAGATGGGGCAGAGGATACTTGCCGGACTGCAGAGACCCAAGAACTCCTCCACAAATATGATGAGTGTAGTGACCCAGAAATTGGAAAAGACCCCCTGGCGTCACTGGATGCAGCAAGGTGGAAATGGTGTCTTGAATGTGTAGACGCACCTGCAACCTGCTGAGACACCTAGGGGCTGCAAATTCCCTATGTGCCACTAGGTCACAGGTGAAAGCCAATGCCATCACTGCTAAACTTTTGTGAACATCGAAACAACCAGTGGACAAACAGTATCACAGACAAGTCCAGCATCAACTCCAACAGGTGATGTCCATATGCACTCCAACATCCCAATAATCAGGACCCTTCAAGTAAGGAGATTGATGTAACATTGCAGCCACAAAACTGGGAAAAGCAGTGGGAAAAGATGGTATCTATCCTGAGTTCCTATATAACTTGGGTTCGCTGGCATGGATGTTGCAGCTTTTCATACTTGTGGAGAGAAGCCAAGGTCATTGCACTCTTAAAGCCTGGAAAACCTGCAGATCACCATTCTAGTTATAGGCCAATCTCCCTCTTGAGCAACACCTACAAAGTGATGGAGCCTACAATTCTGAACCGAATTGGGCCCGTTGTGGATGCCAGCCTATCCAAGGAGCACACCAGTTTTCCACCACCCAGAAGATGCTGCAACCAGGTCCTGGCCCTCACTACAAACATTGAGGCTGGATTACAGTGAAAACTCAAGACCGGTACTGCTTTCGTTAATCTGTTAGCAGCATATGACACAGTCTGGAAGGATGGTCTGCTACGGAAACTGGCCAAAGTGATCGCCTGTGTGCAGATTCTCAGGCTGCTGAGCACCATAATTAGCAGGCGAAGGATGCTCATAGCTCAGAGGTCAAACCAGCAAGCCCACACTTTGAATAATGGGCTACCACAAGGATCTGTACTTGCTCTGACACTCTTCAATGTATACACGAGCAATATGCCTGAAATGAACTTGAAGTGACCCTTACATCTGACCTTAAGATCATGGAGGAGTACTTCCAAAAGTGGCAGCTGAGACCAAACCCAGACAAATCGGTAGTCTCCACTTTCCACCTTGACAACAGAATCAAACAAAACACTAACCGTTGAGTTTTGTGGTGAAACTGTGTGTTATGATCCAAAGCCAACATATCTCAGTGTCATTCTTGACTGCACACTCACCTTTCATGATTACCTCAAGAAATTAGCCTCTAAAGCGAAGACTCACATCAACATTATTCAAATGTTAGCCCGAACAAGCTAGGGATCAACTGCCCCAGTGCTAGGAACTTCGGCCTTTGCCCTGGTGTACTCAGTTGCAGTGTACTGTGCACAAGTGTGGACAAGAAGCTGCCACACCCAACTTGTGGATAAGCAGCTGAATCAGAGCATGCAAATCATCAGGTGAACTTTAAAATCAACCCTTCTGTTGTGGCTTTCTGTATTAACAAACATCAAACCTCCAGCTATCCATCAAGATATAGCCATAGCATGAGAACTTAAATGTGCCGAAGACTACCCAGAACTTCCCATCCAGCAGATTATGGATAACATACCCCAACAACACCTGAAATCACAAAAATCCCTATAGACCACACGTGACCACCTCATGTCTCTTGATCCAGCCAGGGAATGGCAAAGGTGAATTGGATGATATCCACACCATCACAGAGGAAGCCTTGAAATGGCTTATGGACCTACAACTGCATCTATAGACTGTTCTTCTGGAGATCCCATATGCGAGAGAGACTGCCACTGTTTGTTCAGCTGGCAGTAAGTCCTTCCCCCCACAAAAAAGGAAATGTGCCTTCTTAGGGTGAGTGATCACTTGCCCCATACTCCACGTAGCTTGATTTTAAAATGTTTAAGGTACACTGTGCACATGCTAGTTACTGGAACGGTGAATTCTTGGCATTGCTACCCTCATCCTCTCTCCCTCATTCCCTACATGTGTTTGTTACACCCACATGTTTCACACTGTCTTAAACTGTAACTTTTTCAGGTTAGGATCCATCCCTATGTGCTTGCACAGCACCTAGCACAATGGGATCCCAATCCTGATTGTTCTGTTGATGTTACTGTAACACTAATACATAAAATAATAAGAATAAAGACAGGGAGGTTGCTCAGACATTTATTCCTTGAGATAGCCATGCATAAGCTTGCCTTAACTTGCAGGCCTCTAACGACATAGTACATTGGGCTCAGCATCCCAGCCTGTCAGTGGATGGGGGTGTAGGGAAGCGACGATTCACCGCCGCGGTGCCTCCTGCTAGTTATCCTGGGAATTAGCTCTTGTCCAGCTCGGAGCACCCTCTGCAGGCCAGTGTCTCGCCTGCTTTAGGGCCCCCGTGTCCCTCCAGGACCCCGGTGCCCCTTTTCCTCTGGGTTGTGCCCCCAGCAGTAACCCACAGTCTGGGTCTCCCCTCCCAGGGGAACCCCCAACCCTCTATCCTCACCTTGCCTCAGTGACTACTGCCAGTCATCATCTAGCCCCCGCTCACTGGGGCAAACTGCAGTCTGTAAAAGGCCACTCATCATTGGCAAGGGAGTTAGACAGGCTGCCTCTGCCTAAGCCCAGGCTGCACCTCTGCAACCCCTGTACCAGCTTTGGCCTTTAGCAAGGCCTACAGCCTGGGGATTTACCAAGCTGGAGCTCCCCTTGCCTTTCCCCAGCCCTGCTCCGTTCCCTGTACCCTGAGCTCCCAGGCAGCCCAGTCCTTCTCCCTCCAAGGCTGGAGAGAGAGAGACTCCTCCAACTTTTGGCCCACAGCCCTCTTATAAGGGTCACCTGGGCCCTTATTGAGGTGGCCACAGCTGTGGCTGCTTCCCCAATCAGCCTAGTTTGGCTGCTTTTAACACCTGTTCTCCAGCAGTGGGGCAGCCGCCCCACTACAGGAGGACTGTGTGGTTTTCCCTTTACTGCCTAACCCAGACTTTCATTGTTTCTTGCTCTGAGGAATCAAATCTTTCATCCTCCACAGAATCTTTTAAATGTCATTTTTTTCTGAGAGAGGGTAGAGAGTGGTATCAACAAGTCAATCTAAGGGCATGTCTACACTATGAAATTAGGTTGATTTTATAGAAGTCGATCTTTAGCAACAGATTTTATACAGTCGATCGTGCATGTCCCCACTAAGCGCATTAGGTCGGCAGACTGCGTCCTCAATACCGTGGCTCGCATCGACTCACAGAGTGGTGCACTGTGGGTAGCTATCCCACAGACCCCACTGCCCATTGGAATTCTGGGTTAAGCTCCCAATGCCTGATGGGGCAAAAAACATTGTCGCGGGTGGTTTTGGGTACATGTCGTCAGTCTCCCCTCCTCCCTCCCTCCTTGAAAGCAACAGCAAACAATCATTTCACGCCTTTTTTCCTGGGTTATCCATGCAGACGCCATAGCACGGCAAGCATGGAGCCTGCTCAGCTGTACACTGCTTTTGTGAGCATTACAAACACCTCGTGCATTATCCTGCAGTATGTGCAGAGCCTAGCTAGGAGCTGCCAGCACGAGGAAGATTGTGAGGAGGACATGGACACAGACGTTCCTGAAAGCACGGGATGTGGCAATTGGGATATCATGGCGGCATTGGGGCATGTTGATACAGTGGCACGCCGATTCTGGGCCCGGGAAACAAGCACAGACTGGTGGGACCACATAGTGTTGCAGGTATGGGATGATTCCCAGTGGCTGTGAAACTTTCGCATGCATAAGGCCACTTTCATGGAACTTTGTGAGTTGCTTTCCCCTGCCCTGAAGCGCAGGAATACCAAGATGAGAGCTGCCCTGACAGTTGAGAAGCGAGTGGCGATAGCCCTGTGGAAGCTTGCAATGCCTGACTGCTACCGGTCAGTCGGGAATCAATTCGGAGTGGGCAAATCTACCGTGGGGGCTGCTGTGATCCAAGTAGCCAAGGCAATCAATACCCTGCTGCTAAGAAGGGTAGTGACTCTGGGAAATGTGCAGGGCATAGTGGATGGCTTTGCTGCAATGGGGTTCCCTAACTGTGGTGGGGCAATAGACGGAACGCATATCCCTATCTTGGCACCGGACCACCTTGCCAAAGAGTACATAAACCGCAAGGGGTACTTCTCAATGGTGTTGCAAACACTGGTGGATCACAAGGGCCGTTTCACCGACATCGTGGGAAGGTCGGGAAAGGTGCAGGACGCTCACATCTTTCGGAACTTCGGGCTGTTCGGAAAGCTGCAAGAAGGGACTTTCTTCCCAAACCGGAAAATTACCGTTGGGGATGTTGAAATGCCAATAGTTATCCTTGGGGACCCAGCCTACCCCTTGCTCCCATGGCTCATGAAGCCATACACAGGCATCCTGGACAGCAGTAAGGAGCAGTTCAACTATAGGCTAAGCAAGTGCAGAATGGTGGTAGAATGTGCCTTTGGGCATTTAAAAGGGCACTGGTGCAGTTTGCTGAGTAGGTTAGACCTCAGCGAAAGCAATATTTCCATTGTTATTGCTGCTTGCTGTGTGCTCCATAATATCTGTGAGAGTAAGGGGGAGACGTTTATGTCAGGGTGGGAGGTTGAGGCAGATCGCCTGGCGGCCAATTTTGAACAGCCAGACACCAGGGCAATTAGAAGAGCACACCAACGCACGCTGCACATCAGAGAGGCTTTGAAAAACAGTTTCATGACTGACCAGGCTACGGTGTGACAGTTGTGTGTGTTTGTCCTTGATGCAAAGCCGCCCCCGTTGGTGAATGTACTTCCCTGTAAGCCAATTGCCCTCCCCACTTCGACCACAGCTGGCACAGGAAATAAAGTCCCTATTGTTCTGAATCCATTCATTCTTTATTTATTAAAAAAACTTGAGATCACTGGCAATGCTGACTAGTAAAAGGAAGCCCGGGTGTACAAAGGGTTTGATAACGGTGGGGGGGGGGAGGAGGGAAGGACAAGGCCACATTGCTTATTGTAGCCACACTACAAATCAAAGCTGTTTGAATGACAGCCTTCTGTTGCTTGGGCCTTCCCCTGGAGTTGAGTGGCAGGGTGCCCGGAGCCTCCCCTCCTCCCCCCCGCCTCCCTCTCCCCGCGTTCTTGGGCGTCTGGGTGAGGAGACTATGGAACTTGGTGAGGAGGGCAGGCGGTTACACAATGGCTGCAATGAGGGGTCTGTAGTCTAGTTGCCTTTCCTACAGCTCCACCAGATGCCTCATCATGTCCGTTTGCTCCCCCATTAGCCTCAGCATCTCCTCCTGCAAGTTACAATCACGCTCACTGTATGCTTTCCTGGTCTCTGCCACCGAATGCCTCCATGCATTCAGCTGTGCCCTATCAGTGCGGGAGGATTGCATGAGCTCTGAAAACATGTCATTGCGAGTGCGGTTGTTTTTTCGCCTTCTAATCTGCGATAACCTCAGAGACGGAGTTGATGCGGGGAGCATAGAAACATTTGCAACTGCAGGGGGGGGAAAGGGAGAGTAGACTTTACAGAAGATACATTTCTGAGAACAAAAGGGAGACTCTTTCACAGTGAATCAAGCAATTCTCAGCAGACAGCACATGTGTTTTAGGTACAAGGTCGCATTTTGCCTTTTATATTGAGTGCCTGCCGGTTTGGTGATACATCACACACGGCTGGGCAACAGAATTCGGTTTGCAGGCAGCCATGGTAAGCCAAAGGGTACATGGGGTTGGCTTCTTCCACCTTCATAACATGTGGGAATGGTTTCAAACTGCAGCACCCTCCTTTCCCATAGCAACCAATGCCGGTTGTTTTTGTCGTTTAAAAGGAGGGGCTGCGTTTAAAAGGAGGGACTGTGGTTGCCATTTAAAAGGAGGGGCTGCGGTTTTGGGGTCGGTGTACAGCACACCCCTCCCCCCCAGAGTGGCTATTCTCCGGGCTGATCACAAGTGCAAACAGCCCAGAATGCCCGGGGTCTAATGTGTCGGGGATCACCAAACAGAGGGGATTACTGTTCCCTTACAAAAATTCCCCTATTTCAACCAGGTGACCATGAATGATATCACTCTCCTGAGGCTGACACAGAAAGATAAAGATCGAACGTTGCATGAATGCAACCAAAACCCAGGACCATACGCTGCCATGCTTTGTGCTGCAATGCTTCCAGACCACTTGCTACTGGCTTGGCGTGGTAAAGTGTCATACCATGGAGGACAAAATAAGGCAGCCCTCCCCAGAAACCTTCTGCAAAGGCTTTCAGAGTATCTCCAGGAGAGTTTCATGGAGATGTCTCTGGAGGATTCCCGCTCCATCCCGAGACACGTAAACAGACTTTTCCATTAGCTGTACTGGCCGCGAATGCATCCCAATTGTTCAGGGCAAATCAAAAATTAAACACAATTGCTTTTAACCCCTGTAGTGTCGTTACAAATGTGCACTCACCAGAGGTGCCTTCTCCACCATCAGGGTCCAGGAACAATAGGCCCTGGGAGGGTATTGGCTCCAGGGTGAGGAAAAGGTCCTGGCTGCCGGGGAGAATGGATTCTCTGCTTGCCTTCTGCGAATTCTCCTCCTCCTCCTCATCCACAAAATCCTCCTCCGTGTTGCAAGAGGCTGCCACCTTGCAGGTGTCCACGGAGAGTGTTGGGGTACTGGTAGGGTCCCCCCCTAGAATGGCATGCAGCTGATCATAGAAGCAGCATTTCTGAGGCTCTGACCCGGAGCGACCGTTTGCCTCCTTGGTCTTTTGGTAGGCTTGCCTGAGCTCCTTAATTTTCATGTGACACTGCTGTGCATTCCTGATGTAGCCTCTCTCCACCATGTCCTGTGCAATTTTGGCATATATATCAGCATTTCTTTTGCTGGATCAGAGTTCTGCCTGCACAGATTCTTCTCCCCATACAGCAATCAGATCCAGTGTCTCCCGTTTGCTCCATGCTGGAGCTCGTTTGCAATTCTGGGACTACATGGTCACCTATTCTGCTGAGCTCACCACGCTGACCAAACAGGAAATGAAATTCAAAAGTTCCCGGTGCTTTTCCTGTGTACCTAGCTAGTGCATCAGAGTTGAAAGTGCTGTCCAGAGAGGTCACATTGAAGCACTCTGGGATAGCTCCCAGAGGCCAATATCATCGAATTGCACAGCGCTGCATCTACACTACCCCAAATTCGACGCAGAAAGGTCAATTTTAGAGCTACTCCTCTCATCGGGGAGGAGTACAGCAGTCAATTTTAAGAGCCGTTTAGGTCGGCGGAATTGGGTTGGTTGTGTTGGTTCATTATAAAATCGACCTAACATGGCTAAATTCGACCTAACCTCATAGTATAGACCAGGCCTAATATACCATCAAAGAGGGAACAACTTCCTGACATCTTTTTCCTCTGCCTTCCCACTCTCTATGATCTCTTTTAGTTATGCTGTCTTGGGAGTTGAAGGAATCTCTGTCAAGGAGAAGATGGGAGGAGGTGTCTGTGATGGGTTGTCACCCCCGGGGGGCAGTGTGGGAGCGGGTGGAATCGCTGTGCCCTCTAACCATCCAGCTGGGCTGACCCTTCTCACACTGCTCTGCTGGTGATTCAGCCAGTCTCTCCAGGCCCTGTTATCACCCAACACGACAGCAGGTGGCGCCACACACCCAACTGAGCTACCTGAGTGCTTTACCTAAGCCATTCATAGATATACAACAGAGCACCAGCCAATTTTCCAGCTTTCCAGGCTTGCACCCCTGCTGGAGTATAAACCCACTATTATACCATCTTGCATTGCACAGGGATCTGTACAATGCAAGCTCATTAATATAGTTCGCTTTCCCTTTGATGTGGGAAAGATATGCACAACAAGCTGTGTTAACCAAGCTGAGATTTTCCCAGATACTTCACTTAAAGACACACTGGTTAAGATAAAACATAAAACAAGTTTATTAACTACAGAAAGATAGATTTTAAATGCTTATAAGTGATAGTAAACCGATCAAAGCAGATTACCTAGCAAATAAACAAAACCACAAACTAATATAATAGATAGATAGTATTTGAATTAGCAGTTTCTCACCCTGACTGATGATACAAGCAGGCTTGCAGATTCTTAAGGCACAGACTGCAATTGCTGTGCAGCCAGGGTTCCTCTCCCCTGTTCCAAGTCCTTTGTCTTTCAGAGCTTCTTTCAGGTGTTGAGTTGTGCGGGAGTGAAGACAAATCCTGATGTCACTCCCCACCTTATATAGTCTCTCCCTATGGCAGGAAGGGAGTTCAGTGTCATGTGATTTGGTCACATGCCCTTGGATGCCTTGCTGGGTCATAGCAGCTATTACTCATAGGCTGGCTGAAACATTCACAGGAAGGCTAAGCTCTTCCATGGCCCATTGTCTTTGTTGATGAGCCATCAGCACTGTCTAGCTTCTTCATTGTTGTACCCGAAAGGCTAGTTGTGGGTGTTACACAAAGTAAGCACATTTGAAATACAGATACATAGTCAATATTCATAACTTCAGATACAAAAATGATACATGCACACAAATAGAATAATCATATTCAGCAAATCATAACTTTTCCAATGACACCTCACATGACACATCTTGTTCAAAATGCATCATCATTATGTCATAATCATATCATAAGTATACTGCCATGATAGTCACACGGACAACTTCCTGTTCCTGTGCTTGGGTTAAATAGAGGCTGAGGACCAATCAGGACCTCCAGGATTCCACCAATCAGAGCCCAGGACTGGAGTCCTCTGTTAGGGTTCAGCTGCTATTCTAACCACTATTAGAAGATCACTGGGTGGCAGGCTGAGAATGCCTAGGACGTAAGAGCCCTGTGGACCAGCATTCAAGACCTGTGGTCCATGACAGGAGCCTCCAGGGTCTCTCTTACATCTCCTCTTTCCAACATTTATAAAGCAATTTTTCAAGGCAAGGCAGTTGTGTCAATATCACCAAGTTAATCTATGATGTTGCCAAAGATGGAACTTCCATTTTGAGTGTCTTTGGGCCTTCAACCTCCTCCTGCCCTGTATCTCAGCTCCTCTGGGCCTGTCAGTAGGAGAGTGATACAGCCAGCAGCTTTAGTGCCCTTAAAAGTGCAGAAATACAAACAAATTAGGAAAAGTTAAAATTCTACACCATTAGAGATGCAATGAGCCCCTCATCAAAACCTTAGCCAGGTTCTTGAAGGTCCTCGCAATTTAATGGCACAGTCTGTTCTGCTATGGTATCTCCGTTTGTTGGTGGAAGAATATCTTATGATCTCTGCTTTTTGAGATGCTGCAAAATCAATATATTGTTGCATATTGAATCTTATCCACTATATAGATGCTGTGGGAGCTATTATTTCATCTCCACCAGAGATGAAAGAAGTGGAATTGCCACATTCCTATTCTAAATTATTCAAGATTTATTACTCAAGCAAATGTTATCTAAGGACATCGCTCTAACATCTGTACACTTTAGAGAACTTTAAACAAAAATTTGTTGTGGTGCTGTTTTTGTAGGCTCCACACATTAATTGGTTTGAAATACAAGTACGTACTGTAATATCTCCTGAGTACTGCTCAACTTTCTGTGTGTTCATTTTTATTCTTTTTATCAGCTTATTTTAAATGGACTTCCTCAGTCCTACTGACTGTGGCAAACAGACAGCTGCATCCAAACTGAGACTAACATGTTCCTCTGCTAGCCAACTTTCCTGGTAGAGGTAGGCATGCCAGAAAGTTCGAGGGTAGAGCCAAGTAAAAAAAGTCTAACTTGGCTCTACTGGCCAGAAGCCATGCCAAGACACTGAAGGTGACTGTACATATATAGAAAAAATAAATATGTGAAATGATATATTTGGAAAATCAGACCAAAATATTGTTACTGTCTTGGTTCTCTCAGATTCATGGGATTCATAGCCAAGCCAGAACCAGACACTCCACTAGTGCCTTCATTCACTTGCTCTTCTTTATGGACAGACTTGGATATACTCAGAGCAAACTAGCCAGTCAAGATGGTTTGTATTTTTAGTTTTTCAGACAAATTTTTCACTATTATAAATGTCAAGTTAACTAAAAACTTTGTGGTTTCCTGAAAATAAAAATCAGTATAGAGTGTTTCTAAAGAGTTCCAAAGGAACAATCTCTGGTCAAGGGTATGTCTCCACAGCAGAAGCTGTGCACAGGCTAGCCTAAATCCAGCTAGTGCTGGTAACAGTACCAATGAAGTTAGCACTTCATGGGCTTCAGAATGGGCTAGCGAGCCAGCTTCAGAGTGAGCTAGTGAGCTGACTACATACCCAGGTTTATACTACCATGCTGAAGCCTAGAATGTGCTATCTTCACTGCTATTGTTACCTGTAGTAACTGGATTCAAGATAGCTCAGGTAGCCAGTGCACAACTTTTGCTATATAGACATACCCCTAGTGTTCCTCCTTCAGTCTCTCCTCAAGATCAATCTCTACTCTGATACCTGTAAGAAATCAGCTAATTAATGATCACTTGAAGAGCAGATGGGCTTCGTTGGCACTTATTTTTTCTATGTATTTAACTGCAAATGCATATATGTATATATTTAATCCCCATTCTTCTGCCCCACCTTTTGTATGTCACTTGTTGTCTTATAATGTCAACTCTTCAGGACGGGGATTGTGCCTTTGCATATGGTTGTTCAATGGCTAGCACAAAGACACCCCAATCCTGTCTGAGGCTGCCGGATACTACCACAATAGCCCCCCATCCTGTAAATATGACCTACATTCTTTCTTCCTAGATATATGACCTTACATTTGGCCATTTTGAAACACCTATTGTTTGCTTGACATGAACTGTTTTCCATAAACCCATGCTGATTGGGTTAGTTCTTTATTAATCGACTGTCATATCAGCTGCTCCATTATTTTGCCTAGGGTCAACATCAGGCCTGACAGGCCTTTAATTTCCCAGATCAAACCGCTCAAACTTTTTAAATATTGGCACAACATTAGTTTTCTTCCAGTCACCTGGAACTTCCCCAGTGTTCCAAGAGTTATTGGAGTTACTGAAAATCAACATTAATGGCCCAGATAACTCCTCGGCCAGCTCTTTTTAAAACCTCTGGGTGCAAGTTATCCCAAACTGCTGATTAAAAAATGGTTAACTTTAGCAGTTGCTGTTTAACATTCTCCTTAGTTACTACTGGAATGGAAAGTATTTCATCATCATATGTTATGAATACATCATCTGGCTTTTTCCCAAATACAGAACAGAAATATTTATTGAACACTGTAGCTAGTACACTTTATAAGACATACATATTTACAGGAAAGCCATTTTGATATCTGAGTTCAAGTTTGGTTTTGTGTGACCAAAGCTAGTTAATATGAGCCAAGCCACGAAAAAGGAGAAACAGCCACAATAGCTGGCTGTGGAAAACCTGTGCACACTGAAACTACTGGTAAATCAGCATGTGAAATTCTATCCAAAAAGTCTAATTCCCCCCAGGAATTCTTGATCAGCATATTCTTCATCAGAGAGTATCAATTAGTAAATACATTGGGAAAGTAATAGTTCTTCCTTGGATGCAAAGGACCATCCAAAAACACCTCTTTCGTAGCTTGAATCCTTTATGATTACTACATAGCCAATGAAACCACTAATCTCCCTGCTGAAATTTTTTTGGTCCTAGTGAAGGAAACTCCAGACCTCAGTCCTAGGCCCTCCTTTGCCTCAGGGATGGAATATAATTTACCACTTCCACTCCTATACAATGCTAGTGGCTTTTTCATGCCAAATAGCAACATATATTGCTTTGAGTGACCTGAAAATGTATTTGTTAGAGGTGGGCAAAACCAGATGTGGTTTTGGATTTGCACAACCTCATTCTTTGGGTTTGGGATTTGCAAATCCAAATGCAATGGTGGTTTGAATCTAGGTCGTTTTATATAAATCCTCAGAGTAATGGTGGGAGGAGGGAAGAAGGAATGAAAATGGTTCTAAATTTCAAACAGAGATGATCAAAACTAAGGGTGGTTCTGATTTTACAAAAGCAAAAGCTGGTGTGGCTTGGATCTAGGTTCCATTTTATATTAATCCCCCAAAGTTGGCAGATGGAAATTTGTTCTGAGATTTGACTCATATCTAGAAATAATGAGCAGAATGTTCAAATAAACATTCTAATATTGGGGGGAGGGTCTCACCCAACTCAAAACAAAACTACCAAACATTCTAGAGTTAACCCATTGCTAGAGACACCAGAGTACAGCAGTACAGGTATTATGAGAGCATTGTTCCTAAAAGCTAATCTAGTGTTTTAATTCTAACCATTACTACTAACATCAGGAGAGCTATTGACAACAAAGGCTCAGTACTAAAGTGCTTGATTATTTTGAGAATACCTCCTTTCTAAAGGTTTTATATTTTTGTTATACATTCTATGACTACAGTGGTGCCCATTTAAAAAGTCAGCATTTGCTAACAGTTATCATACAATCTATTGCCTATATTTAGAAATAGGAGATTATTGTGGTATCTGATTCTTTACCTGATGTAACATTGTAGCATCAAGCTGAATGTGATGTCTGTAGACTGTTTTCACTATAATACCTAGCATAGGTAAAGGAAATTTCAAGCAAGCAAGTTTAGAATTACTGTTTCCCAGGGAATCAGTTCCACTCAACTAGTAGATAGTGTTATTGGGATAAATGGACAGTGTTTCTCGTACGGAAGCAGAGGTTTGGGATTATACAAATGACAAGAGCTTCAACGATTTGATAAAGGGCCTCGTTACAGGAAAGTGATGTTATGCACATAGAGGAGGACATCTAGTGGAGAAGGTACAAATACTCTGTAACTATTTGGTGGGTGGCAGTGAAGAACACCTCTTATAGATAGAAGAGTCAAATACTGGGGATCCTGAATAAATGGGCTGCATGAAAGGCAGTTGCAGAGGAGTCAGGGGAAGGAATCTTCCGAGGCCTCACTCTGTGGCTGTCACTGAAGCCTTGAGGCTGTTGCCCACATGACTGCTGCACACATACGCCCTCCATGAGGGAGTTTGGCTGGTGGATCCTCAAGTACATCTGCCCTACCACATCCATCATCCAGTCAGAGGGCGTGGATGCCATGCCCAGGGTCTCTACATCCTATGTTCCAGCCCATTCAGTGGAGCTTGGTGCAGTGTATTGGTTCTGTTGCATCTAACCTTTTTAAATCGCACTTAATGCTAGGTTTTTTAAAAAATATGTACACTTATTAAATTTGTATTTATTCACATGTATAAAATGCAACTATGGGTGCCTATCACTAGGTGCTCTGGGTGCCAATCCCATAAATTAAAAATCAGATAATAAACAATGGCCTACACATACATATATCCAGCTCAGCACATACACCCCTCAACAGTCTTAACGAAGATGGGGAAAGGTGAACTTTGCAGAGTGCCTGGGAGATTAATAAATCTGGGCTCTGGCAGACAAAGTGGGGGAGCAGGTTTCAGAACTAAGGACCTCTCACAAAGAATGCAGAATACAATGCATTTAGCAGTATAAACTGTTTTCATTACTACAGATAGAGCCCTTGACTACAAAACAACAGTTAGGGCACTGCCAAAGGGCCCAGTTCGGCTACCCATGCGCTTGCTTAGTAGCACCTTACTCTACAATTAATCCCACTGAGATGCTACCCAGTGTGATTAAGGGGGCAGAATTGGGGCTTTTAAAAGTACAGAGTTTGGGGCGTGATCCTGTATTATTGAAGAGAACTGGAGTTTTGCTATTGACAGCAGCATGTGCAGGATTGGGTCCTTCACTGCTTTCGGCACTCTTGCGTAACAGCCACATTTTACGGCTATTCTACACGTACCTGACCCTGTGATTGCCCTCTGTCCTCTGCAGAAGACACTTAGCATCTCACTGCATCTGGCTTGTACATTAATTAAAAGTTATTGGTTGAGAATTCATTCCCAAAGAGACAAGGGAGTAAACTTTCAGTGAAAAGAATTATACCTCTGTACAATTTTTGTTAAGCTTTTGACTTGGGAAAACTATTTATATTCAAGTAATGGGCTTTTTTGTGCATTGCAAACTATTTTCCTTTTTTTTTTTCCCTAGGTCCACAGGGTATTTATTTACAAAGCAAATGCGTAGCAAAATCCTTTGATATCTTCAGGGTCATTTCTCAGTAATGTATTTATAGTAACAAAGCAGTATTAATGAAGGTTTCTCGCTGACCAGGGAAGCTCCCTCTTTGTGTGACATATATAATATACAATGTAAATGGTGGTGCTATCAGCAGATGGATCTATGGCATATACTTTATTCATCAATTATTTCTGTCCTTATATTATAGAAGTACAGCTTTTGCTCTATGTTTGTGATCAAGGTTCCATTACAATCTCTCTAGGCATTTATATGGCCCCCATCACTGTAGTATATGACCACCTCACAATCTTTAATGGATTCCATCCTCACAACACCCACAACATCCAGAAAAGTCCTATCAGCCTCAAAACTGGTAGGGCAGATCTGGAGCTAACCTATATTTTTCTACAAAGGTTGAAGTGAGTTAGAAACACTAAAAACAGAAGTGGTCCCTAGAGCTCAAGAAGTCTGATTATTATGCCATTTTGTAGCAAAACCTCAGAATGAATAGGTGAAATAAAACTTAATTTGTTAGATTCTCTTTGCTGCATTCTAGTGCCCAGGATCAGAAATTAATTGATTACAGTCTTGTTTCTAAAGTTATTAATGTTTGTGTATAGAGTCTCCCTATGGAACATCTGCTCTGCTGTCCTTAGTAATAGCACATTGAACTACTGCTGGAGACCTAAGCTTTCATCTAATAGAAAAAGAGGGGGAAACAACTCAAAACCCCATTTCCTAAAGAGATTAGTCATAAAATATAACCCTGTGACTAGGGAGGCAGGTCAATGAAAGAGAGAGATTTTTTTCCACCAAGAGACTCACACAGAGTTCCCAAGCTTCCAAAGGCCCAGAGGAGTAGGGGACCCAATCAGCCCCCTAAGAATCATGGGAGGAGTCAGTGAGGGTCACAGAAAGGGCTGGAATGCCCCCCTGATCACATAGCTTCCATGAAGTCCCCTGTTGGCACCCAGTTGTCCCGCTTATGGACCGTCTGAAATCTGTGGGAAGGGAATCCTGCTTCTATAAACCATATGAGATCTGCAGGGAGGAGCACTGAGAGAACAGAGGGCTTCGGGAGACAGCAAGGAATCATTCCCCACTTCCTGTGGGCCCATTAAGTTCTTCACAAGGAGAGAACCCCCAGTGAGCCTTAAAAGGCTTGACAGCCCCCATGACAAGCCTTAGGCGCCTACTCAGGTTTGCTGGGGCCCTGATGAGCATCTTCATCCAAGCTCCATGGGGGTGAGGAGAGCACGATCCCCCCTGAGGCTCATGAGCAGGAGCTGTTGAGCTTCTATGGATTGCAGAGTGCGGGGTGGGCTAGAGCTGATTCTGACAAACTTCATAAGATTACACTGCTCTACAGCCAAAATGCTTCTGAAATAAATGTAGTCAAACTTTACTAATTCTGGGTCACTGAGAATGAAAATGATGCTTAAAATTGTTGAGTGGATTTAGTTTTCAAGATATGCTATTGGGTCAGTATATACGACCCTTGACTTGGGAATGGCGGAGGATCAGTGAGTTATAAAGGGAAGGGATCTCAATTTAAACCAGAAATGACTAAAATACATCTTTGACTGAATCTATGAATAAATCTATGACTGGGTTTGGACAGTACTTGCTTTTTAGGCAAAACGATGAATGATGCAATCTGAAGCTGGTATTGCGTCATACAGGATATGAATTGCATCATGTTATTCCTAGAAGTCATGGATAATGCAATCATAACGAAGCTTACCTCACTCTGCTGAACAAATTGCCCTATATCAGCTCTAGAAAACATACAGTGTCGTGCTCTCTTATTTGTCAGTGTTTGATTTTCCAAAGGGACACATTTCTGTTTAGCCAAAGTGAGCAGAGATGCCTCGTACTTGTGTTAACAGTGCAGATAACTTCTGCTATGTTTGTGGTGAAGTGACTTTTGCATCACAAAAGTGCAGTATAACCACTATGGTTAAGAAAGCCTATCACCTTTATTTTGGTTGCAAAATTGGAGATCAGGACAAGAGGTGGTCCCCACGCATATGCTGCAACACTTGTGCAACAAATCTTCGCCAGTGGTTGAACAGGAGAAGGAAATCTATGCCTTTTGCAGTGCCAATGATTTGGAGAGAGCCAAAAGATCATACCAGCAATTGTTACTTCTGCATGGTGCCTCCAGTTGGGAAAGATGTGTCAAAGAAGAAAAAGTGGACTGTGCATTATTCAAACATTCCATCAGCTATACACCCATTACCCCATGGAGAAGGACTGTCAGTTCCTGATGTACCAGAATCATTCTCACTTGAGTCAGACGAGGAAGAGGAAGAGGATGAAACTTCTGGTCCTGAACCATCAATGTCACAGGACCCACATTTTCTCCCATCCTCCTCCTCTGAACCACACCTCATAACACAAGGTGAACTGAATGACCTTGTCAGGGATTTGGAACTACCCAAGAGTAAGGCAGAGCTGTTGGGCTCCAGACTACAGCAGTGGAATCTCCTGGCAGGTGATGTTAGGGTTTCCATGTTCCGTGACCGTCAAAAGGATCTTGTCCCATTCTTCTTCATGGAAGGTGATCTTGTAGCCTGCAACAACATCGATGGTGTGATGGCAGCCCTCAACATCGTTCACGATCCAGATGAGTGGAGACTGTTCATTGATTCATCGAAGACGAGTCTTAAAGCTGTTTTACTGCATAATGGCAATGTTTTGCCATCAATTCCAGTTGGTCATGCAGTCCATATGAAGGAAACCTATGACAACATGAAACAACTTTTGAGGTGCATAAACTATGACCAACATCAGTGGCAGCTTTGTGGCGATTTGAAGGTTGTTGCTCTCTTGCTTGGTCTGCAGGCTGGATACACAAAGTACTGCTGTTTTCTCTGCGAATGGGATAGTCGTGCAAGAGATTCCCACTACATCAAGAAAGATTGGCCACTCCGACAGTCATTGGAGCCTGGGAGGAAAAGTGTTCAGCATCCACCACTTGTTGAATCAAGGAAGATTTTGTTACCACCCTTACACATCAAGCTGGGTCTGATGAAGAACTTTGTCAAGGCCATTGACAAAACACAAGCAGCTTTCAAGTACCTCCGTGGAAAATTTCCAAGGTTAAGTGAAGCTAAGATAAAGGAAGGTGTCTTTGTTGGTCCTCAGATTCGTGAACTTCTTCGAGATGATGCATTTGACCATGCACTGCGTGGCAAGGAAAAGACGGCATGGAAAGCCTTCCAGTTAGTGGCAATAAATTTTCTCGGAAACAACAAGGCACACAACTACAGGTTGTTGGTGGAAAACCTCCTCAAGGCATACAAAAGCCTTGGTTGCAACATGTCACTAAAGATACATTTTTTGCACTCTCATCTAGATTTTTTTCCACCGAACTGCGGAGCAGTGAGCGACGAGCACGGCGAGCGATTTCACCAGGACATTGCAACAATGGAGAAACGCTATCAGGGCAAATGGAGCCCATCAATGCTTGCAGACTATTGCTGGACAGTGACAAGAGATGCTCCATTTAATGAATACAAGAGACAAGCCAAGAAGCGCCGAGTAGACACTGAATAGGACTAAACTATGTACATAATAGTTTTTTGCCTTTTGTTTCATAATAAATTTTATTTATATAACCCTTTTGCTGATTTTTAAAGTGTTACATAAACAGGACAGGTGAAATATTATCATGTAAAGCAACCATAAACACATGAAAAGACCTAGGTTTACAATTTATGATTAAAACTCTACTATCTACACAATATACATAGACATAAAATGTAAAAACTTAAATATCTTAGAAACAGTAGCCAATCAGTTGTTTTAATTGTCATATTTGAATTCAGCACATCAAAATACATAATAAATATCACATTTTATCTCTGAAGCAGATGACTTCTCAAAAATTGTAGACCAGTGTTATCAGGGGGTGGAGTTCGGAGGCTGACAAGCAGATTCAAAGCAATGAGGGAGAAGGGAAGGGATTCTTCACTCAGTAAGCATCCCTACAATTTGACAATTTTCCCCCTCCAGCCTGAATGTTTTTGAAATGTTTTATGTCGCACTCAAGCTACTGATATGTGCCTGCAGCCTGTACGTCACCTTAGCAAAAGTGTTTGTGCGGTGTATCTATCTAGATCAGCACACAAAACAATTGCTTTCTCTCTGAGTTGATCTTTTGGGTGTCAGCTCCAGAATCAGCATGATCTGAAGTGCTCGGCCAGCCTTTGCACAGACGTGCAGCTCCTTCTGCAGAACTGTCTCAGGCACAGTTGTGCGTCTTGGGTATAAAATAAACTTTAAATCTGTTACAGCTTTAACAAAAAGCAAAGCTGGCAGCCATTCTTCCTTTAAGGCCTCTGTTTACTGTAGAGTGTTTTAACCATGATGTTTTAATTTCAGAATTTTTTAAATATGTATTTTGTGAGAAATAAACACAGATGACTTAACTGTAAATTGAACCTGGGTCTCCTGGCCATCAGCCCAGGGTACTACCAATGGAGCCAACTGTCTTCTAAAGTTTAAATACATCTGCCCTGACTGCCATATTGCCAATACGAGCTCTGTTTATAGTCCTCTTTAAAATGCATGCACTCACTGGTACAGGGCTCAGCAGACCAAAGCATTAATCTGCTAGACCTTCTGCTCCTAAGGAGTCTAATTTGCCTCCTGGCACAATCGCTCAAATCCACAGAGATACAAGTTGTACAAAAGAGATTTGATAAATGCTCTTGAAGATTTGCCTAAAACATCCAGACTCCTGCTTCTCTTTGCCCAATGGCCTTACAAAAGGCTTGCAATTAAACACTGCTGAGCTGCAAAAACTGCAGGAAGTGAAATCATCAGGTAATGCTCAGAAGCTGGAGCAAAGCGAGTGAGGGAGTAAAGCCAAAAGAAAAATCACTCTGACTCAGAGATAAGTTTAAAAATGAAATATGGGCACCAAGAAGTTAAAACAATAGTTCCTTTTACCATGAAAAGCCTAATCGTCATTCATGTATCTGAGGACAGCAATGAAATAACGTTGGCAAGCAAAGGAAAAGGCAAAGTGTGAGCAAGCAGGACAAACAGAAGTTGAACATGCCTGATCACTAAGTAGTTGATATTAGTGGCTGAAATACAAAAAGAATTGGTTGCCCCCTCCTTAGTGTTCTGGGACCCATTGTATTCCTCACTGTCCTTAGTATAACTGTAGGACAGAGAAGCTAAATAGTCTCTACATCTCAGAATGTAGCATTTGATGGGGTGCCACAGGCACCAACTGGGGTTTTAAGCAGAGGAGTGGTCTAAAAAATTTACCAAACATTTCCTGAAATTTTACCAAATAGTATCAGCTTAGAGAGCTAACTAAAACAGCAATGCTGCAATCTACGAAGAAGCGACAAAACAAGCAAGTAAAAAAAACTTTAAATGTACTGACTGATAAAAAGACAGTGGTGGGAGATGAGGGAAGGAATAAAATATTCTCTTCCTCCAATTGCAAAGGAGCTGCCAACCGCGAGGGAGCTACGCTGAGAGAAAGAACAGATAAGGCAGACTTTTCAGAGATAGGCACTTACATTCATATGTAGGCACCTGGATAAATGTCTGGCTGTTGAGAGGTGCTGTGCACCCACAATTCTGATTTAGTCAATGGGAAGTGGTGGGTGCTCAGTACATGTGGAAAATCTTATTTAAAATGCACTTATGTAGGTGCATGTGGAATTAAGCACCTAGTTTTAGGCACTCTTGCTTTCTGGGAGGAAGGTTGGTCATGTAGCTAATGCACTGGGATTCAGGTGTTCTGGGTTCAGCTCCCAGCTCAGACTTCCTCGGTGACTATGAGAAAGCCACTTAATTTCTCTGAGACTCAGCTTCCAATCTTTGGCTTAGATGTTGTAACACTTTTTCCCACTCGCCTGTCTTGTCTATTTAGACTGTAAAATCACTATGGGCTGGACTATCTGCTATTTTGTGTTGCACCTAGTACAATCATAGAATCATAGGACTGGAAGGGACCTCAAGAGGTCATCTAGACCAGTCCCCTGCACTCATGGCAGAACTAAGTATTATCTAGACCATCCCTGACAGGTGTTTGTTTAACCAACTCTTAAAAATCTCCAGTAATGGAGATTCCACAACCTCCCTAGGCAATTTATTCCAGTGCTAACCACCCTGACAGTTAGGAAGTTTTTCCTATTGTCCAACCTAAACCTCTCTTGCTGCAATTTATTCCCATTGCTTCTTGTCCTATACGCAGAGGTTAAGAAGACAATTCTTCTCCCTCCTCCTTGTAACAATCTTTTACGTACTTGAAAACTGTTATCATGTCCCCTCTCAGTCTTCTCTTTTCCAGACTAAACAAACCCAATATTTTTCAATCTTCCCTCATAGGTCATGTTTTCTAGACCTTTAATCATTTTTGTTGCTCTTCTCTGGACTTTCTCCAATTTGTCGACATCTTTCCTGAAATGTGGAACCCAGACTGGACACAACACTTCAGTTAAGGCCAATCAGCGCAGAGTAGAGCAGAAGAATTACTTTTCATGTCTTGTTTACAACACTCCTGCTAATACATCCCAGAATGATGTTCGCTTTTTTTGCAACAGTGTTACACTGTTGACTCATATTTAGCTTGTGGTCCACTATGACCCCCAGATCCATTTCTGTAGTACTCCTTTCTAGATAGTCATTTCCCATTTTGTATGTGTGCAACCGATTGTTCCTTCCTAAGTCGAGTATTTTGCATTTGTCCTTATTGAATTTCATTCTATTTACTTCAGACCATTTCTCCAGTTTGTCCAGATCATTTTGAATTTTAATCCTATACTCCAAAGCACTTGCAACCCCTCCCAGGTTGGTATCATCTGCAAACTTTATCAGTATACTCTATACCAGTGGTTCTCAAAGCCGGTCCACCGCTTGTTCAGGGAAAGCCCCTGGCAGGCCGGGCCGGTTTGTTTATCTGCCGCGTCCGCAGGTTCGGCCGATCGCGGCTCCCTTTGGCCGCGGTTCGCCGCTCCAGGCCAATGGGGGCTGCAGGAAGGGCGGCCAGCACATCCCTCAGCCCGCGCCGCTTCCCTCAGCCCCCATTGGCCTGGAGCGGAGAACCACGGCCAGTGGGAGCCGCGATCGGCCGAACCTGCGGATGCGGTATGTAAACAAACCGGCCCGGCCTGGCCCGCCAGGGGCTTTCCCTGAACAAGCGGCGGACCGGCTTTGAGAACCACTGCTCTATACCATTATCTAAATCATTGATGAAGATATTGAACAGAACCGGATCCCTGCTATTGGTTAGGGCCTCCAGAGTCTATTGTAATACAGATTAATAGATCAAATAATATTTTTGGGAACCTAACTATGAAAATATTGGTTTCCAGAGTTTCTCTTATCTGTTATTTCACTTTCTGTAGCTGTCCAGCTCCCTTGATGCTAGCCAATTTTACAGTTGCCCTGGTTGGTAAGGAACAGAACTTCGTTTATAAAAAGCAGTTTTTCAAATTACTCTCTTTTTCTTGTAGGGGTGACGTTTAAAAGACTTAAAAACTCATCAGAAAAAAAGTTAGTACTTGGATATGAAAAACTGCTTTTTCTGGACGTCCTGGTATACTTCCAAGCCATAGCAGCTTCAAAGCCACATTCAACAGCTAGAGAAGTGCAGTCCATCATGGCTCTTTTTCCATGTCCAATATTTTCCCTAAGTCCCAAGTTTCTGTAAAACATTCTCTCTTTGTCCCCCACACCTCATCCCACTCATGACTGACTTAAGTGATGCATCTGTGCTGTGTGAAACAAGGCTTTATACATGTCTGATGCCAGGTGTGATAGTTTGGGAAACTCACAGATGCGGAATCTGTCACACCAGGTCCATTAGTCTCTATAAGAAGTTATATGGGGAAAAAATCAGGAAAAATTGTACAGATATTTTCTTTCCTATTAACCTCCATCTTTCAGCTACAATGTTCTAGTCAGGGAGGAGGTTTTAAAAATCACCAATTTTTTTAGTTTGTTTTATTTTCCTTTTAAAGACAGAATATTTATAGTTGATTTATGCAACCTACCCAGTGAGAAGGTTTATGTTGTAATTTATACCACCCCAGGCCTTACTGAGGTTCTGCCCAGTGATAGGATATAATTACCACCATACTAGATCAAACCAGTCATCCGTCTAGTCCAGTATCCAGTCTCTGAGAATGGCCAGTGCAATTTCAGAGGAAAGTACAAAAATTCCAATGATGGCATTCTAAAGGGAACTAGCTTCTTCCTCACTTCTGTCAGTTAGTGGTCATCCTATATCTGCTGTTTGTTTGATTGTTTTTATTCTATTTAATGTTAATGTGAATGTTTTCATTCTCTGTGAAAGTATCAAGGACTAGACCCTTAGCAGGTTTAAATGGGTACACCTCTATTGACTCTAATGGAGATATATTGATTTACACCAGTTGAGGATCTGTCCCTAGTCCTTTTTTGGATCTTGCTATGATCATAGAATCAGTGACATCTTGTGGTGAAGAGTTGCACATACATAAGAGTTACATATGCATTGTGTAAAAAAGTAATATTTCCTTTTATCAGCTTTAAATGTATTGCCTTTCATATTCATTGGCAGTTCTCTTGTTCTTGATAAGAGTAAGCAAATTATCTGATTTATCTGACTTTCTCTTCCCTTTCAGTATTTTATATGCCTCTATCATGTCCCCTCTTACTAATCAATTTTAGGGGATTTTCTATGCAATTGATCATCATAATACCTAAGCATGTCCTCTCTAAATAGTTCCAGTCTTTTCATTCTCCTTTCAAATGGAAGTTTTTCTATTCCTCTAATTATTCTCATTACTTGTCTCCAAATCTGCTCCTCCTGTTTCTGATACATTCTTTCTGAGATTAGTTGTGGTTAACCTAGCACACTATGCCAGGTAAGGGCATACCATAAACTTACATAATGGCAGTATAATATTCTCAGTATTACTTTCTATCCCAATCTTCATATATCTTAACATTTGGGTGCTTTTTGTGACTGTCGCTGCATATTGAGCAAAGGACTTCATGGAGCTGTCCACAGTGATCCACAGATTTTATTCATGAATGGTTAAAACTCATTTTAAAACCACCAGTGTGTAAATAATACCTTCCAAAGGGCATTACCTTGCATTTGTCATCAATGGATTTCACTTGCCATTGTGCTGCCCATTCACCTAGCTAGATCAGGTCCCTCACCTCACTGTTCACCCCCTTGTCTAGATCATCAATAAATAAATTAAACAGAACCAAGCTCAATACAGATCCTTGGGAAACCTCCCTGTTAACCTTTCTGCCATGTTTAAAATAGATCATTTTTTCCTTACTCTTAGCCAGTTTCTAATGCGCAAGAGCACTTTACCTCTCGCCCCTTGACTGCTGAGTTTCCTTAATAGCCTCTTGTGAGGGATTTTGTCAAAGGCTTTTGGAAAGCTGTGGTGATCGTCTCCTGAACAAAGTTTATGACATCATTTCAAAGCCTCACAACTGCCTCCCCCTCCCCACCAAGCCCTGTCACCAAGCTGCTGAAGTACAAGAGAAGAGGGGACTGAACAGTCATTATTTGTACACTCGCTGGCACAAACTCCTCCATATTGAGGATGCTTTCCATGGAAATTCTGGCTGCATTAACTTTGGCTGAGATTTGGGGACTATTTCTGGAAGGTTTAAAAACCTCCAAGGACCGACTTTTACTTTTATTCATGTAAAGGGTCTGTACTTACATTTATTAAAGAAATAAAAACATGGCTCCTGCTTAGCTTCAACCAGCTTTCATATGACATAACAAACACGGATGGCTGAGCCAGCAGCCGGGTGGGAACCTTTTCTCAATGTTTCTTGGTGTGTGTATGAGCTGAGGCTTGATCATCAAACAGACCGAGAAGAGGAGGGACTGGGTGAACGTGGAGTGAGCACCAAAGGAGCCTTTCTTTACGAACATGGCTAGAACTTCAAAGCCTCCCAGGAACACCTGAGCTCTAACACATGGTAACTGTACTGAACACAGTCCCTCAAAGCGCTTAGTATAGGATACGTCTACATGGCAGCTGGAAGCATGCTTCCCAGCATGGATAGACAGATGTGCTAGCTCTGCTCAAACTAGCATGCTAAAAAGAGCAGTGTAGCTGGGGGTAGCATGAGCAGCAGCTAGGGCTAGCTGCCTGGGTACAAACACACGCAGACCCCTCCTAGAACATACTCCGGCAGCTATCCTGAGCCTCCGCTTAGTCTACCTCCAGCTATGCTGCTATTTTTAGTACACTAGCTGAAGCAAAGCTAGCGCGTGTCTGTCTACTCACGCTGGCAAGCATGATCCCAGCTGCAGTGTAAACATACTGATAGTGGAACTATTGTCTCTCTGCTTATTTACCTTATAATTTCATTAACTGTTTGCGGCCACTATGCACGTGCGGTGGGCGAGCTGTCCAGTATTTGGATTTTGGGCTCATAATCAGTTGGATTAGAGTGTGCAATATCAGGTACATTCAGAAAACCAAGTCTGAATATTCTCCAAAACAGGAACTTCCCTTCCAGATTTTCTTTCCCCATCTTCACCCCTTAGCTCCATGCTTGGCTAAGACTATTTTCTGTGAGGTCCAGTGGCTTTTGCCCTCTCCCCGACCTCTTCAGGAATGGCTGTGTGTCTTTCTTAAATCTTCAGGTGATCACTGTATACTTTCTCCATGCTCACTGCTTTGGAGAAGACTTGCTCATCACTAAGTCCCCCTGTCAGGCTTCTTCTAGGGAAAAAACCTGTCCTGATCCTACAGAAGTGGGATCCAGCATACTACTCTGGGTCTCACTGCTGCTCCTTCCACCCTTTAACTATGCTGCAGCCTGAGGCATGCCAGAGCACATTAGGCTAGGGAAGTCCTCCCATATTAGGTTCACAAACTCTGAAGTCCTGTGATTCCAGAATAATCAGATTTGATTATGATTTAGAAAAATATATAATAGAAATAAGTGGTCTAAAACATGACCTATGGTGGTCATGAATGCAAGAGCAGGAGCATCAGCAACACAGGACCAAGCAGGGAGGAGAGGGGAAACTTTTCTGTTTTATAATTATAAATTATGAATGGTCATACACTCCATGAGACAGTCCCAGAAGTACACACACAGGAACTCAGGGAGTCTTGGGCAGACAAAAGATTGCAACAGATGCTAAAAGAGTGTGGGGAGGAGGAGTCTTTCTTGGCGGCCTGAGGGAGAGAGGTTCTTCCTGTTTACACATAGAGTTCCTCCTCTGAGAGTAGCTCAATTGACTTCAGCAGAGGTCCTCATAGACTTATGGAATACTCAGTGTGAGTCAGGTAGAAGAATCTGTCTCTACAAGTGTAACTATTTTATAATGGGACAGCAACATATCTTATATGGCCAGACTTTAACTTCTCTTGGGTAATGGAAATATTTGTCAGATTAATAGATGCAGAGTGTATAATGATTACGGCTACGATTTATTCACAGGTATTTTTAGTAAAAGTCCTGGACAGGTCACGGGCAATAAACAAAAATTCAGGGGGGGGGGGCAATGGGGCCACTGCTGAGAGGGCACTTGAGGGGAGGGGCTTCTGGGGAGGCACCCAGGGCCTGCAGCACCAGCTGCCTGGGCCAGGGACTGCTGCCTGGGGACCACCGGAGCAGTGGCTGGTGTGGCTGTCCCAGGGGCCACCGGAGCAGCTGGCCCCGGAACCAGCTGCTTGGGCAGCCCTGGGGTTAGCAACACTGGCAGGGCCAGCTCAGGCTTTTTTGCTGGTCCAAGCGGCAAAGAGGGGGAAAAAAAAAAAGCCGCGATCGGCGGCACTTCGGCGGCTGCTCTACGGCGCCGCTTCATTCCTCGGCGGCAATTCGACAGCGGGTCCTTCACTCTGAGAGGGACTGAGGGACCCGCCGCCAAATTGCCGCCGAAGATCCGGAGGTGCCGCCCCTTCCCATTGGCCGCCCCAAGCACCTGTTTCGTTCGCTGGTGCCTAGAGCCGGCCCTGCACACTGGCCCCTGAAGAAGTCACGGAGGTTGCATAAAATCATAGAATCCGTGACTTCTGTGATTTCTGTGACAGACATGGAGCCCTAATCATGATCAGTGAAACTGGAGTCAGAAGGCCCGTGTTCCCTGGTGGGAGGTGCAGAGGGAGCTGTTACTAATGGGACACCAGGGGAACAGGAAACATGGGGAGTTCGGCTGGAAGTAGTTCAGCCATGTGGATAAAGCAGAGCACAGGATTTAATATATTTCCACTTGTTCAACTTAACCCGCACTCAGCTTCACTCTGCAAATTAAACATGGTGGCAGCGTTTGATCTCTGAGTTCTCTGCAGTGCAGCAGCTGACAGCGTGAACCATGAAACTTGGTCTGAAGCCCCCCAGAGTCCTGGATTTTGCGGACACAAACCTAGCCCAGCAATAGACCCGGTGCAGCAAGAAGTTTGAGCTGTAAGACAGCCCTGACCATGCAGGAGAACAACAACTGGAAAGTAAAATTATTATTTTACCTCATTGGGGAACAAGACAGACAGGTCTGCATCACTCAGAATCCCACTTCTGCCTCAAGCCTCACAGCAGTTCCAGTCCTGGGGACCTCTGCTCACCAAAGCAGAACAAAACTGTGGACCGACAGGTTTTTCATTAAGGACTAGTGCAAAGGGGAGGGGGTAGACTCCTATGTTACAGCTTTACACACACTGGCTGCTACATGCAATTTTTGGGACTTGACAGACACCCTAATTCAGGACAGGATAGTCTGTGGCACTTGGTTTCACCACCTGTGGGAGCAGCTGTTCCAGGAAGGTTAGACATGGGATATGCAACAGAAGCTTCAAGAGAAAAGATGAAAGCCCGAAGAGGCCCAACACCCCAGAAGTGCATGCAGCGAGACAACAGCAAAGGTGGGCAGGTGGCCAGGTTTCCATAACATAGTGAGATGCATTTACTGCAGGAGACAGCATGAGCAGGTAAGAGAGAAATGCCCTGCACTACAACAGCATTGCAAGGACTGTGGAACATTGGACCATTTTAGCAATGTGTGCAAGAGCAGAGGAAGGTCTCAAAAGAATCAGTCGGACTTGTACAAGAGGGTGATCACAGAATCATAGAATTGTACGGCTGGAAGGGACCTTGAGAAGTCATCACGTCCAGCCCCCCGCAGTGAGGCAGGACCAAATAAACCCAGACTATCCCTGACAGGTGTTTGTACAATCTGTTCTTAAAAACCTCTAGTGATGAGAATTTCACAAGCTCCTGTGGAAGCCTATTCCAGATCCTAACTACCCTTATTGATAGAAGGTTTTTCCTAGTTTTTAACCCAAATCTTACTTGCTGCAGAGTAAGCCCATTATTTTTGTCCTACCTTCAGTGGGCATTGAGAACAGTTGATCACTGTCCTCTTTCTAACAGCCCTTAACATATCTGAAGACTTATCAGGTCCTCTCTCAGTCTGAAGTTTGTGGTGGTGGATAGTACGCACCACAGACCCCACTTGAGGAATACATAGGGTTGCCAGGCATCCAGCTTTCAACCAGAACGCCCAGTCAAAAAGGGACCCTGGCAGCTCTGGTCAGCACAGCTGACTGGGCCGGTAAAAGTCCAGCTGGCCGCAGCACCAATGGGGCAGGCAGGCGCTCTGCCCAGCTCCGTGCAGCTCCCAGGAAGTGACCAGCATGTCCCTCTGGCTCCTAGGTGGAGGGGTGTCCAGGAGGGTCTCCGCGTGGCACCTCCACCCACAGGCGCTGCCCCGAGCACTGGCTCCACAGCCAATGGGAGCTCCAGGGGTGGTGCCTGCGGGTGGGGGAAGCATGCAGAGCCCCCGGCCACCCCTCCGCCTAGGAGCCAGAAGGACATGTCACTGCTTCCCAGGGGATGCCTGATGTAAGTGTCTCCCGGAGCCCACACCCCAAACCTCCTCCTCTGCCCCAACCCCCTGCCCCAGCTCGGAATCCACTCCCACACCCAAACTACCTCCCGGAGGCCATACCCCACACCCTCTCCTGCACCCCAACCCCCTGCCCCAGCCCTGAGCCCTCTCCCACACTCTGAACCCCTCAGACCAAGACCCACCCCAGAGCCTGCACCACCAGCCCGAGCCCTCACCCCGACACCCCAACCGCCTGCCCCAGCCTGGAGCCCCCTCCCATACTCCAAACCCTTATGTCCCACTCCCCAAGCCCCTACTTCACCCCAAGCCCCTCAGCCCCGGCCCCATCCCAAAGCCCACACCCCCAGCCAGAACCCTCACCCGCTCCCGCACGCCAACCCCCTGTCCCAGCCCGGTGAAAATGAGCAAGTGAGGGTGGGAGAGAGCGAGCGATGGAGGGAGGGGGGATGGAGTGAGTGGGGGCCGGGCCTCAGAGAAGAGGTGGGGCAGGGCAAGGGTGTTCGGTTTTCTGCAATTAGAAAGTTGGCAACCCTAGGAATACAGCCTTATGAGCCATGGATCTGATCAGGGTGCAGTATCAGAAATTTGTACCTGCAGTGCAAGAAGCAAGAGGGGCAGTCCCATGGACAATGGAGACAATTTTAGAAGTGTATGGGGATATTTTCAAGGGCAACAGGTGCCTCAAAGGAAATCTGCAACTGAAAGTAGATCCCACAGTGGAACCTGTGTGATTACCACGAAGTAAAATTCCAGTGGCACTATGTAATACAGTATACAAGGAGCTCAAAAGTATTCAGAGCATGGGTATCATAGCACCTGTAGGGGCCATGAAAGCCTGAGCAAGCAGCATGGTAGTCATAAAAACCATCAGGCAAATTATGCACTTATATAGACCCAAAGCCAATGAACTGGGTATTCAAAAGACATCACTATCCACTGCTTGCAATTTATGTCATCTTGCTAGAATTTTCCAGAGCCTGAATCTTTATAGTCTGATGTGAGGAATGGGTTTTGGCACACATGCCTGAATAAAGAGTCCAGTGTGCTGACAATCTTTGCAACACCCTTTGGTTGCTAAAGATGGTTGTGCATGCCAATGGGCATAAGCCCAGCACCAGAGATGTACATGTCTCACCCAGATACTGGAAGGATTGCCTGGGGTGAAAATAATTGCAGATGATATCCTCATTGTACAGGAATGGAGCAATTATACAGAAGCTGAACTAGAAGACACCATGACAGAAAACTACAAGCTTTTCTACAGTGATGCAGGGACAAGAACATAAATCCCAACACACACAAATGTGACTCAAACAGCATGAGGTGACTGTGACGTTGTGCAGTCTATATGGTTTTATAAAAACATGATAATAAGTGAATTATAATGTAACTGGAATATTCTTCATGCAAAAGGTCTCTTGTAAGGTATCATTACAAAGCTTATAATCTACTGAGTGTGATCATCCTATTTGTATAAATGTGCCACTCTTGTATCTGAAACTAGAAATATGAAATATAACTCTGAGGGCCTATTGTAATTATGTAAAGTGTGGGACATTAATGGTGGTTTGGAATCTTGATGACTCCCATTAACCAGGACCATTGTCTGCAGATGGCTGTATTTACCTGTGAGTCTTCCTGTATATGTGTCTGCTGGCAAGTGGGTAATGAAGTCTTACAGTGACATGTGATCATGTCACCTGAACTGGAATCCATCTTTAACCTGGTGCTTTTCCAGTGAGGGGGGGTGGAAACCCAGAGGGACAAAGGATTCCTGCCTTATGCAAAAGATATATAAAGGGGTGGAAGAGAACAGAGGGGGGAGAGGAGCCATCATGAAGAATCCCCTAGCTACCACCTGAGCTGGAACAAGAGCTGTACCAGGGGAAAGAATTGTGCCCAGGCCTCGAAGGTGCCCAGTCTGAGGAAAAAACTTACTGAAGCATCTCTGAGGGTGAGATTATCTGTATTTAGTTTGATTAGACCTAGATTTGCGCATTTTATTTTATTTTGCTTCGTGACTTACTTTGTTCTGTCTGTTACTACTTGGAACCACTTAAATCCTACTTTCTGTATTTAATAAAATCACTTTCTACTTATTAATTAACTCAGAGCAAACAACTGTGCATATCTCTCTATCAGTGTTATAGAGGGCGAACAATTTATGAGGTAAAACGGATTTATTTGGGTTTAGACCCCACTGGGAGTTGGGCATCTGAGTGCTAAAGACAAGCACACTTCTGTGAGCTGTTTTCAGGTAAACCTGCAGCTTTGGGACAGGTGATTCAGACCCTGGGTCTGTGTTGGAGCAGGTGTGTCTGGCTCAACAAGACAGGGTGCTGAAGTCCGGAGCTGGCAGGGAAAACAGGAATAGAAGTAGTCTTGGTACATTAGGTGGCACCTCCCAAGGGGGTTCCTGTGATCCAACCCGTCACAGTGACATCTGCTCACAGCAGAGGAACTGAAAGCAGATCCCAACAAGATCAAGGCAGTCAGAGACATACCAACTCCAGGGGCCGTGAAAGGGGTACAGCACTTGATAGGAATTATACATTTTCTGTCCAGGTTCTGTCCATACCTGGATGCAGTAGCAGGATCCATATGCTATCTCAAAAGACAGGATGTTGAATGGGACTGGGAAGTTTCCCAATAGCAAGCATTTGACATGCTGAAACAAATGCTATTGAATGCCCCTCTCCTGTAGTACTATCAGCCAGGAGAGCCACTGATGGTGTAGTGTGATGCATGGGAGAAAGGATTGGATGTAGCTCTTCTGCAAGAGGAACCAGTCGCTTTGCCAGCGGAGCCCAGTCAGAGACTGAACAGGGTACACCCTGTGGTCAGTTGCACTCACCTCTTTGAGTTCCCCCTGGTGTCCAGGCAGGGCTGGCTTTAGGAAGTGCGGGGCCCAATTCGAACATTTTTGGCGGGGCCCCGGCAGGGATGACTTAAAAAAAAAAACATGTAAAAAAAAGCCTTTCATTTCTTCCATGTATTATTTACTTTCCATAANACGCCCAAAGAGGACATAAAGGTGGAATAGGAGCCTTTCAGGGATGTTTGGTCATATTTGGCCTGGGTCGGGGCTGCCTTCTGACACTTTGTCCTATGGTAGAATGATGGTGATGCATTCTGTAAAACGTATAACTATCAGACTTGGTTTAACTTGTGTGATTTTCAAGGTTTACTTAAATTAATTTTTAGAATATTTGTATAGAGTTCCATGGGCATAAGCTAATTCTGGCAAAATGGGAGATTTTATACATATAAATGGTATATGTAAATGTCCATCTCCTCTTGGCGTTATCTCCATCCTTCTGGCTGCAACAGGTCTCTCCTAATTGGTAACAGGGTTTGATCCTTCATTCCATCAATGCCTGGGTTTTTATGCTGTCCTCATGGTGTCAGCTAACACAAATAATAATCCTGGACAACATCTGATATGTACCTGGTAAAGCTGGAAATGCATCAACATGCGCTGCCATCTCCTTGGAGCAATAAGGAAGGTCTTTGCCATTGTCAAGAACAAATTCTCCTAGACAGTTTCTGGCTGGGGCCTGTGGAAGATGAGGAGAGATGATCCTTAGGCCACAGCCAAAGAAACCAGGTCAGGGCGAGGGCCTATTGGTGGCCACAGTTGGTGGCAGGAGTTCAGGAGGAAGGAACCCTGCTGATTTAATTCTGGTGAGGGAATGAAGCCTCAGAAGGGTAAGAAACCATTTTATTTGTAATTGGCCCGGAAAGGCAAGGAACTTCTTCTATTTAAATTTCTTGTACCCCGGGAGGGGCTTGAACTGTGGGATCTAGCTGTAATGTTGAGCCACAGAAGACCCACAGAGGTAGGCAGACAGCTTGCAGGGGGTGCTGGGAGCTGAAGAAAGCAGAAGCACCATACCTGGACACAGGGCCAGCTTTAGGCCGATTCTACCAATTCCCCTGAATGGGGCCCCGCGCCTAAGAGGGCCCCGCGCCCAAGCCCCAGTACGGTGTACCGGCAAGAGCCGGTGTGCCGTACCGGGGTGGCCCGGCTTCCCCAGGGGGCCTGGGGCTCCCAGCAGGGGCTGGAGCCCCAGGCCCTTTAACTTGCCACCATAGCCCCACTGCTGAAGCCCTGGGGTAGGGCTGCGGGGCTCTGGGGGCTATTTAAAAAGTCCGGGGCTCCCGTTGCTTCTACTGCCCCGGCCCTTTAAATAGCCGAGGGAGCCCTGGGGAAGCGGCGGGGCTCCAGCGGCTATTTAAAGGGCCGTGGCGGTAGAAGCAACGGGAGCCCCGGACTTTTTAAATAGCCCCCAGAGCCCCGCAGCCCTACCCCAGGGCTTCAGCAGTGGGGCTATGGTGGCAAGTTAAAGGGCCTGGGGCTCCAGCCCCTGCTGGGAGCCCCAGGCCCCCTGGGGAAGCCGGGCCACCCCGGTACGGCACACCGGCTCTTGCCGGTACACCGTACTGGGGCTTGGGCGCGGGGCCCTCTTAGGCGCGGGGCCCCATTCAGGGGAATTGGTAGAATCGGCCTAAAGCTGGCCCTGTGTCCAGGTATGGTGCTTCTGCTTTCTTCAGCTCCCAGCACCCCCTGCAAGCTGTCTGCCTACCTCTGTGGGTCTTCTGTGGCTCAACATTACAGCTAGATCCCACAGTTCAAGCCCCTCCCGGGGTACAAGAAATTTAAATAGAAGAAGTTCCTTGCCTTTCCGGGCCAATTACAAATAAAATGGTTTCTTACCCTTCTGAGGCTTCATTCCCTCACCAGAATTAAATCAGCAGGGTTCCTTCCTCCTGAACTCCTGCCACCAACTGTGGCCACCAATAGGCCCTCGCCCTGACCTGGTTTCTTTGGCTGTGGCCTAAGGATCATCTCTCCTCATCTTCCACAGGCCCCAGCCAGAAACTGTCTAGGAGAATTTGTTCTTGACAATGGCAAAGACCTTCCTTATTGCTCCAAGGAGATGGCAGCGCATGTTGATGCATTTCCAGCTTTACCAGGTACATATCAGATGTTGTCCAGGATTATTATTTGTGTTAGCTGACACCATGAGGACAGCATAAAAACCCAGGCATTGATGGAATGAAGGATCAAACCCTGTTACCAATTAGGAGAGACCTGTTGCAGCCAGAAGGATGGAGATAACGCCAAGAGGAGATGGACATTTACATATACCATTTATATGTATAAAATCTCCCATTTTGCCAGAATTAGCTTATGCCCATGGAACTCTATACAAATATTCTAAAAATTAATTTAAGTAAACCTTGAAAATCACACAAGTTAAACCAAGTCTGATAGTTATACGTTTTACAGAATGCATCACCATCATTCTACCATAGGACAAAGTGTCAGAAGGCAGCCCCGACCCAGGCCAAATATGACCAAACATCCCTGAAAGGCTCCTATTCCACCTTTATGTCCTCTTTGGGCGTTCCTTGCTAAGTTTGCCATTCATTGCAAAGCCATTAAAACCAGAGTCCTAGTTCCGTATTTGTTCTTGCCATGTGGCCAACAGATTGTTTATGTCTTTAAAATTACCTTCTGTTTGGTTTGTTTTCAGTGATTATTTGGTGTTACTCAGTGCACTTTCTTTGATGGTCTTCATTAGCTGGACAGCAATGTATGGAAAGGTGTATATTCGATATCCCACAAAAAGACATGAGATCAAGTACATAAACACAGGAACTGCTCATGCCTTGGATGGCACAAGAGATTGACAAGGAATTTGAGCCTTTCACCTTCTGGTCACTGGTTTGAAGGCAGCCCAGATGGACAGGGTTCAAAAACTTTTACCATCCAATGGCTGTATGGTGCCTCGGTAAAGTATATTAGTCCAAGTTTCATTCTGGAGACACAAGTCAGTGTCTAGACTTAATGGACACCACAGCAACTGATTCTCTTGGTGGGGGTCTCAGACAGGCCAAGAATCAAATGGACTTGGAGACTGAATTATCCTCTTACCCCTACAGATGGCCTCTCAAGAGCCACACTGGCACTGCTGCTGCTTTTTCACCAGTTCTGCAGATACCGGATTTCAGGGGTGTCAATCTGGCACCTTTTGTGATCATTAAATTTTTAAAAAATATACAAGGAAAAGAAGTTACCATTCCAGAACCAACTAATTCAGTATTGTCTCATAAAATTGACAGGCATCTCCTGTAATAAACCTTAATTGGGAACTTGTTACCAAAACAGATGCAGTAAGTCATATTTGATCCAGAAAACTATGCTCTCCTTTGAGTGCTAGTAGCCTCATTTTGTGTCATTATGATGTTTCACTGCTGCACCACAAGTCACAACAAGAATGAAATAACTAGATGCAGCTGCTATAACTCAAAGGAAGACATTCTATTTGAAAGGATTCAGCAAATCTGCAATTCAAAAGTTTGAGCAGATAAGCTATAGAGTGTATTTTTGCCAGAATGCTGAAACTCCTGCCAACACATAAGAGCTTTTAGGGCTGAGTGAATAATTTGTATTTGTTGAAAGTAACCTATTTTTCAGTTCATGAATTGTCCATGGATAACTTATAACAGTCTGCATTTATTTGTGGCCCCTCCTCTCCATCTTTCAGTCCTTGGCTTTTTCCTCTCTTCTCACCACACCCCACCCCAGGTGCTCTTATGTATGGCTTCAAATACTATCTTTAGTCCAATGGCTCACAAATTTATCTGTCCACTACAGACCCATCTTCCTCCACTAATTCCTGCACCTTGGCCTGTCTTTTCGACATAACTTTGTGGCTCTCAAGCTGACAACGTACGCTCAACATGGCTAAGACAGAGCTTTTGATCTCACTTCCCAACCAGTCAAGCCTCCATCCTTCCAGCATAGATGTGGATACCAGCATCCTCCTCCAAGTCAATCAGGCCCATAATCTGTGTCTAATCTTTGACTCAGTCCTCTTGACCCTCACGTCCACACCGTATCTAAGTGTTGCCACTTCTAACTATGTAATATTTCCAAAGATTCAGCCTTTTCTGTCTGTCCAGACTGCAAAGGCCTTTAATATCTTGCACCTCAGTTACTGTAACATACACTTCTCTGGCCTAAGTGCCTGACACTTTGCTCCCGTAAGTCCATTCAAAATGCTGCTGTTTCCTGGCCCGTTGCTGTGACATCACCTCCATCACCACTCATCTTTGCAACCTTCCACTGGCTCCCTGTCCTCTACCTCAGGCACAAGCTCCTTTGTCTTTACCTTTCAGACCCTGTCTATTAGAGCTACTAGCTTACCAAGCTGTCATCTCACACCTTCACTCTGCCAAGGATGGTGGAGTCAGGGAGACCTGGGTACTTAAGGGACAGCAGCTGATGCAATGGGGAGTGGGAGAAGATCAGCATCGAGAAGTTTTGCATTGATGACCTGAAGACCCAAGAGGTGGCAAGCTGTCATCTATCTGGGAAGGGTGGTAAAAAGCCACTGGATCCCCACAGAACATAGTTTGAGGTAAGGGGAGGATCTTTGGCTGAAGAGTGGGGAAAGGAAACCTGGAGGGAAAGTCCCTGCTTTGGAGGATATTCAGATTTAGTTATCTCTATACACTTGATATTGTGCAGTGTAATACACTTGATTCTGAGAAGCACAACATATAAACACTGGACAACTCACCCACCACAACTGCACTGTGGCAGCAAATGAGTAAATGAAGTTCTAGGGTACATGAGCAGACACAATAGTTTGGAAGGCTCCGAAATCCTGCCATGTCCACAACTGCTCCTCAAGCCCCTCAATGCATTTTCTCCACCTCCTCTTCCATTAATGGAACTACACCATTTAGAATCACCCCTAGATTATTTGTAGTTTATGCAGAAGAAATGACAGGTCAACACAATTGACCCAAAGACTTTCTAACCGGATTACAAGCTGCATTAGACCATGTTATAAGTGAGCTAATGTAGACGCCCTTAGAAGAGTCACAACCCATTCCATCAGGGCACAGGTAGCCTTGGTAGCTTCTTTGAGAAGTGTGCCCATAGTAGAAATATTTTGGGCAGATACTTGAAGTTCAAGACATATGTTTACACAGCATTATTCCATTGTGGAAGCATTATGGTCCAATGGTCTTTTTGGCCAGGCTGTCTTACAGTCATTATTTAGTTAGACTCTTCTCCTATCACCTAACTAAACTTCAGATTCAGTGTGCTAGTTTGGCCCAATACAGAGCCATCTTCCTCCAGTTATTCCTGCACAAAAGAGCCCCACATGGTGAAGTTCAGTTCTAAATTCCCCAAAGATTTGGTGTGCTGGATACAGGGCTTCAGATCTAGAATTAGACTCAAAACGTATTTTAAGTAGAAAATTCTAGATCCCAATTGCAAAAGGTTGATCCCAATCTTAACCTTAATGACCTGGGTACCCTGAAGATAGGTGCATTAGAAATAGATGGATGGAGTGATGGTCAGATTGAAAGGACCTCTTATCATGGAAATAGACAGTTTAATGCATCTGAAGGCAATTTGTCAGATTTTGATAGGTCTGTGGCTAGTGTTGTCCATTCAAGTTACATGCACATATACAGGTTTTGGAGGCACAAGAGGTGCATGCATGTTTTTTGTGGGTACATTCACATGTTGGAAAATTTGGTTCTATTGGTATTTGTGATGGGGTTTACAGATCCCACACTAAGGCTAAGGGAGTGTTGGAGCAGTACTGGGTCAACAAGGCCCCACTCCTCAGCAGCTGAAGAGCATGCTCCAAATGAAGGACCTGCTTAAAAGGGGTCTCCGACAGGTGGAGGGAGGGTGAAGGAGAGGCTGTCTGCAGGAAGGCGTTTGTAGCTCATGAGACAGAGGGATCCCCCAGAGAAAGGTCTCCATTATGAGTAAGATTGGGAGGCCAGGGCCTGACCCTTTTTCTCTGCCTTTCTCCCCGACAAGGGGGAATAACTGCACACTGAGACGTGAGCTGGCAAGTCCCAACTGACTGTCTGAATTGTTGAGACTGTTTGAGCGACCCTCTGCTGGGAGGGAAGCAGAGTGCTGTGACCACAACCCAAACTGAAGAGAGGTCACGGAAGATACGAAGTGGCCCAGGGAAGTCTGGTCTGGGATATCAGCAAGAGGGGACTTAGACACTCTTCATCTCTTTCCCCCTTGGCCTGCAGAGAGGGAGGGCCTGGATCCCCATCCCGATCTCTCTCCCTTTGCTCAACCAGGGAAACCTGGGGAACACTTGCGGAGAGTCAACTGTAACTCAGCCTCCAGGCCCTCTGAGAGCCCAGCAAGGACATCCCAGGACTTTGGGGAATGTTGAGCCTGCCGGCCCCCAAGTGAAGCCTTCTACAGTATTAAATATTTATAATACAGTAACCCTGAGAGGCCCTGTTTGGATCAGGGGCCCACTGTGCTTGTCAATGTACAAAGAGATGAAGACAAAGGTCTTGCTATGAAGAACTTAAAATTTAGAAATATTTATTTGTATGAAAAAACAAATTCCTAGATCCATAATCCACAGAGTTCATACCAAGGGCAGTTTAACAGAGACAGATATGAATGAACATAGAAATGATGATCAAGCCCATATTTCTTTCCAAATGTCAATGAATTACACTCAAGTTATTTTTAGATAAATTAGAAAGTTTAACAAGTGCAAAGGTGACAAAAAAATTAATGAAGTGGCATGTAGAGGTTTTCCACAACCTATCCAATGTGCAAGAGGCACAGCTGATCAATCTTCACCCAACACACTCCCTCCCTCCTCTCTCGGTCTCCTGCACAAAAGGAAAAAGAGAGGGCAAGTACTGGGAGAAGAATGCATTAGCAAGAGATGAGCTGACTTGCACATAACTTGACATCCCTACTCAACTAGAAGTCAATCTTGCCCTGACCTTTAAATCAGTGTTTTTCAACTTTTTCAGATTATTGACCCCTTATTCAAAGTCAAAAATGTTCATGACTATAAAAATAATAGTAAAAATGTGTCACTAATAACAATATACGCCTATATAATGTGTGTGTATTTCCAGAAGTTGATGGGGAATACTTGACCATGAAGGGAAAGGTTCTACAGGGAGTGGCGTTTTCTTTGCTTTAGATCAGTGTTTCTCTAACTGGGGTCCGTGACGGTACTCCAGGGGGTCTGCGGGCCCCGCTGATCAACTCCTCCCCCTCCCTCCCAGCACCTCCTGCACGCCGGGGAACAGCTGTTCCCCAGCGTGCAGGAGATGCTGGGAGAGGGAGGAGGCGGGATGGGGTGCTTGGGGAGGGGGTGGAAAGAGTCAGGGAAGAGGACGGGAAAGGGTGGGGTGGGAAGAGGTGGGGTGGGACCTTGGGGAAAGACGTGGAGTGGGGGCGGGAGGGGTTGGGGGTCCATGGCAAAATTTTAAATCAAAATGGGGGTCCTCAGGTAACTAACATTTGAGAACGACTGCTTTAGATAGTTATGACATGTTCAATGCCTCACAAATATCCACACACACCCCATAGCCTTTTGTGACCCCATAGGGCTTGCAACCCACCAGTTGAGAAACACTGACCTAGATATAAGTTCCTGGGGGCAGGGAACCTGCCCTTTGATGTTTTACGTGAAGCACCTATCACATTTGGGGGCTCTATACACTAATAGATAATATTCTAGCTCAGGAGTAACTGAAGTTACTGAGGAAGCTGGCAGCATGTAGGACGCAGCATATTGCCAGCCACTTGGGTGAGTAATTTCCCTCCTACTTCTGCAAGTGCAGAAGGGGAGCAAAAGGGCAAATACTCCTCACCTTACTCATATGTATATTTCC
Organism: Platysternon megacephalum; assembly: GCA_003942145.1. Classification (NCBI taxonomy): domain Eukaryota; kingdom Metazoa; phylum Chordata; order Testudines; family Platysternidae; genus Platysternon; species Platysternon megacephalum. Next base: position 1,269,425 of record QXTE01000115.1, on the reverse strand, counting down.
AGGGAAGTCAATGTTTGGTGGCTTTGATACTAAGGTGATAGGCATATGAAAAATAAAATACATTACATCAGGCCAGATTTGACCCTAGCTCTATAAAATGAGATCTTACATACTCAATGCATTTTTGCTTAAATCCAAATAACTTTGCTAAATAATGGAAAGGGGAAAAAATCCTTGTTGTTTTATTTGCACAGTTCTTACATTAAAGGAAATTGACCACTGTGCTGAATCAGTTGATCCCCAGTGATGCACCATTCTATCCAGCTTTGAGCCAGTTGACTTCATTAAGCCACTAGTAACACTAATCCTGGTGTTATATTTCCCCTAAGAGAAGAGTAGACATAATCTGCCTTTTTCCCCAAAGAGCTAAGTTTTTTTCCTCAACTGTTTTTCTTTCTTTTTTAAAGAGCACATGGGAAAGGGTCTATATTAATGTGGCCAAATTCTGCAGCAGTTGAGTACAAGTAGTCCTCATTGAAGTTAATAGGCACTAATTGTCCCTGGTGGCTCCAGAATCAGGCCTCTTGTTATTCAGAGAAAGATTAGTTCAAGTGTAGCAATTTCACAAGATGACACTGATGTAGGAGCAATCAGTGATGTTTTGCTGCTGCAATATTCTAATTTTGAGCAACACAGCCTGTGTTGCACAGGTCCGACTGCATGACCATAGAGGTCCCCTCTGGTCTTAAAACCTATACATCTAAAATCTATGCTACATATCTCACATCAAAGTTTAAGAAGCAAATGTAAGAAGCAAAAAATACCCACTATACAGAAATATGATGAAGATATCAAAACCTGGTCTCAAATGAAAGTGCTACTCTACTAGTAGGGTTCAAAAGATTTTGTTACTTTAAAAGTATTATTCAAATTTCTATTGAGGACACCCATTTAAACTCAGTTATAGATACACACACACGCTGTAGCTGAATATACAGTCCTACATATACATTATAAATATATAAGTGTTTCTGAGGCTTCCTTCCACACCACTGCTGTATTAAAAAGAACAAAATAAGTACTGTCACCTCTCTGTCAAGCAATAGCGATGCTGAGACCTTGCAAGTCAGCTTCTCATTAGAGAAGAAATCAGCAACACAGAGTCTCAGTCTATTTTCAGTGCAACTTTTTTATTGTCCACTAAATATACACATCAGTCCTTCAACAGATGTGGTCACAAACAGCATGCAGGCAACCCCCTCTTTCAAGCATCTCAGCCAAGACACCACTGTCCAGATCCTAGGAAGCAACTCTGCCTCAAGAATTGATTCTAGTTAGAGAAATTAGAGCAAACTGTGTTGCTACTTGCCATAGCTCACCTCATAAAGGATCTCTATGTCCCAAAACTAACATCAACAATACAAGCATTTTTTCAAAATCTGAACAGTCCTCACACTCTAACAAAAAGACTGTGTTAGTCTGTATGACAGTGCCATCTAGTGACTCCCACCATAACAATACTGTCTACATTCAATCAAATTTGCCTTCTTAAGGTTCTACAAACAGATAAAGAAAACTGGAATGATAGCATGCAGTCTGCCAGCCAGGTGTGATATGGACTTCTAGAAAACCTCTTAACCAGATTTCTGTTCACCTGCTAAACTGAATTCAATCTCAAGGAGACTGGAAAGGAATTTCCTTCTAAAGTCACAATAACTCACTCCGGTTAGCTCAGGAATATTACTGACCAGGCTTATAATAATTGAAGAACAGAGAGACAGAGCTGAGTGTGTGCTGGGTGTACACGAGTACTGACAAGGTTAACAAAAGAAGACAGGTAGCTGAATGAAAGAGAACCCTAACCACCAATAAGCAGACTCAGGAGAGAAGGATACCCCTTATGTCCCAATCATCTCAAAACATAGAGATATGTGCAAAAAAGCTGAGGCTGTGCAAAAAATGTGCACAAACAGTAAAGCTTTTTGTGCAACACATCTTCATGCTGAGAGCATAGGAATCACAGGCGGAGCCAGGAAAGCAGTAAACATTTGACAGATAAGCAATAGAAAAATTATGGAAAATTTAGCTGGCTCACCACTGTAACCAGTGTGTTTGATAGACAGCATGCTATGCTCAAAGGAGGTACCCTGCACTCATCACAGCTCCACATCCTTCTACCCATTGCTGAACAGCTAGTGGTTGTGCACAGTGTGATCATCATCTTGTCATACACATCCAGGAAGACCCTGAGCACTGACATCAGAAGTAAAATCAGACATCCTGGAAGATACAAGTATGATGCAAGTATCACTGATGTGTCACAAACGGTCATAGCAACCCATGTAGGAGAGTTACTTTGGAGAAGAAGAGAAAATCTGGCCAAATATTTATTTATGCGGTATTCTGTGCCATTGCTAAGGTCCATCAGGGACCCAACTAACCACCTCTGTGAAAATCTCATGAAAAGAGGGTCAAACTGTGAGTGTTAAAAGAAACAAGGTGATTGCACCTCCTGCTTCAGTTGGCTGGGAGCAGGTACCCAAGTTAAATAAAACAAAAATCACAGCCAACGTAAGTTCTCACAGGGTTTACACCAGTCATGGCTCCAAAATACAACGTGGCTTCTGGTCACCATTGCCAACAGTTGAGCTAACATACTTGGTCAATGCACATGTTTATGTAGAGCAGGAACTGAACCATGCTTTTAGCAGACCAAAACATCATTTGCCTAATGCACCTATAGCTCATGCATGGCCAGGGAGATGGCACAGCCTTCCACTGGCCGTCCTTGTTCAGGATGTTTGCAAGGGCCCATGTACTGGTCCCCTGTGCACCACCTCAAAGCATAACTGTGCTGGCATTGCTCTGTGCATAGTGGTGGATGATACTGTCAGGGTCCATTCAGCCCAAGGCTGCACAATCAAGTACAAAATTCCCTTCTTGTGCACATTTCTGCCTTACTCTGTACCACACAACTGGGGGAAAGACAGGATGTGACAAACATGTCACAGTGATAACAAACTGAATGACTCAAGAAAAGAGAGGCAACAAGAAAGGCCACTCCCAGCACCTGGGTCCTCTGCCACCAGAACTAGAAACAGCAATGTTGTGTTTTGTTTTGTTTGCAGGGGGAATAGATGTCAGTATCCTATGGATATTTTTCCATCAAAACATTGTAAAATGAGTAGGTGTTCACATGACATACATGTCTTGGTATGTGTTTGTTTTCTTAAGAAAGTGGTCCACCTATCTGAAGCAGCATGTGCACATGTGACTTCAGGGTAAAGGCCATACATCTTTTGGGTTGAATAGCAAGGTAAACAAGTATGCAAGATCACAACAGCTGTCTCGATGGTGATGCAGTAACTTGCAGCCTGCTTTTTGAACAAACATCCACGTGATGTGTTCCCCTCTCATACATTAAGGGTACAGCAGGCCATTGTTAGGGCAAGAGAGAGTACTTCTTTGCTGGTTTACACCCCTCACAATTATATCCTCATGAATTGGAGGTATCTAGCTACTGTTATAAAAAAGGAATGTAACAATTCCACAAAAGTGTCTCTTATACATGAGGAAAAATCATTACTTGCACTCTTTCTATATACACAGAACATGATATTTACATTAAAAATGTCCCAAACACATCTTAGAACGGGGTCCTTTATTTTTTTCTGTATGTAGAGATAGGTAATTCTCATTATTTTTCATCTACTTGTACTAAAATTAAAATGACTGTGTTCTACTGAACAACAAACATAACAATGGTAGAAATTTACACGCACTTTGTACTGGTTTAAATGACTGCGGAAGGTGCAGAACATCAGTGAGTGTAGCCACGAGGGTCTGATTCTTCACTGCTTAGTGGAGTAATTTACACTTGTGCAGCATTGGTGTAAAATGCTACCAGATCCGGGTGGCTGTATTTTACACCTACTTTGCACAGACTTAAATGACTGTACCAGATGCAAGGCAGTGGAAAATCAGGCCTACAATCTGATGGGTGGGGTTCTTTGGAGGTTTTTGGCAGTTTAACATAAGCTGTTTCTTGAGTAATTGAAGATATGCACTTTCTGCTCCTTCTGTGCAAAGAAATGAAAGGATTAATTTACCACAGGAGAGCAAAATTCTTTCTGGTTTTGGTTTGTGATCCATAGGAGATGATTCATGTGCATGTGAATGTGTGTACTGCACTTCACATTGATACTGGTTCACTAAATGGTTCCAGCTAAGAAAGCAGCATTATAAACTAACATCTTCTCTAGCTTGAAAAAAAAATATGACTTTATATGTTGGCAAGAAGTTGCCTTCTATTATTATGTGTATTATAAAACCATCTACCCACAGATGCGGTTATCAGCATTGTTTGATTTTTTTTTAAACCTAATGGCAGTAACTACCAAACATAAAAAAAAAAAAAAAGACATAAAATCCAGGTTCTAATCTTACCAACAGCTATGCACTGGAAATGAACTCATTACTACCTTTGACCAGTGAATTAGCTAGGCCTGTGCCATGAAAGGATCATGTCTAAACCCTATTTCGATGCACAGTTTTCTCAAGGGTATAATTATACAGCACCTTATCCTCCTTGTTGCAGTGAGAGTATAGCCCTCAAAACAGTAAGCCACATTTCATAGCCAGAGACAAAGCCTCTTGAAGAAATCTTTACTCAGCATTATGAATTCATGGAGAATCACTCTGGGTGAACAAAGAGGATTGTACCCAAAATGAAGATCAACCTGGTTATCTGACTGCAAATTTGAGAGAATCCACCTGCAGCAGAGGATAAACCTTTGAGGGTTTTTGAACCACCAGTGCAAACCACTGGGGACACTGAAAACAAGAGGCTGCGTGGAAGATCATGGTGAAAATGGTAATCACAGGGGCAAATTTTCTAACCCCAGAAAGGCACAGTAAATTTGAAGGCTGGTTGTACAAACTGTGCCTAAACCATACTAGTCAGAGTCAGATACAGACCGACCATGGGCAGACAAACACAGATATCCAGTAAAGCTGCCACTGTGACCACTTATCAGAACTGTTTCTTTTCTTTTTCTTTTTTGTTGTATTTGTTCCCAGCTATGTCAATTCTCCTTGTAATAGCACCTACAAGTACCATTCTTTAGAACATGACTTTACTTTAGCCCTGCTGGGCACCACAGAACACCTGTCCAACTGTGGGGCCTCTTTACATGACTGATTCAAACGCCACTGAAGTTAAACGAAAGACTCTGACTTCAATAGGCTTTGGTTCAGCAAATGTCAAGAAATACCTTGCTCTATTAAGCAACTGACAAAGATAAACTGTAAGAATTTTTTTCTCTGAACCACAGCAGTCATCAGTTTTGATTTACTGGACACTTTCCTCAGACTCCCACCCATTTTCCACATGTAATATTTCTGCATTACATTCCTACTACAATACTTCCCAGTCGATCTGGGTGGGAAATTGTTTTCCCATCCCATGAAAATGTGAGATATCAAAAAAAATTCTTATACTGAATTGGGACAAAAAATCAAACTCTTCCAAATTTTTGTGATCCGAAAATCCAAAAATATTTTTTGCTTTGGTCAATCAAAACACTTTGTTTTAATAATTTCTCAATATTTTCAATTTCAAGGGGTTTTTTTTAACTATAATTAGTTGAAATTTCATAACAAAACATTTCCAACCAGAAAACTGGAAGTTTTTGTTTTGAAAATGGCAGAATAAAACATTTCAACAATTTTGAAACTTTTTTCCTAGACATTTGAATTGAAAAGTTCATTGCAATTGACACTTCCCTGTGAAAAGTTTTGGTTTCAATTAACCAAATTTTCTGACAAAAATGTTTTGTTGATAAATTCTCAACCTGCTGTACTTCCCAGTCCTTAAAACGGGGAAGGTTCATTGAAGGCTGTTGTAAATATTGTGGCTTTGTCTGCACAGGCTCTCACGTTTTCCTCCGGAATTCCTGAACTGTATTCAAAAATACATCTAAAACATGTGGAATACAAGGAATTAAAAAGAAGAAAACATAAGTGCAGGTGTGGACTAACACTTAAAAGATCAGTAGGTGAGAAGATTCACTTGGTAATACTTTAGGGAAGTGGCTATTAAACTGTTATGTGTTGTAGACCAGTTCTTAAGACAGTAATTATCTTCTGGACAAACCTTCCCAATCCCTAAATCACAGTTTCCTTGCAGCAACTATGGTATTACAATGAGGAAGGGAAAAAATCAAATGCACAACTACAAAATGTCAAACAAGAGGCTAGGCAGTAGTACCGCTGAAAAGGACTGGAGGTTATAGTGGATCACAAATAGATTCTGATGAGCCAACAACGTGATGCACACAAATAGATTCTGATGAGTAAGGCTAAAAAATTTTCACGGAAGTCACAGAATCGGTGATTTCCAGTGACCTCCATGAATTCAGCCCCAGCGGCCAGGAGCTGCAGGGTTCCCCAACTGCCCGGTGGGGGTACCCCAAAACACCCGGCCACCAAGGGCAGCAGGGGGACCCCGGAGCTTCAAGCTGCTGCGGGTGGCGGGGGCACCCGGAGCGCCAAGCTGCCATGGGTGGCGGGGGCACCTGGAGCTCCAAGCTGCTGTGGGCGGCGGGGACTGCCGGCCCTCTGAGCCACCACGGGCAGCAGGGGCCCCCCGAGCTCCGAGCTGCCATGGGTAGTGAGGCCGCAGCTCCTGACCACCATGGGCGGCGGGGGGCCCCTGGAGCTTCAAGCCACAGTGGGAGGCAGGGGTACCCCAAAGCTCCCAGCTGCCATGGGGGGGACACCAGAGCTCCCGGCCACTGCAGGTGGCGGTGGGGACCCCCAGAGCTTAGAGAGGACCCCACAGCTGCCCAGCCTCTGCAGGTGGTGTGGGGACCTCGCAGCTGAGATCCCCATTTTGTCATGGATATTTTTAGTAAAAGTCAGGCACAGGTCATGGGCTTCCGTGAATTTTTCTTTATTGCCCATGACCTATCCATGATTTTTACTAAAAATATCCATGACAAAATCTTAGCCTTAATGATGAACCAACAATGTGATGCAGTTGTGAAAAAGGCTAATATAATTTTGGGGTGTATTAACAAGAGTATCGTATGTAAAACGTGAGAGGTAATTGTCCCACTCCTCTAGGCACTAGGAAGACCTCAGCTGGAGTATTTTGTCCAGTTCTGGGTACCACCCTTGAAGAAAGATGTGGACAAATTGGAGGGAGTCCAGAGGAGAGAAACCAAAATGATAAAAGGTTAAAAAACTTTACCTATGAGAAAAGTTTAAAAAAAAACCTCAGCCTGTTTAGCCTTGAGAAAAGATGACTGAGGGGGAACCTGATAACAGTCTTCTAATATGTTATGGGCTGTTATAAAGAGGATGATGATCAATTGTTCTCCATGTCCACTGAAAGTATGGCAAGAAGCAATTGCCTTAATCTGCAGTGGAGGAGATTTAGGTTAGATATTAGAAAAAAAACTATAAGGATAATTAAGTTCTGGAACAGGCTGCCAAGGGAGGTTGTGGAATCCCCACCACCTGAGTTTTTTAAGAACAGGTTAGACCAGGGTCAGCAACCTTCCAGAAGTGCTGTGCCAAGTCTTCATTTATTCACTCTGATTTAAGGTTTCACGTGCCGGTCATACATTTTAACGTTTTTAGAAGGTCTCTTTCTATAAGTCTTTAATATATAGCTAAACTATTGTTGTATGTAAAGTAAATAAGATTTTTAAAATGTTTAAGAAGCTTCATTTAAAATTAAATTAAAATGCAGAGCCCCCCAGACCAGTGGCCAGGATCCGGGCAGTGTGAGTGCCACTGAAAATCAGCTTGTGTGCCGCCTTCAGCACGCGTGCCATAGGTTGCCTACCCCTGGGTTAGACAAACAGCAGTCAGGTATGGTATGCTGGGTCCTGGCTTAGCAAAGACGGCTGGACTAGATGACCTCTCAAGATCCCTTCCAGCCCTACATTTCTAAGTTTCTGTGCTATGACTGTATAGCCAGCTTCTTCACTATTTCCTGGGATACATGATCATTAAGGCTACATTTTAGTCACAGATATTTTTAGTAAAAGTCATGGACAGGTCACGGGCCGTAAACAAAAATTCACAAGCCCGTGATCTGTCCATGACTTTTACTAAAAATACCTGCCCTGACTAAAACATGGGCGGGGGGCCGTGGGTGCTCTGGGGGGGCGGTACCGGGGCACCGCAGGTGCTGGGGGAGGTGGCTTGGGGCCCCCGTTGGTATGGGGGGAGGCGTTGGAGGGGCTCCTAGGCGGCGGAGACAGGGGCTCCGCTGCTCCCGCCACAAGCACCGGCTGCCGCAGCTCCCATTGGCCGTGAACCACAGCCAATGGGAGTTGCAGGGGCAGGGCCTGTGGGCACAGGCAGCATGCGGTGCAGAGACCCCCCCACCCCTCTGCTGCCTAGCAGCTCCAGGGGGGCCCCCCACCCAGAGGTAAGCGCTCCCACACACACACTCTCCAACTCCCTGCCCCTAGCCCTGAGCCCCCTCCCACAAACCCAAACTCCTGCAGTTGGCCCAGGCTCGGGCAGCCCCTGAACCAGCATGCGCCACCACAGAAGTCATGAAGGTCACGGAAAGTCACGGAATCCGTGACTTCCATGACCTCTGTGACAGACTCGCAGCCTTAGTGATCATTCCTGGAACTCTTGCTAAAATTAAACTTTTTGCTTGCCTCACACCAGAGATTCAGGAAGTAGCGCACTTGGCAAAGGATTTTTGGTTCGTGGCCTTTGCAAACACAGAGAAAGCTTGACGTGTTTGCAGCTCAGCAATCAAAACAAAATGGAGGGGTTAAATGCTGAGCTACAGTACTTGAACGAGAGGGATGGTTCCTTTCCTAGGAGTCTGTTGGCTACCTGTGGGATAGAGAGGACAAAGAACACCAGCCCATGGGATTGTGGGCCCAGACTCTCAGGGCCTGAGTCCAGGGGGCCTGGCTCCAAGCTGTGCCCACACTGCAAAATGATGGGATTTGGACCTGAGCCCCTTTTGGACCTGGGCTCAAATTCTCCACACCTTCAGGGTCCTGGGTCCTGAGCCTGGGTCCCAGTCTGACAGAATTGTGGGTAGACAGAAGAGGATTTTGGGCTTGAGTCTGAGCCCAGGCTTACATTGCAGTGTAGACATACCCTTAGAGGTCTGAAATGGATATCTTGGTGCCTAAAAGCAGATTTGGGTACCTGGAAAGGGATTAAACACCCTAATGTAGACACCCAAGTTTGAAAAGTGGGTCCAGTTTAATAAAACTAATAACTTTATATAAAAGTGTGTAGTCAAATATGTAATTACTTGCTGTATGTATGGATTTTTGCATGCACGCTAATTGTACCCATATTTAAAATCAGACTATTTAATTGTACCCATATTTAAAATCGGACTATTTAAAAATGAAATATTGATATTTGTAAAAATGGTTGATGGTAAAAACTGACTTATAAACTTGAATAGTTTGCATTTATATACTGTATTTTGACTAAAAAATCTCAAAATGAACTGAAATATTAATGATTAATCCTCATAATACCTGTGAGAGACATAAATATTATCCCCATGTACAGCTGGGGAACCATAGAAATATAGGCCTGGAAGAGACCTTGAGAAGTCATCAAGTCCAGCCCCCTATGCTGTGGCAGGAGCAAATAAACCTGGAGCATCCCTGACAGGTGTTTGTCCAACTTCTTTTTAAAAACTTCCAACGATGGGGACTCTACAATCTCCTTTAGAAGCCTATTCCAGAGCTTAACTAGCCTTATAGTTAGAAAGTTTTTCCTAATATCTAACCTAAATTTCCCTTGCTGTTGATTAAGCCCATTACTTCTTATCCTACCTTCAGTGGACATAGAGAACAATTGATCACTGTATCTTTATAATAGCCCTTAACATATTGGAAGACTTATCAGGTCGTCCCTAAGCCTTCTCAAGACTAAACATGCCCAGTTTTTTCAACCTTTCCTCATAAGTCAGGTTTTCTAAACCTTGTATCCATTTTGTTGCTGTCCTCTGGACTATTTCCAATTTGTCCACATCCTTCCTAAATTGTGATGCCCAGAATTGGACACAGTACTCCAGCTGGGGCCTCACCAGTGCAGAGTAGAGCAGGACAATTACCTCTTGTGCCCAGGGCCGCCCAGTGGATTCAGGGGGCCTGGGGAAAAGTGGGGGAGCTGCAGAGCTTGTACTCACCTGGCGGCGGTTTGGGTCTCCGGCGGCGGTGCGGCGGCGGGGGGCCCTTCAGTCGCTCCGGGTCTTCGGCAGCACTGAAGGGCCCGCCGCCGCCAAAATGCTGCCGAAGACCCGGAGCGACTGAAGGGCCCCCCGCCGCCGAAATGCCACCGAAGACCCAGACCGCCGCCGGGCCAGAGCTCGCGGGGCCCCTGCAGGGCCCGGGGCAAATTGCCCCACTTGCCCCCCCCCCAGGCAGCCCTGCTTGTGTCTTCCATACAACACTCCTGTTAATACACCGCAGAATCATATTAGCCTTTTTACAGCTGCATCACATTGATGACTCATAAAAGGAGGTATAGAAAGTCATGTGAGTGTCCAAGGTCACACAGCAAGTCTGTGACAAAGTGGGGAATAGAAAGAAATCTCTGGACTTCCAAGTCCTATGCTTAACTATGAGACCATCCTTCTCCCTTGTACTTCCCAACACATGTTGGAAACCATTATTTTACAGAGGAGGTACAGCGTATGTCATAGTGTTTTTGAACAGGGTAAAGTTCTAAAGCAGGTAGTTTGTTTTTGTTTCAGTCTTCACTATCCTCCATTGAATTGCTTCATTAGACCTGCTAATACCATTTTTTATCTTTCCTTTCAGTCCCTCTTGATTTGAAGTAAACTGGCACATCACTGTGTGAGCATATGCTGTTTCCTGCTTGTTAATAGCTGCTTATAGTAAAAGTTTACCTTGCTAAAATTTGCCTTTTGTCTGGAAGAACACTAAACAAAATATTAAGAGCTAATACATATTTGATACCTAGAAAAAAATGTCCCAAGGAATTCTGGAGAACCAAAAGTTCTAGCTAGAAAATGCAGAAATACATAAGGTGCATCACATCCCTGTCTGCATCATTCATATAAAATATATACATATCCATGTCTGTGAAAACTGAAATTTACATTGGAAAGCATGCAAGCTATATTAATTTTTTTAACTGAAAATAACTTCTTGGTTCAGATCAGCTTTTGTTGGTCAATACATTGTATGATGCTCCTGAATAGCTTTACAGAGAATGTAGAATTAAGTATTGTTTAATTCTGGTGAACTGAAGCATATTGTACAAAGGGGAATTGTTTAAAATGCCATCCCTGTCTTGATATGTATCACTAAATCTTCCATCTGAAACACCCTAGAAGCCAAAAAATTTAATTTTCCACTACACTTTGTTTTCTTAAATCTTAGGCGTTGATGAGGTATCACATTTGTAGAGCAATTCAGACTTTACATTTCTTTATTATGTGTGCATGATGTAAAGCCCTTTAATGTAAAAAGTAAATAGTGGTCTTTAGATATAAGCACTCAGATTGGTAAATTTAAATATTATATATTTATAACTGCAGCCAGATTATTTCATAATGCCTGTCTCTGTTTACTATCATAGAATTCTTTGAGTGTTTTCCTTCCATTTTATTACATTATGTTGCATGAAAGAGTGTAGAAATTTGAAATACTCTAGTTCAAGCTTCAGAGTGCATTCGCTGTTGACAAGAACACTATAATTGCCTAAAGAGAGTGATCAAATCCTATGTGAACTTGTCCAGGTTTGTCAACTTGATTTTAAGACAAAAATTAGTCTTTTGGTGCTAAAAACCAAGTACACACTAGCCAAAAGGCTTAAACTAGGGTACTTAAAAATACGGTCTCCTAAATCCATGTTAAGGCACCTAAACATGCAGTCTGATTTCTCCCCTCCCCTACCTCACCCCAAAGGAGCTCTTGCAAGTTCCTTCTGAAGTCAAAGGGAAACCCTGAAAAATCAGGTGTTTGTTTAGGTGTCTAAATATGGAGGGTGACCAGACAACAAGTGTGAAAAATCGGGACAGGGGGTGGAGGGTAATAGGAGCCTATATAAGAAAAAGACCCCAAAATCGGGACTGTCCCTATAAAATCGGGACATCTGGTCACCCTAATGGGTCACAAACATAGCTCTGCAGTATCCCTGCACTGTTAGCCAGATTCTGTGGGGGACAATCCCCTTTAGTAGCAGCTGAGGGGCTGCTATGCAGCCACTCGTAGGCAGCTGCTGGGGTGTGACCTCTGAGGGAGCAAGTGTTTTATCTGAAGTCCCTGAATAAGAAGTCTGCAGCTGAAAGCTGTGGTGCCAAGTGACACCCCCTTGATGGTTAAACTGGTGGTAATGGACTCAAATACTCTGCTCCATGGGCATTTGGGGATGGAGAAGCAAGATACATCCATCCAGATCTGCCCTCAACACACAAGTGCATGTTTCTGTGACTGAGTCTTCCATCCTAGACTGTTGTACCCCTCTGCAGGCTTTTCTACAAGATCAGTGAAGGGCTGGTCAGAAGGGGAGGGGGCTCATTTCCACAAACTCCTTTCCCTCTTCTGTGCCTTAATGAGTCCTGCCTGCAGAGTATCTGATAAGCTACTCCATGCTTTGTAACATTGTATTCTAACCATTTCCAGTTTGGTTGGGCCAGTGGGGTTAAGGGGCCTGCTCACCCTGCAGGATATGACCCTAGATGCCTTACATTTTATTTAATATTCCTCTTGTCTCCCTTTCTTCTTAATACTGACTTGTATAATTATCTAAATGCTATACAGTCATAGCACAGAATCATAGAAATGTAGGGCTGGAAGGGATCTTATCCATGAAGCAGCAGGATCAGGATTTGTCTCTATGGATAACATGGTCTAGGAGTAGGCTTGGCAGATTTCAATTTTTATAATTTTGAAGAATAATATTAATGTTTATCTTAAGCTTTTTTTATTTTTATCAATTTGCATTTTCATAGTTGCAGGAAATTATGGGGCACTTCAGACAATTATCTAATGGTAGTATAAGTTGAAATTCAAAGAGTTAAAGTTTTATAAATGTTAAAACACAAATTGTCAACATCATCTGTCAAAATATACAAAGTAAATATCCTTAAATCCAGCTCTAATAATTTCTCAACCAGCATTTTTCTTACTTTGCCTAACTGTAAATTTTGATGATTATTGATGGAAATATTTGTTTTGTCAGCTGGTGTGTGTATGGTGAAATTGATGTTTATTGACATTTACCAATAAAAATGTAATCCTTTCAAGTCTACTTATGAGTGTAAATAACTAAAATAAGATTGAAGTGTTTCTTCCATTTTATTAGAAAGAGCAGCCAAAAATGTTCACATATGGGTGCCTCAAAACATAGGTGTCTAACTCCAGTTGCTGTTTAATAAATTGTATTTGGTTTACACTCAATGTAGTGATCAGTGGGTCAGAGAAGTGGCCAGTGTGGAGAGAGCACCCCGGAGTGGGGACACCCTAACCCCTCTTCAAGGGACAAGACTGGGGGTGGAGCCTCCCAGGGATCCTGGGCCCAGCCTCGTCAGGGTTATAAGGACTCTGCTGCACGGGAGAGTGGAAGGGGAGTCCTCAAGGTCAGGCAGGCCTCCGGGTAAAGGGAATTGGATCAAGGACTCAGATTCTTTTGCTATCCAATTCCTTGGGGGTAGTGCAGAAGCCAGGAAAGTTCCCCAAAATAGCAGGACCATTCCCCCACTTACATATGGGCACATGAGTCCCATCACTGGCCCCAGCAGAGTTTGGAAATCCTAGTCTCACAAAATCAGCAGTTACTTCGGGGATATTGTTTATGTCCAACAGCTGTGGGTAAATCACACGCCTGCTTGCCTCCAAGACCTCTGTGACCACTTTACCCATGCTCGACTTTCCAATGCTGAACTGGTTAGCAATGGACCTGTAGCAGTCTAGGACAGCCCGCTTCTGACCCAATATAGCCATCCTAATGCGTGTGTCCTAACCCTGGAGGATCAGAACAAGCTGCTCACACAGCTCCAGAAATGTAGCTTTCTTCATATAAAAGTTCTGGTCCCACTGCTGGTCATCCCAGGTCTGCATGACAATGTCATCCCACCAGTTTATGCTTGTGGCCCTGCTCCAGAAGCACCAGTCTACCATAAAGGCCATCAGCAGCTATGTCAAGAGTCGTGAGTAGCATTAGCTAGTTCGATTCTTTCATGTCTGTATCATCCTCATCCTTGTGAGGTGCCTTTGTGGGTCAGAAAACGCCATCAAAATGTCCACCGGTGTCTCATGGAAGCTCTCATGGAACAGGAGTAAAAGTGCAAGCAAGAGAGCCTATTGAAAACTAGTGACTCCTCCATGTTAGTATCTCAGGTTGCCAGGAGCAGAGACAAAAATGATGGCTCAGCAGGATGTGTTGGTGGGTTGCAGCAACTTCCTGTGACATGCGGGATGGCCAGTCAAGTTTTCCCACACTGCATCATGAACAAAAGGCCAGAGCAGCCACCTTTCAGGAGCGTACTAGGAAGTCTGGGATATGGGTGGCTGAACTCAAGTCTGCATACTGCAGTGGTTACACTGGAGCCCTGATGTGAGGCCTGGGTTCAAAAATACTTAACCTAGTCACCAGTGTGGGCAGTCAAGACCTGGGCTTTCAAACGCAGAGTCCAAGTTAAATGCCATTAACCCTGGGCTTACACTGCACTGTAGACATACCTTAAGTGCTGATCTTACACTTATACACATGCTTAAATTTGCTAACATGAGTTATCTCACTGATTTCAAGGGGAGTACTCGCAGTAGTAAAGCTAAGCATGGAATGAATGAATATAATGTAATGAAGCATGAAGTTAGCCCTTATTATTTAGAGCCTTCTTTATTTATCAGCAATGTTCAAACTTTCATTTGGCTATGTACAGTGTGTGGTGCAAAAAGATCCAGCGTGCAATATAATACAATCTTTCCATCTGTGGTAGCAAAAGAAAGGGGAATGAGAAAAAGAAAAGAAAAAGTTCAGCTCATGAAATGTCACAAGAATCATTTTCAGAAATGCTGAGCTGGATTTTTGATTTGCCTTTTTATTTATTTATTGGTGATGGCCTGACTTTGTTTCTAATGGACTCCAAGAAACTGAATTTTCAATAGGTTAAAAGGATAATATATTAAATGTTATGGGTATATGAGGTACAGTGCATGTATGGATTCCATCGTGACATTGCTTTGTTTTAACTTTGGCAGTCCTAGAGCTTGGCTCCCATATTAAAAGGCATGATGTATTTCCTCATATTTATTATTTGCACTGGGCTACTGAAGAAAAAAAACAACAGTGAAGTATGTCTATGAGACTAAGTGGTTTCTGCCAGGAATAACAGTGAAGCACTTGCACCAGTGCCTCATTAGCTTATGGAAAACAGTTCCCCAAGGAAACTGCAGGGTGTAAATAAATTTAAAACATTTCAGTCTTGCAAGTAATAAGGATGCCAAATTTGTAAAACAGTGGTGGCTCAATAACGCTGTAACTTTCTGTTGCATGTCTCATAAATTTAACGTAAGTTCTACAGTATGTTTATAAGCAAAATAAAGTGGTCTTATCACAGACATACATTTTTAAGAGTATAATGTATGTGTGCCTTTTATACTTTATAAAATGGTATTTTAAGAGGGGCAAGAATCTCATTATTAGATGTATTCAATATAAAAGCAGAAGAATCTATTTGACCCTGAACATGTGCATGGAATTCTCCGGGAGTTACACAGAGCATGGAGGGGATACCAAAATCCCACAATTTCTGCTAAATGAGCTCTGACTTGCTTTAGATTTATACAAAATCCAGTTTATGCACTGCAAACAGGCTGGTGCATAATGAAATATATATCAAATATATATCTCTGGGTGCTTAATGAAGTTAAAAACTCTGCTGGCAGGGAGACTCACGGGTAGACTTCCTGTTGCCCAATTTACATATGAGATCCTGATACATTAGAAAAACAATCCAGTACTTCATCCCAGGCACATGGAGCTCAAATTGTTGATCAGGCTTTTGAAGGAATTTCCTGTTCTGGGGTCCCACTCTGCCTTCAGACACAGAGGTTCAAATCCCCTTGTAGTCAATAAGAGCTGTGCCCATGTAACGGAGGGCAGATCCGGGCAAGTTAAGAGAAAAGGAGATTCTCTGCACCCTCATACTCCGAGGAAGGCTGTCCTTTCCCAACTGCAGCCCCTCCTTTTCCTCTCTCCTCTTTGCCCACCCTAGGCACTGACCCAGGGAAGCACCACTTACTGGGCCAGATCCTTAGCTGGTGTAAATGGACAGAGTTCCATTGAAGTCAATAGAACTGCGTGAGTTTAGGCCAGCTGAGCATCTGATCCATTATCATTCATTTAAAGTGGTGAAGCTGGCTATATGCATCCTGTGGCCCCTGCTGCTCACAGTGCTCACCTGGCTCATCCCTATCTTGGAGAAGAGCTTCCTGGGGAAGAACTCTGTGTGGGCATGGAATAGGAGGTGGTGGAGGACCCTAAACACACCTCCATAACCCAACTCATCCCATAACCCTTCAGTCAGCACCTTCACAAGGTCCCAGTACCAATCCCCTACTTTAGCCTCTGCCCCCCCCCCCCCAAAAAAAAAAAAACAGGCACCATTTCCTCTCCTGACCTCAAACCCACCCTGTTACAGCCACAAGGACAGTGGGATGTGACTGCAAAGGACTGTGGGATAATAAATCATGGCTGGTTTGGGGGTCCAGGGTAGAGAAAGTTTGCAAAACTCAATTCTATTGTCCTTGGCACTGCAGCAAAACTGCAGTGTAGCACACGGAGGGGGTGTCAGATACTACGTTCCGCTGGTCATTTTCTATTACAGTATCTGTCAAGTCTGGTAAAGCACATGCACTGTCTTGTGGGAAATAAATCTATGGCACACATGGAGGAACAAGTCCAACATTATATTACTGGCAAAGCTCCAGCAGCCTGCTTCACACTCTGTAACAGCTTGTGTACTACTAACTGATCCTACCAGCAGCGCTGGGGTTCTCAAGTTACAGCTACAGGGGACATACCATAACAGCAAGCACTGTTCATACTGGCATTGTACCATCCAGCTTTTTTTAAATGTTCACAGATCTTCCACTAGGCTTGGGTTGGATTTTTCAAGTCAGAAAGGTGGGGGGGAAATATTTCAAATACCATTATTTTGGTATCTGGGCATTTGGAATGGACATTAGAAAAATACCCAACTTAGCCATGGATTCTGTAGATCCATTTAATCAACGTCAATAAATTGGATGGGTTTGTTTTCCAGTTGTATGGGTTGCTGAAGTCACATTCCCTTCCACCATGTCAGATACAACATCAGAGAATGCAAGTGTGACAAGTCAGTACTTGATGGGGTAGGCTGAGTATGCCATATCCCTACTTCTCACTGTTACCAGAAGAAAAAAGGAGATCTAGAGGAATCCAGGAAGTTTTCACTGTTCTGTGACTTGCATATACTGTACCGATGTTTTTAGAAAGGATATGCAGTGTCATTCTCTGTAGTGATCCTGCAGATCCTTTCTAAAAACCTAGGTACAGTATATGCAAGTCACAGAACAGTGAAAACTTCCTGGATTCCTCTGCAAATAAGAAAGCAGATGAAAGAAAACTTTAGACAGTTCAATAGTCAGAAAGAGAGTTATAAATTATTCTATAGGCAGGATTTTGATTAACAAAGTAAATGTTTCATAATGTGGATCTCACACTCCGTTAATTTCCTCTTGTATCAAAAACAGCATTTTTGATATTGTATTTTCAGTTTAAAAAAAAGGGCTGAAAGACAAGAGATGGGTCTGAACCCAAAACCCTAGATCAAAAAACCTCAGAATGTTAGCTGTGTTTAAAATCTGAACTGGGATCCAGATGGATTTTTTGAAAATGACCCTTTTCTATAATGGGCCAAACTAAAACCTTGGATTTGAACAAGCACATATTTTGAGGTATCCAAACTCAGGATCTAATTGTGGGTTAAACTTCCCTCAACCTAGGACTGAAATACCCACAACTCACTGGTATTCTCAATCACTGAATTTTACAAATAAATGAGTAAGCAAACAGATAATAAAAAGGCAGATATAGTGCTTCATTTGTGCTTTTATTTTGACGGGTGTAGTTTAGGCTGAGTTAGTTGGGAAAATACCACATAATGTATTAATAAAAGTTCAGCATTATCTCAGAACAAAAATTAATGAAGTTCTAGTAATATCAGGCCTCACTACAGCTTCTTCTATTAAATCTTAGAGAGCTGAAAAGAAGACCACCAATTTTGGGGGAGTATTATAAGGTGTGTGGATTAGCAAAGTGCTCATTAGAGAGATTGTAGGTTATAAACCAAAAAAGAAAAGGCAGCCGTTCCATCTAGAAAAATGTGGTTCCAAAATGACATCACAGCAACAACCTATTACTATTATCCTCTGCCTCAATGTCTTTCCCTGAAATACTATGTTACAGGTAAGGTATGGTTGTGCTCATTCCTGCACAAAGTGACACTTAAGTATGTCAATAGATCAGGCAGTTGAAATGACAAAGTGATCCAGATGGCCTCCAAATACCGACCAAATTTGGAAATGCCTGAAATTCATCTAGCCAGTTTAACCCCTTTTGCTCTTGCATCATTCAGAAAACTCGTGGACTGAGAATAATGCAGTTTTTAAATCCCTTTCAGTAGATGATGCAAGTCATAAATCTATCAGAATAATTTTTGAATTACCTCTTGAATAGACCACAAAAAAGAATAGTTTTTACATTTCCTTTCCATCTTAAGCATCAACTGTCCATATATCATTTTAGATATTATTGAAAAGTAGACTAACTAATAAGTTATTGGCATTTGATGCAGGACTATCCTGTATTAGTGTCTGTAAAAGCTGATCACATGGAAGGGATGTGTTCTATGAGTTATAGGAGAAACTTAAGAGACAATTAATGGGTGTTGGCTATGCTGTACATATTGTTCCCATGTTATTCAAACCAAAGCTGACTGCCTGCCAATAGATATAGAAATAACTGTCAACAAGATTTATAGTTACTTTTGCATTACACAGAAGGGTGGAAAGGCTGAAAGAGTTATGTGATTTGCTGAAGTTCAGTGCTAACAATAGACCATAGGTACATCCATTGGTGATCACTAAAGTCGGTCATAGAATGCAACACTTGCATCTTTCTTGAGTCTGGAAGCTATTCTTCATAACAGAAAGCTACATGCCTTGCTATGATCAGCAACTGAATATTTTAAAGATGCATCGAACAAGCAGTTTCTCATGCTGCCAAACTAAACATGAGGCAAGCAGAGCTCTACTGCTACAAATGGAGAAGAGAACTGAATTTTTTTCTAAAATAAATTGCAATGCATTTTAATGTTCCTGTCAAGCTAAAGCCGCCAATTCTTGATTTTGAAAGGAGGACCATGAATTCCTGAAGTGACAGAACTTCTGGTGGCTCCTGAACTGACCACTATTGTCTGTGGTCCCATACAGCATGGAATAATTTGCTGACTTAGGTTGCAGCTTGCTGACATATGTTCTACCATAGCAAGAAATTGAAACATCATGGTGTTTTTCACAAACAATCCTTGTGACTGGCCAAGAAACTGATGAAAATAATCTGATAAATATACTTGGATCCCATAATAAGAGACTGACAAAAAAGCTAAGAAGTTTTGGGGAAAGAGGAGGATGTTATTTCATGGGAAATAAATGGGGAAACTGGATCACTGAAACTCTCTCTTCACATATTCATGAGCCCAATTTTTCCTATCTGGATGTAATTGTCTTTGTTACTGTACACTTCCAAAAATAGCACAGGAATGACAATTCATCCAACAGTAAGAAGTGTTGTCTAAGGATTACACAGCTGATCATCAGGAATGCTGGGGTCTTTCCAATAAGAGATGCACCCATGCTGCTGAGGGCGAAATTGGGCCCACTGCATATAATGAAGTTCAGCAAAGTCTATGATCACAGTTTTCAGACTTGGATTGCTCAAGCTGGTTACCTAAATCCATTTTTAGGAACATAAATAAAGCTGGATTGGCTTTTAGAAATGAACATTTCAAGTAGCTACTCAGCAGCTCTGAAAAACAGGCTCTGGGTATTAAGTAGCTAAATATGGCTTAGGTGCCTAGCTCTAGACACTCATCTGAAAGTGTAGCCTCAGGCTTCATTAACTGTCCACTGGCTTTTATACTGTGTCTTTGTATGCATTTATACAGTACTTGGCACAATACAGCCTCAGTACTGATCAGAGCATCTGGGCACAACTGCAATATCAACGTGTAATAATTAGTAACCGCATCCAAGGAGATAGGCAAGGTGATACCAGCATGGATGCTCACTTTCTCCTCCCAAGCCCTGGCCATCACCTTCCCAACTGAGGGCTTGTCTACACTTACCGGGGGATCGACGAGCGGCGATCAATACATCGACCACAGATCACTCTCCCGTCGATTCCTGTAATCCACTGGATCAAGAAGAGTAGTGGGAGTAAGTAGATCTAAGCTACGTTGATTTGAGTTACGCTATTCACGTAACTCAAATTGCATAGCTTGGATCGACTTTTCCCTTTAGCGTAGACAAGGCCTAAGAATTCCTAACCCCACCATAAGCCTTCCACAGGGATCCAACTGGGGGTTAATGCCACACAGGGGACTGTCACTATCCACATACTCACAGGATGTGGAAGAACCATAGATAGGTCCTTTTTGTGTGGATTATCTTGAGGAAACAATCAGGCCCAAAGAGTCTGAGACTTTCCCAAGGTCACACAGTGAGTCAGTGACAGAGACTAGACTAGACCCCAAGAATCCAGGCTGCCAAATACCACTGATTTAGCCACTTTTGCATTTGGACAAACTACTGATTCGTATCCTATTTGGGTTTAATCTATATGGTGACTCATCTATTTTTGGCTCTCTTGCAGATCTTCTGCCGGGGAACCCACCAAGTGTCTAATTCTCAACCTTATCCATATGTGGAAGACAACAGAAACCAATGGTTATATCAAGATCAAAGGATTTTCTTTCTCAGGCTATATTTTCGAAAATGAATGTGCCTTTTAAGCCATTCCTCACTAGCCCTGCCTCCAGACGTCCTATACTACCCCACACAGAATAGGTAGAACATTTAAAGAACTTTCCTTTGGGAGGTCCAGCTGTACTGGACTTTTACCCATCTTAGGGGCAGTTTACACTTTTCACATTTCTAGCTAAAATGGCTTCCAAGGGGGTTGGTTGCTCCATCTGTGTGGATGGAGGCAAAGCTGGGTTAGTTAATGCTTGCCTAGTACTTTGAAAGCATAAATTATTATGCAAGTGACTAGGATATGGTCATGCTGGATCACCAGTACCTAGACTTTTATAAATATGGCTCTAATACAGTTTAGCCCTATCCATACTGGTTTGTGAAAACAAATTACAAGCCATTTGAGTTGGAAGCGTGTTAAGCATTGACCTCTAATACAGGTAAAGTGCATAGCCAGTGTAAACAGGGCCTATGCCCAGCACAATCCAATTAGCAAATTAAGAAGTAAACCTAGAGTTCTAAGGTGAGTGTATAAAGGCTTGCACTCTCACCAGTGTGTTTAAATCTATGGCAAATGCTTTGCTGCAGCTCTTATTATTAGCAATTTTGTGTGATTGTCACAATAATCCTTCCACTGCAGTCCAGAATCAATAGGCTACAGCCATTCAGAAGTCCCACTGATGTATACCAAAAAAATAAAGGATGGGAAATGACACAACAGGTGATGAGTGATGTTGATGCTGAAAAACATGCTAATGGATTGGGGAATTTTCTAAGGCACTCTTCGCTCTTCCATCCAGAGAGTAAGAAAAGCATGCTATTGCTTAGATGACCTACCTACCATACTATTTCATCTAGCACTAGGTGTGCGCCAATGCTGGGATCCCCTGCCTTGCAGCAAAATAAATCTTGTGCTCCAGGAAGCTTTTCATCATATTTGCAGTTTTTGATCTGCTTCATTAAAATGTGGAACAGAAGAAATAGACATTCAAGCTGTATATTTAAAATGAGAAGACTTCAGAACAAAATTTACTCAGCTGCAACAAGGTTGGGTAGAGCACAGTTAAACAAATCCTGAAGTCCTGAACCAAGACTGATCACCCCTTTCTATGGGAAAACCTGTGGCAGGAGGTCCCAGGAGAAGGAAAACACTGGGAGTTCCCCCCTTGCGGAGTTTTCCACAAATTTTTTCATTGTCCAGGCAGGGTCCCTTTCCTTGTCAAAATAAACGGAGTGTCAGTCCAGAGGCAAAGGCCATCAGCTCTGGTGCTCCCTGACTATCATTTCTCCCTGGAACCACAGTGCCAAGGATCTCCCAAAGATGCCCTCCAAGAGCCCTTTTTAAAAAGGGGTTCCAGCCCAGATAGGCTCCTTGAAAAAGTCAATACCACCTAAATATATGAACTTCTCAAATGATGTACCATTAATACCATTTACCTCACATTATCCCTGTGCCCTACTGTCCTTCTCCCATTGTCCCTCCCCACACATGGATCCTGGAACCTGCCAATCATGAGCGGTGGGTGGATCCACCCTTTGGGGAGACTAGCCCCCAGCCCCTTCTGCATGAGCCCCTCACACACACACACACAGCTGGAGCACTGAGCCCCCCTCCGCCTCTGCTCTCCCATGGCTGGAGGAGCCCCGGGCCAACCCCAGACGCACTGGCCAGCCGGCAGAGCTGAGCCGGCCCAGCTGCCTGAGCTGGCCCCAGCTGCCCTGAATGGAGAATGGGAAAGGTGATGCACCTCCCTTCCCAAAATCCCGAGATACTCAGCAGAAGAACGCTGAGCTTTTTATATGCACCATGCAGGTTCCCAAGTGGCCGAGGAGGCAGTATCTGCTACTCAGCTTCCTGGGTTCATCAGTAATCTCTCTGGAGTCCAGGGAGATTACTGATGAGCCCAGGAAGCTGAATAGTAAATACCGCCTCCTCAGATGCCCCAGAACCTGCTTAGCGCATAATAATAAGTAAAAACATGCAGCCCACCATCCTGCGGCAGCGGCTGAGGCTGAGCCTTTCCTGGCCTATTATACCCATCACCTATGCAGCCAATACAGACTATGGGATCCCTGGCATGGGATGAACAGTACCACTGAGGTGGCTGATCCCACGTCTACACAGGGAGGGAGAGGGATGGTTACATGTGGAACAGTTTCCCCAGCACAATGATCTCCATTTTTACTCAGTACTTACTCAAGAAAACCTCACTGAAACCAATGTGAATTTGCCTGTAAAAGGATCAAGCAAAGACTTCAGGAACTGGCCCATAACTTTAAAATCAATGTAGAAGGCTGCCTAAGATAAGAGGAGTGTGATTATATACAGATGTGTTTCTTTAAATAAGCAAGGAGGCGTTCATTAGGGTAACTAAGATTTGGGCAAGCTCCTGCCTTCTCTTCAGATGATAGATCAAAAGCAGGTGAAAAATGCAGAGAGAGCTATCCTGAATTCTCTTGAAGAAAGATTAGAATTAATTGGAGATGGTGGGTCAGAGATTCTCAGGTATTAAGATGTAAATCCAAAGCAATACCATTAAAGTTGATAGAATTTACTCTGGATTTATACAAGTGTAACTCTGATCAACATCACACCCACCGTCTTCATTAGGGCACAGTGGTGAAGCATAAAGCAAGGGTTACAATTTCTTTTCGAGTCCCTTGAATGATTCTAGGACACGTTGCTTACCTTTTCTGTACTTAGCTGTAATTTTTTACTCAAAGATTTGTGTCAGCCATTAGAATGCCAGGGAAAAGCCGCTAGGGTAAAGCACGCATCTGTTTGTTCAAGTGTTTTCAGATTTTTATTGCTATGTGTTCTCTCTCAACCCCACTTGTGGAAAGAACGGCTTGCCAAAAATCCTGGCAGTGCCAGCAAAGCTAGAGCAGGGGCCAAAGTGAGAGGCTTTTTAAAAACAAACCCCAGAGGGGAGTCAATTACCTGACTGTTTGTCCATGTGCATTTTGTTCTGTGAATGTTTTTAAAATTAAGGCTGCCTCTAGACTTGTTTTAATTGTGTGGCTGATTTGGTGCCTACAGCACGTGCAACTGTCTGAGACATGAACTTCCCTGAAAAGCACTGTCTTGATTTCTACTCTATAGCTTGCACCATGGGACTACAATTCTTCCACACACTCCTTGAAGGTGAATAAAATAAAGCGAAAACAACACAAAACTCAAGACCTGTGAGCTAAAATGGAAACAATCTTGTCTCATCAACCTCTTGTTCTGCTCTCCCCACCTGGATACTCCTTGCCTACTTCAGCCTGGCCTGAAGCCAGAGGAAATGAGCTCTGTGCAGGGAGCTATGCAGGTGTAGGTGAAGAAGGAATCCAGAACCCCCACAAACCTAGGGTGACCAGATGTCCCGATTTTATAGGGACAATCCCGATTTTTGGGTCTTTTTCTTCTATAGGCTCCTATTACCCCCACCCCCTGTCCTGATTTTTCACACTTGCTGTCTGGTCACCCTACGCAAACCTGATCTGCAGGCAGGGCAGCTCCAAAGCGCCTCTATCATAGGTTGGGGTTGCACACACGCTCTGCAAGGTTCTGTGGTCACAGACTTGTGTAACTGCAGACAGAGCAGCTATAACCCCTCCACTCCCCTTCCCCACCCTCATCTCCATGGTGGCTGATACAGAACTGCGGTAGAATGTCTGTTGTTCCTGTGGAAGTGAAGCCATTTCTCTGAGTCCTCTCTCTTCCCCATGCCTAAGGGGACTCTCGGGCTCTCTTTTCAGTTTGACTCTGGCAAGACTCCCTCTTCCATGAGGAGGTTGCCCTGCCCTCTCTCCCTTAACAGCATGCTCACCCAGCAACTCCTCCACAGGTAAGCCCAGGCCAACACAGCACTAGCAGCAACTTCTACACCAAATGGATCCAAGTCTCCCCACAGACACGTGAATGCAACTTCACTGAGGTCACAGAAACTTTAGGGGAGCTGAAGACACCCAACCATCAGCACAGCTATGCCCCTAGCTAAAATATCAGTATTGCGAGACCTGAGAGTAAGAGTCATGAATATGCTCCCCTTCCCTCAAAAAACAACTAAAAACAAAAACAGAAGAAGAGATTTGGCTTAAAATTCTGAGCTATTTAAAGCATAATAAATTGCATTAAATTTGGGTCATTCTTCTACCTTTTGAAACATTAGGGGGGGAAATGTCCCATCCTAGTTTGTGTTTGATCATTCCAGGGGGGAAATATAATCTTAAATACACACAAAAGATGGGATTTTTCAGAAGCATTCGGGGTTGCCTAATACTGCTTCCATTGAAACCATGGGAGTTTTACTGCTGGCTTAAACAGGAATAGAGTTAGGCTAATATGGAATGCTTTTGAAAATCCCACACAATTGTACACATAAGAAAGTGGGCAGGGGAGCTAGGTTGCTAAGAGGGGAACTTCACTTCATCTCTCTTTAAAGATAGGGAGGAAATGGCAGCTCCCCTTTTTTTCCCCCTTCATTATCGTTCTCCTGCCCCCTTTCATTGGCCAGCTCCTTCATATTCTCCTTCCCTTCTCCAAATATCCCCACATTCCCCCGTCCCCAAATGTCTCACTCTGCTAAGAGTCAGGAAACGTTAGAAGGCAAAAATGAGGCAAGAAAGGTAGAACTTGTGCATTTCTGAATTCAGGATTTTTTTTTTAAAAGTGCTAATAAAAAGATGTTTCCTTTATTCTAACACAACATTTAAAAACCTTGCTTTTCAAAAGAGAACTTGACAAATGTCAGCACTATTGACAGCTCTAAACATTAAAGACTTAATCATTTTAAGGTCCTTAGGAACCATTCGCCTGATCATTCTTATCTACATGTATGTGAAAGGTTATTTATATTTTTGATCTACCATTTAGCTTCTTAATCATAGAAAAATACATTTAATCACCCTGAAATGTAATGCATTAGGTCCCAGGAGCACTCCATATATCAACACATGGTAGTCATCACTTACATTGTACTATCCAAAGAATCAGCAGAAGAAAGATGATAAAACCTGGATGTTACACAAATACGGTAGTCAGCTGTACACATAATGGATTACAAATTTGTCCTCAAATTCATTAAATTCAGGCTCAATTAGTTTGCAGGTTGGACAGCATTTATAAAGAGATATGAAGACTCCAAAGTTCTGTACATGCATTGCAAACACAATCTGTTCTTAGAAGGTTGGATGTTAGAGTAATGTAAGTATTAGCATGTACTGTTCAGTGGTTTGTAAAATTAAAGAAAAAAGCATACAGAAAGCTCTAACGTCACTGAGACAGATTCTCAGATAGTGTCGATCTATGTATGCTCTTTTACAACAACTGAGGATCTGGCCTCTTTATTAATTACTGGGGAAAGAAACAAGATAGATACAGATCTTAATCTCAAACTTAAGCTTCCACACAATTCCCCCCCTGCGCCCCACATGTGTTCATGTAGCAATATCTGCACAAATGTGTATATAGAAACATAGCAAATGTGCAAGGAAGAGATGGGGGAGGAGTTATTTCAATTACTTTTGCAAGCTTGCCAAAAAAACAACAATACAGGATGCATCCCAGCACGTATGAGCACAACAATGAACTACTGTGAAAGTACAAGCCCAGTCCTGCTCCAAGTGAATGAAGCTTTGGCATGGATTTCAATGGGAGCAGGATCAGATCCATCAGGAAGGGAAGAGTTAATAGATTTCTGTGTAAGCTTAAAAGGGGTTGTTATAAACACCAAAGAGGAAAAGTATTTGAAAATTATTTAAATTATTGAAAATTATTTAAAATACCTTGTAAAGAAAACACCCTTGTGCAGAAAACACCCTTGTGCCCATCAGCCTTGCTAAGATTATGCACTTTTCAGGACTTAGAAGTCAAAACCAAACCCAAGCACCAGAATGCAGGATTTGGGGGAAGAATGTGGCCGCTTCTGGCTTTAACACCAAGGGGCCAGGTCCACAGGGGATGTAAATTGGAAAAGCTCCACTGACTGCAACAGGGCTCTTTTGCCGGGTTTGAGAGTCCAAGCTCCAACCTAAGCAGGAACACCTACACAGCTATTTTTAGCACCATAGTGTGAGCCCCACAAGCCCGAGTCTGTAGATCCAGACTCGGAGACACACTGCTGACGGCCGCGGGTCTTTCTTTGCAGTGTAGCCAAACCCTAAGAGATCTGGGAGCTGAGACGTGTTGCCTGATATGATGGGGAGATGTATTGAGACTGCAGTTAGACCAGCCGCTGCACTCATAGCCAGCCTTCTCTTTTGCACTGTTACAAGCACTGGGTCACAATCTGACTTCTCAAGACTGCGTATTACTATTTATTATTTGAATAGTCTCACTGTGGTAGGTGCTTTACGGACAGTGAAGAAAACTACTTCTGCCCTGAAGGTTTCACAATCCAGAACTCCAATCCTGCCATTTTTTATGCAGGAGTTGTCCCTTGCACCCACTCGGGAGACATTGCAGGGGTGTAAATGAAACCCTAATAATTTCATACAAATTGTGATGTGCATGTCAATATGGATGAGGTTCTTTGGCCAGTGTTATGCAGGAGCCCAGACTATATTATCATGATAATTGATCCTTCTGGCCTTAAAATCTATTAATCTATTAACCATATAGATCATTAATCTCATCTATTATTTTCCCAGCTATTCCATTTAAGAATTGTGGTCATTGTACTAAATATCCCATGCACACATTTTTACTATGCAGACATAGAAACAAGATAACATTAGGCCACAGACTAAAGCACATGAATTAAACTTATATCTAGCTACATAATTAGTATTTTAGGCTCTAATCCTACAATCCTTGAACCCGTACAGAGCTCCATTGACTTCAGAGGGACTCCTCATGGGTGCAAGGGTCCGCCTACATGGATCAGATTGCAGGTTCAGGGCCTTAATCAAATTAGTTTGTTAAAAGGAATCTGCAAAAAGATTTTTGTAATTATTTGTATGTGTATAATGAAGGAATGGTTGGAGAGCTGATGCACTAGAGCCACTGAACATTTCACTTTGCTATCCAGGATGAAAATTACCATTTATTTGGGGACTTGTCAAAGTATTGTTTTCATTACACTAATAAATACTGTAAAGTCAAAATAAAAAATGTTATAAGTTCTGGAACATGTCTTATCTAAATCTATATGATCTGGAAATACTTAGCAAAGGAGTTCAGTAATACAAAGCAGAAACAGAAAGGGTTCTGGGTAAAGCCTTTGGGAAATGTCAAACTATTAATTACACATTAACTGAATGGTTTTTATTTTTCTGTTTAACAGCAACTATTCAGCATCTATGCTACAGTGTAACAGTATAAGCTTGTATATAAGTCCGAGTTCTTTTGGTCCCTAGAGTCAAAGTGCTTTAAAGGATGATTTCCGCCCCTCCACCCCACCCCACCCCCCAAAAAAATCAGGGAAAAAGACAAAATTCTGATCCATTCACACATTTGGCAAAAACTAATGATGAATAAACCAAAATTATTTCCCCCCCATGAGTTTAAACATTTGATAAGAATTACTGATCTTGAAACACTTGCATTAAAGTCAAAAGAACTACTCACATGAGTAAAATTACTCACCCATGTATTTGCAGGACTGAGCCCAGTGTGTGTTGCACTTTCAAGCTTGTAATGCTAGCCATTCATCTATAATAATAATAAATAATTATGATATTTATAAAAGGATTTCAAAGGACGTCACAAACTATGGCCCTGACCTGTAAGCACCTCTGTGCAAACACAGGATTCCCCCCAAATGCAAAGCTTTGTAGGATTAGGGGACACACACACACAGAGTCAGAGAATGGCAGCTAACCAGAGCTTAGTACACTGCTCAGCTCTGGGGAAAAGGTTACATTTTGGGCAGGACACTGGAGTAAATCCCTGCTATTATGAAAAGCACTACAGGATCTTTAATGTGTAGACAAAGGAGACATGACCTCAGTTTCTAAGGTTTCCTCAAATCCCACTATAAAAGGTCACAGAACGGTTTAGGTGTTGTTGACATTTTGTTGTTGTTTTGTTTTTGTTTTTCCACTTGGCTGATCTATTTCCTCCCAAAATTTAGAAGCCATGAAGGCAGATTCTGTGGGTACCTAAGATAAAAGAAAGGAGTGCGGGCTCTGGAATCTCTTCTACTCTCTGTGGGTATCTATGTCATCACTAGCCTTTAATATTACTAGAAGTTGCATGTGCACACTGAAGGAAGAATGGATTAATTTGGAAGCCATGTATGGGAGAACCGAAGTTCAGGGTCACATGTTAATCACAAAGCCAAGTGAAAAATAACATAGAACTAGAATCCAGTATCTCCCCATCCTCATCTGCAATAGGCAGTTCCTCCCTAACACTAGTTCCTCAAACACTAACAATGTGGATGGGCCCCTCTGTGCAGCTCGCCTCATCCCATATGGAGGGAACTGGGAAGCCTCAGAGACAGCAAGAAAGCACAGCAGATACCCCAGATCTTGGGGTTTGTGGGTAGAACTGCTGCCAATTCAATGGTGGGAGGAGGCAAACCCCACTTTTCTCCTTTCCCCAGGGAATAATTTTGGGGAGATTTCATGAGAGAAGAGAAATCCTCAGATTTCCTCCCTCTAGATTTCCTCCTACCTACCCACAAAACAGGGTGATCTAGCCTCTGGTAATCAGTCTCATCCCCTCCAAGTACACATGCATGGTGTATCATACTAGCTAATGCCAATGAGCCACTGCCCTTCACTGGATGGAATCTGTAGCCTGTCCAAGTGTTTAGGACCCTGTTGCCCTCTAGTGGCTGCCCACAGAGGGAACATACCTTAATGCAGGGGTCTCAAACACGCGGCCCGCGGGCCGCATGCGGCCCACAGGGCTATCTCATGCGGCCCGCGAGCTCCCCCCGGCCCCCCCCTCCCTCCTCCCCCAGGTTCCAGCTGCTTCCTGGTGAGGCGCGGCGGCAGGGCAAGCAAGCAGGCATTCCTGTGAGGATCCAGCCATTAGAAAAACACCAGAAGGGATGGACTGAAGGAGTCGTGGGGGTGCGGTAAAACCCAGGTCATACGAGGTGACTATGCAAGAGGAGGGCATGGATCAGCATTCACGTCGTGCTTCCTGTCAGTACCCGGCCCGGGCTGGGGAAGCGAATGATCCAACCAGTAGGCCAAACTGAGAGATGAATCCTGGTGACATGCCACCTGAGGCACGTTGTGCATACGCTAAGAAGAGGACTATGCAAGACGAACAAGTGATCCAAAGGAATAGGAGACAAGAGCCAACAGACAAGACCCAGAGTTTGCCTTCAGAGATAGAGATCATAACAGAACAGAGAGACAGAGAACCATCTAGAAGCCAACTCCATAGGGAGGGGAGACTTCACAGATAGTTGGCTAGACTTGGAGACAAGTGAAAGGAAGACAGAGATAGGCCATCCCACTGTAGTCATCTGTTGAGGAGACTAAACTATCTCAAAGACCAGCTAGCTCAGTCTGTGGAAAAGGCAAGACTCCAGCTTGGCTATGCACTAGCAACTTAGGGCTGAAAGGACATGGGGGTGGGGGCCTGTGAATTAAAATGCTTTTAAAATAAGGAAGATGTATCATAATCAGTGAAACTGGAATCAGAGGGCCCATGTTATTGACAAGACATAAGGAAAACGGAAAGTGGGGAGTTAGGCTGGAAGCAACGCAGCCACGTGGACAGAGAAGGCTTTAATAAAGTTCCTCTTGCTCAACTTAACCTGTGTTCAGCTTCTCTCTTTGCAAATGAAACATGCATGAATGGCTGTAGGGAAATGGCAGCCATCTTGCCATTGACAGTGATAGGTGATGATGGCCATTTTAAATAAGGAAAAATTTATGAAGTGGCAGCCTTTCATTATGTTTTCATGTGACAAGTAAAAAAATACCCCAAAAATCACTAGAGCGGTCATAAAATTGTGAGAACTGGGAATACTGTGTCTCTGATATCCTGCTAGGAGCAGGTTTTCCTGTATCAAACAGAGGCTACTACATTGCTGATAAACACTCCCTTGTACATTGTTACATTTTTTGCATATAATTTTCTATTTAAGGCTCTTCAGGGGAATCTGACAGAGAATTGCTATTAAACATCCTCAGAAATACTCCAGCCCCGTGAGGATTACAGGCTCAGCCAGTTGATTCACTAGTTATGCTCAATGTAACCTTAATGAAGTAAGGACTATAAGGACACATTCCTTAGGGAATGGGAGGAGGAATACCCTGAAGCTCTGCAGAAGCAAGGGTTGCTTGTGGGTCCATAACCGTGGAATGTTATAGATTTGAATCAGAGTTAGGTGCCACATTTTGCCAAGTCATAAATGCTTTCAGTTTATACACACCATTAGTAATGTGTCTATTAAAACAGAGTACAGAAGGAAAAAGGATGAAAATCATTACACAATGGAAGGGGGAAAAACATGTCCCTAGCAGCTCTTCCTCTTCTTCCCTCCAAATTAAAAATCAAAATAAATTCAACTTGCCAAAAGCTGGTTTATATTTTGCTTTCATTTGACCTTCTGTCCTTCTCCTCGCACTTCCATCAATTACATCCTCTTCCAGTCCTTAAAAGCCAAAAAAAATAAAAAAAAAATGGAAAACTTAAATCTATTGGTCATATTTAAATCTAATGTTTAGTTCCTGGGCTACTGTGATGGGGTGTGCATACCCCACACTGGACAAGAGGGGGTTACGCCCACACTATGGGTGGCGGAAGTCCCACCCCTCAGACCATGCTGGGCATGTTTCAACTACTGCCTCAGTATAAAAGGGAGCAGCCCAGCTCATTCTAGGCTGACCGCAGAGGGGAAGGACCTTGGGCAGAGGCTCCAGCCAAAGAGCCATCACAGCCTTTGCCTGCGGGAACTAGAGACCCTAAGAGCCAGACCAGAGGGCTGCGGCCGACGAAACCGCAGGGAATCACCCATGCTGAGGAGCCCGGGAACCCCGATGGTCAATGGCCGACAATGCCTGGAAATGCAATAGGAAGTGACCCAGGGAGGGTGTGTGAGTGGTACCTCCCACCTGAGTGAGGTCAGCGTGTTTTGGTGGGAGTCCCCACTGACCCAGTGGTGGACCACTCTGCCACTGTCAGGACCCTGGGCCAAGGCCCGGTGGAGTCGGGTGGACCCGGGCCTCCCTACCCAGACCGCCACTCCCCTGGTGGCAGCCACTTCCCCCTTCCTGGATACTGGCCATTGGGCCTCACTGCCCTGCGCCTAGGGGCTGCGACATTGACTCCGGCCATTGGGCCGCATTAACCTGTATCAGAGGGCTGTTATATGGACCCTGGCTGCTAGGTCA
This sequence comes from Platysternon megacephalum, assembly GCA_003942145.1. Lineage (NCBI taxonomy): Eukaryota > Metazoa > Chordata > Testudines > Platysternidae > Platysternon > Platysternon megacephalum. Next base: position 1,237,140 of record QXTE01000115.1, on the reverse strand, counting down.
TATTGCCCTGCGCCTGAGGGCAGTTATATTGACTCTAGCCACTAGACCAGGGGTTCTCAAACTGGGGGTCGGGACCCCTCAGGGGGTTGTGAGGTTATTACATGGGGGGTCGCCAGCGGTCAGCCTCCACTCCAAACCCCGCTTTGCCACCAGCATTTATAATGGTGTTAAATATATAAACAAGTGTTTTTAATTTATAAGGGGGGGTCGCACTCAAAGGCTTGCTGTGTGAAAGGGGTCACCAGTACAAAAGTTTGAGAACCACTGCGCTAGACTGTGCTGCCCTGAACGCAAGGGCTGCCATAATTTACTCTGGCCACTAGGCTACGCTGCCCTGAACGCAAGGACTGCCGGGATTGACTCTGGTCACTAGGCCATGCTGCCCCGAACAGAATTGACTCTGGGCCCTTTTGGCTATCGGGGGGGAGGAGGACTGTAACAGCAGTGGTATCACGACCCTACCCCATCCCGAAAGGGGAACAGGGTGTGCATACCCCGCGACAGCTACCTTAATTAAGTTCTCAGTAAATGTTTCCCTATATCCATATCTGGGTCTGGCAGTAAAGTATATTCTGAGCCAACCTCCTTTTGTAGTATATGAACTAGAGCTAGGCAAACTATTCATAGAAAATAATTGTTAAATAACCTTTCAAGTGAATATAGTTTAGCTGATTAGATTGTTCTTAAATGATTCACTTCATCTCTTTCTCTGCTGTTTGTTATATGTTATTCATGGGCAGTAATTGGTTCCCAAGTCACATAGTATTATTTCTACCTGTTCTTTGAATCAGTGACACTTTTAAGAACAGAAATAAAATCAAAGTTTCAAGATGGGCACCCAATCACTTCTGACATGAACCTTTGTGCAAACACACATTTGCACAAGTATGTTCTTGCAAATAAAGATTACACATCAGAACATTAACAGAAAATGATTTTAAAAGGTTGGGAATACTGTTGGAGTTAATTTGTTTTTATGCAAAACAAATCTGTACAAATACTCTTACATGGTATTTACCTGACTGTAATGCAAACTAAATAATTTATGCATCCTTAGATTTTTAATAGTGCTTGTATACGCAAATCAAAGATACACAAACGTAATTCCAAAGGATCAGAATATACGCCATTGCCTTGTACATTAGTTAACTTATGCAACATTATTATGATTATTATTTTTATAAGGTTAAACAATAAATATGAAATGTAATCTCACCTTTCAAAAGTAGAGAGCTGCACCTAAGCAGCAAAATTTCTATCCAAATCTAGATTTCGAATGTCCCAAAGTTCAAGGTTGATACTATCCAGGGTTTTGGTTCAGGATCATCTCTAATAGCATGCGCTGGAAGGCTTTACTTATTAAACGGCTGTATAGGTTACAGAACATCTACACTGGAAAGTCAGTGAAAAATGTTTGGCAAAAAGCAAACAATATGCCAAAACAAAACCACTCCGGGCCAAATTCTGTCCTGAAGTCTATTTGGGCTGCATGTGGGATTTGGCCTATTTGAATACAACTTTTGATAAAACTTACCGATTTAAAAATATATATTTGCTGCTTAAACTCAGACTATTTTATTGCAGAAAGTGAATTAACTGAAAATACACTGTTCATATCAGGTACTGTACACATTTGAATCTGCCTAACTACTGTCAGAAACCCTTGTTATTGACTTTGGGTTATGCTCCAGCAGTAATATTAGCTCACTTCTCAGGTTATTCTTTTCTTTTAATCAAAATCATTATCCATGAGCTAAAGTTCATCAGAATTTTTATGAAAAAAAAAATATTTAAAATGTACAGCATTTTTGCAGTTTATCATTCTTTCTACTGTAGTGTAGCATGAACTCTTCAATTTGCTTCAGTAAATATTCGCAACAAATCAAAGAAAGTACTGTAAGTCCATGCAACGCATTTTAAACTAAAAATGGAACGCATGCCAGGGATAGTGGTGCTAGGGTATGAAATGTTTTTTTAACTCACTAATTTTCCTATGGGATTTGTTCTTCCATGGCGACAGGCACACCAATGGGAAAGGCAAACTCTGAAATGCCATATGCTCAGGGCCTATTGTTTATTCCTCAATGTTCTATTCATTTTCCTTCATTTCTCACCTGTGCTGTGTTTGGCAACTGCTGGCAACTTGACTTACGGTATTTAATACACATGGATTTTAATTGTTTTAAATGTTTTCATTATATATGTTTTTTCTTATAGGTCCATGTACTGTACTGTTGTACCCACTGAATTTGGTTACATTAGGTTGAATTTGGAACAGGGACTCCAAAGGGAGTCACAGGAGTATAACATAGGGCAGAATTAGGTCTCTCGAGACAGATTCTGATCTCATTTGCACCAATATAAATCCAGAGTAGCTCCACTACTACACAGATATAACTGAAATTAGAAGTTGGCTCACTTATCTAGATGTAAGAGTTTTCTTCCTTTCAGCTGCCAGGGGCTACAGAGTTTAGCCACCTAGAATATTTCTCTTTTTCAAAAATTGTCTGTCCATTATATGCATGTATCCTAGAACATACGAGCACACTTATTACTCAAGGCCTCAGTTAAATCCTAAGGAATTGTAATAAATAATGGTAAACCCATGATGTACCCAGAAAAAAAAATCTGTAATAATCCATAATTCACATTTCCTGTCAGAGCCATACAGAAAATATAGCCTTGCTGCAGGTGCAGCTTTACATATATTATCTTTTCTCTAGAAAACAAACACCATTCATCATGATGATTATAAATTATATTTATATATATATATATAAAAATCACCATTTTATCCTTAGTCGGCTCAGTTTTAACAAGTAATCTGTCCTGGCTAATCCTATTTTCCCATAGCTGATATATAACAAACATTTGTAAGCACAATTAAATGCAGGCAAATCTAAAACTGCACCAGAACTAGCCTCTTGCATATCAAAGCCTCTTAATTATTGCAGGTTCTTGGATTTTGGGTACAGATCCACACAACCACCTACAATTTTGGATCCAATACAGACACAACCACCATAGCAGCACGAATAGGAGGATGTATAGGGCCTGGAGGCTGAGTGAGTGGACGTATTGCTGAGTGAAAGGGATATGAGTGAATGTGCAGGTGTATGTCAAGTTAGGGTCGGAGAGGAGTCAAGGAGTGCATGGTGTTTATCTGGGGAAATCAATAAGTGCTGGGTGCATTAGTGCGTGGATGAGGGGACCAAGTGATTGACTGGATGCACAGGTGTGGGGAGGGTGGCTGAGTGAGTAAACAGGTGCATTTGTGTGAGTGTGGGGATGGCTAATGGGTTTCGAGATGTTTCCTCTCCTACTTCGGCTATCCCTCGATGCGAAGATGTCTTCCAGGGGGGTTCATTGGTGGGTTTTAAGTAGCTGAGGAGCCCAATTCGTGCCTTGCAGATTTTCCCATAGAAGTGACAGGTGTAATCTTGGAGGAGACAGTGTTGTTGGCTGGACTGTTGTGCCTTTCTTTCCTCCTTTGTCGCTTCTCTGTCTCATGAGCACGTCTGTTCTCCTCAAAATGAGCTGTGACTTGGTGTATGGTGTGGCACCACTGTGTTCTGTTCCGACCAAGTCCTCCCAGTTTGTTGGGTTGATGCCTCCCTTTTTAAGGTGTACTTTCAGTATGTCTTTGAAGTGCTTCTGCTGCCCTCCACAAGCCCTTCTTCCCTGATTTAACTGAGAGAAGAGTACTTGCTTCAGGAGGCAAGTGTCAGGCATACGCACACAGCGGCCAGTCCAGCAGAGTTGATGTTTCATGACCTGCGCCTCTATACTGCTGATGTTGGCTGCAGAGAGAACGCTGATGTTAGTGTGTCGGTCTTCCCAACTGATCCTAAAAATCCTCCTGAGGCAGCGCTGCTGGAACCATTCAAGCTGCTTGAGATGTTGTCTGTAGGTTACCCAGGTCTCACACCCATAGAGAAGGGTGGGGATGACAACTGCCTTGTAAACCAGGATCTTGGTACCTGTTGGCAGATCCCTATCATTGAAGACTCGTTTGAGTAGTCTTCCAAAGGATGTGCTGGCACAGCGGATCTTGTATTCAATTTCTGTGTCAATGCTGGTTCTTTGGGAAAGGTGGCTGTCAAGGTATGGAAAATGGTCCACATTTTCGTTCCCTGCTGATGGTTATTTGTGGAGTACAAAGAGTAGTTTGTGCAGGTGAGGGATGGTGGAGTACCTTGTTTTTCCCCGATGATGAGAGAGACATCCAGGCTGTGATAGGCATCCACAAAAAGATTTAGGGTACTTTGCAGGTCGGCCTTTGTGTGCAAGAATGATGCAGTCATCTGCATACTGAAAGTCAGCAATGCTAATTCTCATGATCTTAGATTTTGTTTGGAGACATCGGAGATTGAGTATCATATGGATGGGGAACTCCTCAATCCCGATTCCATCAGGAAGGCGGTCATGGATGAGAATCAGGATCTCAGCAAGGTAAATGGAGAAGAGTGCTGGAGGAATGACACACCAGTGCGAATGATGAATGGTTCCATCTCTGAGCAAGTGACTGAGGTACATGGCTCTGGGTGGGTGGGCTCCATGACTATGTGTGTGAGTGCTGACCTAGATTCAATCTATAGAAGACAGTGGCTATCAGTTGGCAGTGGGAAACATTGTGGGGAACTGGCAAAATCTGTATGACTGTTCACTCTTTCAAATGAGCACATCTGTCCAAACTATTGTCAAAGAGTTTGCAGTCTTAGGCTGTGACTCCCAGATTCCCAAAGAGGAGCAGTGGCCAGAAATACCTCCTAATCAACAAATTACATCCTTTGTTCTCAGTTGTGGACTTTACCAGAATGTCTTTAAGTATATCAGAAGTAAGAAGCCTACCCAACAATACGTGGGGCTACTGAACAATCAAGGTGCTAAAGGAACACTCAAGGAAGACAAGGCTGTTACAGAGAAGCTAATTGAATTCTTTGCATCAATCTTCACTGCAGAGAATGTCAGGGAGATTCCCACACCTCAGTTAGCCTTTTTAGGGGATAAATCTGAGGAACTGTCCCAGACTGAGTTGTCAATAGAGGAGGTTTTGGAACAAATTGATAAGCAGTAGTAAGTCACCAGGACAAGGTGGTATTCAATTCTGAAGGAATTCAAATATGAAATTGCAGAACTACTAACTGTGGTATGTAATCTGTCACTTAAATCAGCCTCTGTACCAGATGACTGGCAGATAGCTAGTGTAACACTGATTTTTTTTTTTTTTTTTTTTAAAAGAGGCTCCACAGGCAATCCTGGGAATTACAGGCTGGTAAGCCAAACTTCAGTACCAGGATAATTGGTTGAAACTATAGTAAAGAACAGAATTGTCAGCCACATAGATGGACACAATATGTTGGGGAAGAGTCAACACAGCTTTAGTAAAGGGAAACCATGTCTCATCAAGCTATCAGAATTCTCTGAAGGTGTCAATAAGCATCTGGACAAGAGTGATGCAATGGAAAGCTTTTGACAAGGTCCCACAGCAAAGGCTTTTAAGCTAAGTGAGCAGTCATGGGAGAAGAGGGAAGGTCTTCTCATAGATCAGTAATTGATAAATAGATAAAAGGGGGGGAAATAAAGGGGGGGACTGGCAGGGGAAAGACTGAAGCCAAAGCTCCATGGAAGGGGAAGAGAGCCCAAGCCCTGGTGCAGGAAGGGGTGGGGGTCCAGCATCTGCCATCACCACAGCTGACAGCTGCATGGCCCCTGCTGTGGCAGCTCGGGGCTCCAGGTGCCCCCACCACCCACGGCAGCTCAGGCCCTGCTGTCCTGGGGCTGAAGTGGAAAATGTCATGGAGATCTCTGAAAGTCACAGAATCCTTGACCTCTGTGACATAATCTTATCCTTAGTCATGATCGAAAGGAAGGGGAGGGGGAGATGGGGACGAGGACCCAAGCTCTCCCACTACACTGGGTCCCAACCCAGGACCCTAAAGAGGCATTGTAGTGTCCAGACTACTTGTTGGTCCACCCCAAATTACACTCTGCCCTGGGTTGTTGCACACCAGGCTGTGGCTTCTCCATTTGGGGCAGGGTCAGAGTTTTAGTAGTATCTGCTTCATCTGCCAAGGAACAACATCCCATTCTTCAGTGCCTTTTGTGGGTTCTCAGCACCAAAGGAGGGTGGAAATATGGATCACTTCCCCAGAGTGCCCTTACCAAAGCTGCAGTCATTCTGCCAATTACCCCAGGCATCAGTCTCATTTCCTTGTGCAGCCTGTAACTCCTCCCTCCAGGCTACCAATGCCCTTTTTAAACAGTTCCTGCAGTTGGTGCATGCCCTGTAGCTGTTGAGGGGTGGGGTGTCTCTGGCCCAGTACTGCTTCTTGTTTGCTCCAATTTAACAATAAATAGTTGTGGCTGAGTGGTTAAGGTGCTAGATTAGAAATTCATTGGGGTCTCCCTGTGCAAGTTTGAATCCTGCTATGAGCAAACAGTATTTTTGAACCCTTGGTCTAGTAGCTCCTCCCCTTAGGCTGGGGTAGGGGCCGTCAGACATGGGCAGGCTTGCGTCTACCCGCCTCCCAGATTTCAGTGGGTGCTCTGGTTTAGTATAGGGTCTGCCCACTCCTTGAATACTGTGTGCAGTTCTGGTTGCCCGATCTCAAAAAAGATACATGAGAAATGGAAAAGATACAGAGAAGGGCAACAAAAATGAGTAGGTGTATGGAACAGGAAAGATTAAAAAGACTTGGTTCTGTTCAGCTTAGAAAAGAGATGACTAAGCAGGGATATGATAGAGGTCTCTGAAATCATAAATGGTATGGAGAAAATGAATAAGGAAGTGTTATTTATCCCTTCATATAACAACAAACCAGGAGTCACACAATGAAATTAATAGGCAGGAGGTTTAAAACAAACATAAGGAAATACTTTTTTAAACAACACAGTCAACCCGTGGAATTCATGGCCAGGGGATGCTGTCAAGGCCAAAAGTATAACTGGATTCAAAAAAGATTAAGATAAGTTCATGGAGAGTTATCCAAGATGGACAGAGATGCAATTCCATGCCCTGGGTGTCCCTAAACCTCTGACTGCCAAAAGCTGGGACTGGATGACAGTGGATGGATCACTTGATAATTGCCCTGTTCTGTTAATTCCCTCTGAAGCATCTGGCACTGGTCACTGTCAGAAGACAGGATACTGGAGACCCAGTATGGCCATTCTTGTGTCTTGATATGGATGGAATGACAATCAAGCCAATTCATGCCCTCTTAATTTTTCTGTGTACACATTTTTTCCACTGGTTTGCTCAGGCAAAAGTACAAAAGAGAGCCCATAAAAAAACATAATCCAGAGAAAACAAAATGTGGCCAGTTAAACTATAAGCAATGTAAACAGGAAAAATGTTAAGTCATTTGGAATCAGAACATCAATTAAAAAAGCTTCAAAACAACAGCTTACTGTTTCCCAGAAAACTGTAATTACAAAAATGCAAAATAGGTTTGGAGGGATTTTTGGTTTAATTCTCTTTCGACAGCATCAGTGATATAGGGCAGGGGGTACTAGAACAGAATCAAAATTGGTGTAGACCAGGACCAGTGAGATACTGCTATCTATATAAATTAGCTTTTCTTTTTAGCCAAAGATTAATGAAACACCTCACAAACCCTGCATATTTATGTACGGTGTACAGATAAGTATGCAGTGTACATATGTACTGTACACTATTCTTGTACATTACCTGTCAGCAGCAGCATCAGAGGCTTTACTTTTTTAGACTTTGCAGCCAAGGAATTAGCTGTGGCATTGCCAAGCAGCTGTGTATCCTCCACAGACTCTAGAACAAGCTATAAAAGAAAAAGGTAAACAGGCCTTACCAACTCCTCGCAAACCAGAGCCAGCACTTTAAAACCAAGTTGGTAATTTTCCGCCTGGCAAATCTTGAGGCTGGCATCTCAGGTCACCATCAGACACCAACCAATTCTAGCAAGCTATTGTTGGGCTGGCAGGCTGAGTGAAATAAACAAAAGCCAGAACAAGACAGTATGTTGGGGGGGGTCCTATAACAAGGCAGTTACCGTGTGGTCCGGGACTGTTCTTTCCTGGGACTCTTCCCTTGCTGTCTGCTTCTTTTCTACTTGACTCTTCAACTTGTTGGGGAACTTGGACCATCGGACACTGCATGCCAGAGACAGGGCTGGTCCTTTGTCTCTTACCACCAGGTCTTCAACTAAGGACTGAGTATGCAATTCTAAAAGCTTATGCATAGAATGATACCACAGATCCTGTATTATCTTTATCTTGTTATGTGCTTTGGATATTTTCTAGCTTTCTCTATTATTTTAATAAAGGTATCTAAGGTTTTACTTTGCCCTCAGTGTGAGTATCCTTGTTGTCCACTCTCAGACTTCCCGTAAGATATTGAACTCCATAGTGTGAATTCTATGTAGCCTGATTCTGGGAGAAGAACCTTACTACAGTCAGATGATTGGTCATTAATCTAATATTATCAACCTTAAAAAGAGTCAGGCAACACTGAGAAGATCCTAGATCTAGAAAAATAGTGAATTCCATGTGGGTTTTTTTTCTTTAAGCACCTAGGTAAAAACTATGAGTTATTCATTGGGTTTTTTGTTTGTTTGGGTTTTTGTTTGTTTGGGTTTTTGTTTTCTGTTATTTTACATTGTAGCTCAGGTTCATTGCAAACTCTAGGACAGTAAACCTTATAAAATTTGCTAGAGGCTCACAGAGCTAGCATAAACTAAAAAGTTACAAGCCCACATAACCCTAATTTTATGGTCATATAACACATTTATTGCTATAGCATAAGTTTGAGAAGACTGTTAAGTATTCAGCATGGGAATGCTGGGAATTTTTCTTAAATTGGATTTATGAGAGAATGTGTTAAATTGTGAGGGAGGCCCTTTTTTGTTCTACAAAGCAGAATACCTATTAGGTTAAACACACGGTTTTATAAAGAAGCCAAAACACTTCTTCCTAATCATTCACTGAGGCCCCAATTCAGGGCAGCACTTAAGAACCTGCTGAATTTAAGCATCAGTGGGACTTAAGCATGTGTTTAATATTAAACATATCCTTAAATGCTCTCCTGAAAAGAGATGCTTTCCTGAATCGGGGCCTGAGTATTTGCTTTTTAAAACATTTTTAAATGTTTTCCCCAATATTTCTTTTCTTTAACTTTTTTAAATTTCTTATCCTCACATACATGCTTTACTTTTACTTCTGATCTGTACTTCTCATTTAAATTACATCTATCATGTTAAATTTGTATCTTCCCTTTATTTTGTTGCTATTTCCTACAACCACATCTACCCAAGGTATTTATTGAGAGCCAAGTATTCCTTTGCTTCTTTGTTTGATGTGCAGCATAAATTTGTTTAAATTCTAGTATTTCCTTCTATTTGCTTTTTTTAAATTATATTTGTAATTACAATTTACTTTCCACCATAGCTCATACTTTCTCTCTGTTACTTTCTACACTGCTTTTATTGATGGCAAATTTAATGTCTACTCTCCCTTCTTATAAAGCATTATGACTCCCTTTTTAACTTTTTTCTACAGATGATAACACAGTCAAGAGTCTCTTTGCCTAAAGCCATGCCTTCTCAGTTCAGACTGGGGTATCCTTCAAAAACAAGAATAGAAGTTGTGTACTGTCTGCAGCATTAGAGGATAAACTGTTTTCATTAGAATTTGATTTTCCTTCATTCTTACACCACAAAATGTCTTTATCCATCTGTCCCTATATTAATCTCACTAAAAACAACTCTTGACTTAAATTTACAGATAATCCATTGCCCCAATGAAGATCATTAAAATAAACTTTAGACCTGCAAAATGGTTGCTTCAAGTACAATTTACGTTCCATTACCTTTTCCTTAAAAAACAATCTCACCCTGCAGTGTCCCCTGCTGGTAGAGATGAGCTAAAGTTTGAACAAAACCTATTTATCTGTGTTTTCTAGTAAGAAACAAGATATTTTGTAATGAGATGAGGTGGATTTTCATTTTTAGGGTGAAATCCTGGGCCACTGAAGTTAATGGGAGTTTTGCCATTGACTTCAGAGGGGTCAGGATTTCTCTCTCTCTCTCTCTCTCTCTCTCTCTCGCTCTCTCTCTCTCTCTCTCTCTCAGGAAACTACATTACTTATCAGTCTGAAAAAAATAGCTGGATTAGTTAATTATTTCAAATACAAGTGATAATCCCACCATTGCTTTTATTTTTAAGGATATTAAATCATTCTCTTTTGTTATGTACATGAACTAGTGCAAATCCATTGAAATATACAGATTTGAAGGAAGCACAGAACAGTAAGAGACATTATTTCTCTTTATGTTTATAAACTAATTAAACATAAAAGCTTGTTTGAAACAACATTCATACATAACCCACGTGCTAATCTACCTTGTAAAATATACAATGAGCAAGATTCGGATGCTGAAGAAAAGACTCAAACAAACACAATGCAAGAAGACAAAGAAGGAAATGCATATGGAACCTGATGCAATAACCAGAATTATTTATCCTAAACTGCTAAAGCTATAACGAAGGATCTTTGCCAGAAAGGAAAAAATGTAGTAAAATATCTCAGAGTTAATTAAATCCATAAAACATTAGAGCAGAATTACAACATTATTCAGAAGTACCTTTAAATACATCCATAAAGAAACTGAACAAAGAAATATTACTAATTTTTTTTATTCATGTAAAGGAAGGATTTTCTTATTCTGTCCAGACAGGGGCAAATCCTTGGCCCAGCATGCACCCTGAGAAACTAGCTAGGAACTTGGGGGACAGGCATGAGAGACATCCTCCCCTAAAGTCCATGGGACAGCTATGGAGCCATTCCATCTCAACAAGGCCCCGATGTGGTGAGAAGGATTGGAGAATCTATGCTGCAGCAGATTCTCTGGCTTTACCACTGACCTCCCTCAGATCACCCATATCCTGCCCCTACCTGTGTGCTGCTGAACAGGGAGTCTCTTCAGAGCTGGGCTACATAACATGCAGATGTGAACGCCTTACAGAACCCCCCAATAGAGACTGCTCCCTTCTGCAGTATCACTGCACTGGGTCCACTGCCTGAGGGGCCTTGACAACTGCAGAGGAAGTTGCTTGATTTTCCCCTAAGAGGACAAATCAGGTACGATCCACATTGTGGATATGAGAGGTCCTGAATGTATTGTGTCCCCAGAATCTGGTAGTCATAGAAGGTTGGCCTGGTTTGAAAGACTTAATGGCTCACTATGTGCTATATCACTAGGCAAGGAGACACCAAGGGAAAGAGATAGCAAAGAGAGGAATGTGTAACCCCACATAGGGAGAGGAAGGGGAGGATCTCACAGTCCTGGGGCAGAGGAAGGGGGAAGTCAATGGAGAAGAATAGGAAGAGGGAACCCCACAGTGTAGAAAAGAGGAAATTACAACCTCACTGTGTGGAGCAGAGGAAGTGGGGAAAGCTCCTTGGGAGCAGGAAGGAGGACCCCTATATAGGAGAGAGCAAGGGAATACATAACTAATCAATGAAAGGCAGTGTGATCCAGAGGACACCCACTCAGGAGACTTGGGTTCTCTTTCCAGCTCTGCTACGGGCCTGCTGGGTGACCTTGGATAAGTCACTTCCTCCCTCCGTGCCTCAGTTTCCTCTCCCATCCCCTGTCTGTTTGAAGTGGAAGCTCTTCAGGGCCGTGACTGTCTCTTACTATGTGTGTGTACAGTGCCTAGCGCAATTTGGGGTCCTCTAGGTGCTACTCTAACACAAATAACAATAATAACCAGTAGTGCAAGTACCAGTGGTAAGGTCCAGTACGCCATACCAGTAAGATATTTATAGCTGGTACGGCGTACTGGAAAGACAAAGGAGGAGCCCACCCCCAGCCCCGCCCCCAGCCCTTCCATGGAACTGCGTCTCCTCTGTCTGTACAGCAGCCCCGCCGGAGGACAAGGCTCGGGGGGCAATAGCTGGGTAAGAGAATGTAGGATTTCCTGGTGTTTTGGTCTCCTTGAAGAGCAGATATTTAAGAACAGTGTGAAAACTATATCAGGTTTAAGAGCCTGATCATAAAAATACTTTAACAAAACAAATAAAAGCAATCAGAGTTCACCGGAACCACTATCTCCCACTCACACAGCCCTCCACACCCACAACCTTCTAGTGGTTTGGTGCTTAACCCCAACCCCCCAGCTTATCTGGAGAATCATCCCTGGAAAATATTTTCCAGTGTTGGCTACTACGTTATGTAATAGTATCGCTGTTTTGATTTTTATCCCTTCTGTCCCTCTGCTAACCTAGTCTCATATGTTGTTGGTCTCTCTCAATGCAGCTGTGCAGTGGGCTGATAATCTGAATGGTTTTTCCACAATAGCCCCCAATCCTTTTCAAGATCAGTGTGCTGGATGGCTGTTCCATATAACTCATATTCCATTGCTTTGCCCTTTCCTTCCAGACCAATTATATTATATTTACTACTAATTATTATTTTTATCTTTCAGATGGAACCATTTTTTCCTTGGTCTGAGATGTTTCCTCTGCACCAATCTGCTTTATCACTCCTTCCTTCCTTCTACCCTAATTTACAGGAACAGACACCCCTGGTGCCAGAGAACACAGGTGCAGTGATCTACACAGTGCCTGGCAATGCACTGTTTATTTGAAGTTACTCATTATTATTGTTGATTTGGAAGTACAACCTTTTTGATACACAGCATTACAAGCCAACAGATTTTCCAGAAACTACTTTACAATGTTTGTTATGCCTCACAGAGATCAAAATATCATGGTTATAGGCAGAATTTTCAACACTACGCCAGATTCATTAAAAGGATAATGGCCCAATGGGTAGATATTTTTTGCATTGCAATATTTATTTAAAAATCTTTCCTTCCCTTGCTAACACCTGAATTATCATGCTGTTGACGTACTTATCTAAAAATTGGCTGGTGTGGCTCTGAACATTTGAAAACACATTAGCTCCTCAGCAAGACAGACCCAGCACTTCACTTTGGAAGTTTTCCAACACTTTTTAGGAAAATTTTAACATTCAGGAGGACTGGATGGCTCAGAGGACTGATAAGGGATACAGAGTCTTGAAGTTATCAGTTCAAATCAAGGTGGGAAGTGAGTGAAAGTTGTTACAGTTCAAAGTCTGTTTGATGGCCTACATTTTTGATCTGAGTCTAGTCCCCAATGGACAATTCAGCTGGCACCAAAAAAACCAAACCAACAATCCACCATTACAACCGACTCGGCTCCTTTGTTGGAAGGCTCAGCAGACAAGTCAAAGACTGAATCAGCCTCAAGTTTAAATTGTCCTCTCATCTCTAGTGCTAGTCCCTCAGCATCACTGATGAGATACATTGACAGCATGGCATGAGGAATTTTGCACTTACTGCTACCCATGCTGCAAATGTTCTTTAGTGGAACAGAGTCTCCAGATCTAATACTTTACTGAGTATTAAGTTAACACAGAAATATTTATTATAGATTAGACTACAATTAAGAGTCTGCATTATGTCTTAATTTTCTTACATTTGTGCATTGGGACATTATTGGGAAGTAAGTGCTCCATCATTCAAAATGATACATTGGACCCACTGTTCAGGAAAAGGATTTGAGGAATATTGTGGAAGAGTCATTGAAATGATTATTTAAGTGCACATCACTGTCAAGAAGCCTGGTCTATACTTGAGATTAGCACCATTCAAGCCATCAATAGCCAGCAAATGTTGTAGCTGCTCTAGTACAAACCCCTACTGTAGACATCGCAAGCCATGACTTGCACCAGTAGATCTTATCCCTGCTTTAAACCAAGCAAGCTTCATCAATGTAAATCACAGCTTTCTTTGTCTATAGTAGGGGTTCACACCAGACCAGCTGTGCAAGTTGTTGGCCACTGATGGCTTGAATCAAGGGCTAGTACTCATCATAGATAAGGCCCATGTCTAGTTATGTTACAAACCATTTCTTTTATTTTAATCTGATTTTCTTTTTATTCTCAATCCTGTTTCTAATTAAACCATATGAGTCTTAGACCACTGTTTGAGAGTTTCCTGCAGAACCCCCAATGAAGTGAAAGGTGAAACAACCTTCCACCTCTATGAAGAGGGAGTAAAGCAAGTGTGTCTGAAGTGCATTCTGCTCAAGATCCTCAATCAAAAGCACATGGACTAAGGAGACCTCTCCCATAAAGTATGTCACTTGCAGGCCTGCAGAGTGACTGACACATAGGAAATACACCTCTACCTCGATATAACGCTGTCCTCGGGAGCCAAAAAATCTTACCGCATTATAGGTGAAACCGCGTTATATTGAACTTGCTTTGATCCACTGGAGTGCGCACCCCTCTCCCCCCGTCCCCCCGTCCCCCCCCCCCCACCTCCCCGGAGCACTGCTTTACCATGTTATATCCAAATTCGTGTTATATCAGGTCACGTTATATCGAGGTAGAAGTGTACCTAGAATGGCCTAACTCTATTCCTACCACTATTCCAGTGATGTATAGGGGCCAGAAACTTGGCAGAAACGCCCCCCAAGAATTACCCCCCGCATAAGTGGAGAAAAGCTGCCAAAATGACTCTACACCACTCTCTCTTGCAGTCCCAGCATCAGAGGCATATTGGGGGAGGATGGTGGCATGGCTGAAGTACACCACACTCTATCTCAGCTGTGGAAAACCCATGATGACAGTTAGTGGTGAGTATAAGTTACAGCAGCCCTGAAGGTGCTCCAGCTTATGCTAGGAGTAACACTGCAAAGGTGGCTTAAAGCCAACTTGATTCCTTTCCCCATACCCTCATTCCTGTGCTGAGCATAGCTTGGCCAAAATGAGGAATCTGGCCCAATAGGTCAGATTCACCCTAGTGTAAGTCCATTGACTATTATACCAGGAATTAATGTGGCCCAGTAGGTCTATATGATTGCAAACAGGCCAAGTTTAGAATGACAAGGCAGCAGCAGGCAAGAAATCTTATAAAAGCAATCTTTTCGGTTCAATGAATTTTGGAAAAGAAGGCACAGGCCTTCAAACGCTGTTCAACTGAGCAAAACTTCAGTAGATTCATGAGAGAAGCCCTTCGGCAGTCCTGACTTTGGCACAGTTATCCTGTAGCGACTCCATACATTTCTGACACCTAACAACAGATAAACGCATTGACAGCCACAGGGTTGATTGAAGGGGAAAGAAGCTGTTTTGCAGTCAAAAGAAAATGTACTTAGATTTCTAAGGCTATTTGAAAGAATGCCAGAAAAGTACTTGATTTCGGCATTCTTAAGCTCCTTATGATGGTGCAGCAAGTGGTCTTTCCACATGTGATGATGTATTTCAAGACAAGAGTTTCTTCAAGATTTTCCAAGCCTGCAGGCTCCTGATCCTTTTTCAAATTACAGAGATGATAGTATACCAGGGAGAATTGTGATTAGTCTAAACTCTCCACAGCTGTGAAAGACAAATGTAAAAATTCCACTAAAGAATCCACTTTTGGACTAAATTTACCTACATGACACCAACTCCTAACCAAGGGACTACTTAAAAGAGCTGGAGCAGGATCAATGCTATTCAATTTCTTCCATAGCATCAACCACGGGGAGCCTCACAACTGTTCTACCTAACACATCTCCCAGCAGTGCTGTCATTATAAGCTGGTTGCATTCAAAGAGTCCAGAGATGTGTGGGAAGGAAAATGGAGCTCTGAAATAAAAGCTTAAGTACAAGGGAATTCAAAGACGACTTGCAATTCATTACTCGTAGTACCAGGAGAATTATAAAACACCTTGTAACCCAGAGGCTTTGCCTGGAGCTGTTAAGGACTGTAGCCCTCACTTCATCACAGGCTGACAAATTTTGAAAAGCGCTTGCAAGAGAAGCCAGCAATGAGCTTTTTGTCAACTTGCTAGAAGAGACAGCACTGCTTATTTTATTTCTTTCTCTTTCTCTCTAAATTGCTTCCCCGAGTTACCAATCAAACATAACATACAGCGTTCAACTCCATCATTTTTCTTAATGTGTTACAACTGAGAAAACTGGCCTTGTGCCAACATGAAACATTTGACCTTCCATGTGTGTTTGAAGATGGAGGCACATACAGCACATGTTGGGAGACCAGTGATTCACATCACGTACATTTGCCTGGATTTATTAATAAAGAAATAGGCAATATTCCATTTTTACAGGAAGCGCTTCAAAAATATGATAAAAACAATGCAAAAATCCCCCACCTGTTTAAGATATCTTCTAAAAAACTATTTAAAAATAAATAAATAACACGTGTTTAAGGGGGTACCATCAATTCAAAATTTACCAATTTCTAAAATTGTATTATAAGTACTATCAGGTAGTTAAACTCTCCCAGATTACCTCTGCCAATTTCATAGAATCATAGGACTGGAAGGGACCTCAAGAGGTCATCTAGTCCAGTACCCTGCACTTATGGCAGAACCATCCCTGACAGGTGTTTGTCTAACCTGCTCTTAAAAATCTCCAATGATGGAGATTCCACAACCCCCATGGGCAATTTATTCCAGTGCTTAACTACTTTGTATGGTTTTAGCATCACATTTTTAAGCCTTCATTACGGTCGTCAATCCTGGAGCTGCTAGGCGTTGGCCTGGTCCCCAGAGTAAGCCACAAAGTCTGTATCAGCATCAGGGGAACAGGTGGCTGCTGTGGGGTCACAGGCATACCCCTTATAGCAAATACAAGGAGGGGGTTGACATAGGAACTTCAGTGGTGGCTATGTACCACCAGAAGATTCCCCTACTCAGTGGAGTATACTATCATTTTGCACTAGTGGACCATGGTAACTTGGCCAGAGCAAGGCTATGAATCTGGCCATGAATTTTCAAAATGCTGAGATTGTCACTCAAAAACATAGCTGTTTTTTAAAGAGATCGGGCCCATTTTCACCCCAAAGTGGTTCTATTCCAAGTGAAACCTCACAGGTTTTTAGCGAAATTGGACGATTTTCTCAAAATTGCAACATGTGAAAAGCTCACATTTTTTAGTTTAAAAGGACCAATATATAAAATACTGAACTGTACTATTCATTTTATATGATTCATTTTGCCTCTAAATGGAGACATACCCCAAAAGCTACTCAGTCATACTGCTCTAAAGCACCATGGGCAGAACTTATAGCCACAAAGATGCAATTTATATTTTAATCTTCCTGCTTTTGTCCATAACTATAAAAGGCATTTAATTCTAAAAGTTTGTAACTATAATAATTGGTGTTCACCTGCTGGTCATACTTCTTCCTCTGTCAAATGCCATGTTTTGAGGATGCCATGTTTTGCAGATGAGAGTGAGTGAATGAGAACTAGTTGGGGGCATGCACCCCTGGGAAGCAAAAATGTGGGTTTGGCCCAAACGCTCTCCCTCACTTCCTAGCACGTCACTTGGGTGCACACAACAAAATAATGAACGTCTTGGGAGCTGACCACCCACATGGACGATTAAATTATTCTTACCTTCATGAAGATGATGATCTCCCATTTAAGCACTGAGTTGGCCTATCACCATTTAGCTTTGTAATGAGATCACACCCATGAGCTTTCCCCATGTCCCAATCACACCATGCTGTCCTATGACCAAGGTGGGATGGCTACTATTGTGTAAAATGTTGGGGTGGACCCCGAAATCCTAAGCAATTAGTTAAGGGTAAAACAAACAGGAATGTCCACTTCCAGTCTGATATCTCATAAAAGGAGGCAGCAGATTGTACTATGGAAAGAGAGATGGGGGATACAAACTCATTTCCTAAAAGCCAGGTAGTGGAAAGAGAGAGGTAAGAGAGCTAGAAAAATCACACCACTAACAAAGGGAGGGTGGAATATAGTGAGTAGATCAAAGCTTCTCTCAGCAGCAGGGAGTGTGTTTTTTCTTCAATAAACCATTCCTTTCCAACCTCCCAATGAAGCAAGTTAGCTAGAGACGTGTGCTGTGGAAAAGGGGGGCTTATACAGACCAGGGAAGAGCCTTTAAGAGGCAGGGGCGGCTCTATGTTTTTTGCCGCCCCAAGCACGGCAGGCAGGCGGCTTTCGGCTGCGCGCCTGCGGGTGGTCCGCTGGTCACGTGGATTCGGTGGCATGCCTGCGGGAGGTCCGCTGGTGCTGCGCCATCGGCGTCCCCACCGCCGAATTGCCACCGAAGCCGCGGGACCGGCAGACCTCCCGCAGGCACGCCGCTGAAAGCCGCCTGCCTTCCGCCCTCACAGCGACCGGCAGGCCGCCCCCCGCGGCTTGCCGCCCCAGGCACGCGCTTGCTGTGCTGGTGCCTGGAGCCGCCCCTGTTAAGAGGCTCTTTACGGAACAGGTTGCATAGCACTTCCAGCACCGTTTTTGCAGAAGACCTGCTGTGTACTGGGAACCAGCTGGGGAAAGGGGTTTAAGGCGGCATGGATGCAGCAACAGTTCCAAGCCTCTCCACTGTGCCTCAAAGATAATTTCATGGCCGCCCCCAGAGGGTCTTTATTCCTCCCCACCCTTCCAGTTATCTAACTGATGGACTCTCCCAGGATGGAATTTTCTCTTCCTTGTGGAATCCTTCATCTCTAGTGAGGCAGCACACCAGTACTCAGCAGGTTGGGTTTGGGACCCTAGCTGAGTTGAAGCTAAGTGGGGACTCTCAGGGTGAGCCTTTCACATGTCCTCTCCCTGCCTACTTTCCCAGAAAACCCATTTCAGATTCCTCCACCACTGGTTGTTCTACCTTGGATTCCTACTAACAGCAGTATGTGGAATGAAGTGCCCGTTCTCAGCCTGAAATACCAAAAGGCACATACCAGTTAAGCTGCTGCAGATGGTAGCTGTAGCTCTATCCTATTCGGTAGAAGGAAGGATTCACCCAGAAGGAGGAAAAGCATCTCCCCAAAAAGGAAGCCCTCTCATGCTCTTTTATTACTTCCCTCATCATGTTCCCATACCATACAGAGCTCCTGTTTTCCTCATATAAACCCAGGATTATTCAGTGTGGGTCTCTGGCCCCCTTTAATGGCTTGTCAATGAAATGGAATTGACTGGTCTTCCATTTTGGCCTGCTCTTCTCCCAGCTGGCACAACTCTGCAGCTATCACACTCTTGCTGTCCTGCTCCCCTGGATCCCCATGCTGCTGCAGCCTCCCCATCCCCAAAGCCATGGTAGCCTGTAGGTAATTGTCCAGTCATGAGGGTAGGGAGAGCTGTGGCACTGGCAGCATCCCTGGTGGCAGGAGTCTGTTATGAAAAGTGATATTAACAAACATACAAGTATCACTATTCACAGCAGGCTTACTCAGCCCCGGCAAGCCTAGGGACAAATTAAACCCTGGATGGGGAGGTCAGGGGAGGTAGTGGGGGGGAAAGAGCCTGAAGCCATGTGGCTGGAGCCTGGGGCCCGCCACTGTGCATCCAGAGCCCAGGACTGGAGCCCGAAGCCCCATGTCCAGAGCCAGTCTCCTCGCCACCCCAGGGCTGAAGCCCAAAGCCTGAGCCTCACCACCCCTGGGAAGGTGGGGAACTCACCAGGTGCCTGCTCCTACAGCATTGTGCCCCTGGTGTTTCCAGAGGGGGGCTGGGCCCAACCTCTGGTGGCAGCCCCAGCAATCAACACCAAGGCGGTTATCCAAGAGCAAGAGGGAGGGGGAAGGGCTGCTGCTTTGCTCCCTCCCCCCAATCATAGCCCAGGAGGTTGTGGCCACAAGAAAAGCCCCTGGTGGACACAGTGGCCTCATTTGAGAAATGCTGGCCTAGGAGCCGGACATGCCAGCTGCTTCCGGGAGCCATGGTTGGCAGGGAGCCTGCTTTAGGCCCGCTGCGCCGCCGACTGGGAGCCGCCTGAGGTAAGCGCTGTCCGGCTGGAGCCCGCACCCTGAAACCCTCCGACACCCCAACCCGAGCCCCCTTATGTACCCAAACTCCTTCCTGGAGCCTGCACCCCACACTCCACACCCCCTCCTGTACCCCAACCCTAGCCCTCAGCCCCCTTCTGCACCCAAACTCCCTCCCAGAGCCCGCACCCTCTCCCGCACCCCAAACACCTGCCCCAGCCCTGAGCCCTCCTGCACTCCAAGTCCCTCATCCCAAGCCCCACCCCAGAGCCCACACCCCCAGCCAGAACCCGCACCCCCTCCGGCACGCCAAGCCCCTGCCTCAGCCCTGAGCCTGCCCCCCGTACTCTGAACCCCTTGGCTCCGGCCTGGAGCCCACTCCTGCACCGCAAACCCCTCATCTCTGGCCCCACCCCAGAGCCCGCATCCCCAGCCCTCACCCCTGTCCCAGCCTGGAGCCCCCTCCCTCACCCTGAACCCCTCATTTCTGGCCCCACCCTGGAGCCTGCACCCCCAGCCAGAGCGCTCACCCCCTCCCGCACCCCAACCCCCTTCCCCATCCTAGTGAAAGTGAGTGAGGGTGGGGGAGAACGAGCGACAGAGGGAGGGGGGATGGAGTGAGTGGGGGCAGGGGCCTCAGAGAAGGGGCGGTGCCTCGGGAAAGGGGTGGGGCAAGGGTGTTGGGTTTTGTGGGATTAGAAAGTTGGCAACCCTAGATCCAGCACTGCTGCCTGTCCAAATGTACCTCACTGGGCCCACTTTTCTCGTCCCCACATGCTTTAGCCAATGGCCATCTCCAGGGAAAGGGAGACCTGCAGTCCTCATACACCATTCTCCCCTCAATGAACTAGCCAGGGGACTGCCAGACAAGGCCTACAACTGTCACCTCCTAAGGCTGTCTTGGATGGGGGGTGGATTTGGTGGTCCTGTCCCCCTTAGAGAGCATTGGATCCAGTGTGACAAGTGCACCTACGGAAAAAAACCACGTTTGTATGCACAAATGGGGCTTGTGAGTGTAAAAATATGGGCATGACAGGTGCAGCTGCAAAAAGAAAACTATCTGTGTAGCTGCAAACAGCTTTGCAGGTGGCAAAAATGTACATGCGATGGGCGCAGCTGCAAAAAAAAACCTCTGTGGGTGCAAGCGGCCTTGTGGGGGGCAAAAATGTGACTAGCTGCGAAGACAGGCTTTTGTGGGTCATGCCCATAGCTAATAATCTGGCAGTCATAGTGCTGAACCTGCAGGGACCACTGATTAACAAATAAATCAATGAAATAAATAACAATTACATTACAGACCATACACAATATAGTTCTTTTAAAGGCCTGTCCCAATGGAGCAAAGTGATCGAAGAACCAGAACGAGTCTAGCCATTGCAAAAAGCTGAGGTAGGTGTTGACTATGCTTCTTATGGCGCTGCACCAGCCTAAACCACCACAAGTAGTCGTGGCCGAGTGGTTAAGGCGATGGACTAGAAATCCATTGGGGTCTCCCCGCGCAGGTTCGAATCCTGCCGACTACGAACTGGCCGTGCTTTTTGGCGGGGCCCCGTAGCTCTCCCTGTTTGTGCGGGTGACGCGGCGGAGGTCAGGGGATATTTTATTAGTTTGCAGGAGGAGGGGCGGCAGCTGTGCCCCCGAGGCTCGAAGCCTTTCCGCGGAGGCGCGCCCAGCCCATGCCCCCCTCCCACCGTGGCGCGCGTGCCCGCGGGCTCTTTGGCAACCGCCGACGGCGCGGCCCGGCGATGGCGGAGGATCTGGACGCGCTGTTGGACGAAGTGGAGACCAAGTTCTGCCGCCTACAGGCGCTGGGGACGGTCGGGAAGCGAGACCGCGGGGGAGGCGAGGAGGCGGCCGGGGAGAGGGACAGGTTAGCGGCGGGAGTGGGTGCGCCGCGCTCTGGAGAGCCCGGTGTGGCCTCCCGGCCCCGCCGTCCAGGCCCACGGCTCCGTCCCTGCCTTGGGCGTCGTGTGGGTCTCCCGCGGCCCCTACGGCCTCCCCCGGCCCGGGGCTCCGCGCGTGCCCGCGTCCCCTACGGCCTCCCCCGGCCCGGGACTGCGCGCGTGCCCGCGCTCCCTACGGCCTCCCCCGGCCCGGGGCTCCGCGCGTGCCCGCGTCCCCTACGGCCTCCCCCGGCCCGGGGCTCCGCGCGTGCCCGCGCTCCCTACGGCCTCCCCCTCCCCGGTCAACATCACAGTGGGGGCCGGGGCTAGGGCAGGCTCCCTGCTTTCCCTGGCTCCGTGCAGCTCCCGGAAGTGGCCGCCAGGTCCCTGCAGCCCCTAGGTTCATGGGCAGCCAGGGAAGCTCCGTGCGCAGCCGCGGCCCCAAGAGCCCGCTCCGCAACTCCTATTGGCTGGGAACCGCAACCACTGGGAGGTGGCGTCTGTGGGCGCATGGGCAGCGTCCAGAGCCTCCCTGGCCATCCATGCACCTAGGGGTCGCAGGGACCTGGTGGCTGCTTTCTGGGAGCTGCAGTAAGTGCTGCCGGGACCCTGCACCTCATCCCGTACCCCAACCCTCTGCCCCAGCCTGGAGTCCCCTCCAGCAACCCAAACTCCATCCCAGAAGCCCGCATCCCCTCCTGCATCCCTGCCCCAGCCCTGAGCCCCTTCCCGCACCCAAACTCCCTCCTGGAGCCCGCACCCCAAACCCCTCATCCTTGGCCCCACCCCAAAGCCCATACCCCAGCCGGAGCCCTCACCCCCTCCTGCACCCCAACCCCCTGCTCCAACCTAAAGCCACCTCCTGCACCCCAAATCCCTCATCCCCGGCCCCACCCCAGAGCCTGCACCCCCAGCCGGAGCCCTCACACCCAGTGCACCCCAGCCTCCTGCCCCAGCCCAGCGGCATCTCCACCCTGAACCCCTCATTTCTGCCCCCCCAGAGCCCACACTCCCAGCCCAGAGCCCATACCTCCCCTGCACCCCAACCCTCTGCCCCAGGGGCAGAAGAGGAAAGACAAGCTTCAATTTGTCTGTAAAAGTACCAGGACTAAAAATACTCCATTCCATGATTTTGCAAGTACTCTGGTGCCCTCC
Organism: Platysternon megacephalum; assembly: GCA_003942145.1. Classification (NCBI taxonomy): domain Eukaryota; kingdom Metazoa; phylum Chordata; order Testudines; family Platysternidae; genus Platysternon; species Platysternon megacephalum. Next base: position 1,214,332 of record QXTE01000115.1, on the reverse strand, counting down.
CTTAACACATAAGTTGGAGTGTGATGCTAACCAGTAGTAAAGATAGTGGTATCTTATTTGGAAGTTGAAGTTGAACCAAAGGCTAAGGGTGTCACTCAAGGCCAGTGCATTGTGGTAAACAAATGTTATTTGATATACTTTATTGATTATTAATAGTGAACTAGCAAGATACTATACTTGGAAATTAACTACCCTATAAACTGTACAAAAATCAGTGTCACCTTATTTTGATTAGTAAAATAAACAAACATTCTGTGCAAACATGAATATGAACTACAGCAGTACAATATTTATTAGCAAGATATGTAAAAAGTTCCCTGTGCTATTGTTGTAATATACAGTGAAGTATGTACTGTCTACATGAAGTATGTAACCTGACTTTTAGTGGTTAAACACTAGTTTATTCTACAGTATGCAGAATGTTGAAATCGCTCATATCATTCAAAAAAAACCCAAGACTGAATGTTACTGAGTCTGTAAATAACTCATTCAGTTTCTTCAGAACAACATAGGCATTTTGAATCTCTCATCTCCACCATCCTTACCTCCCAAATTGTCATTTAAACCAAGGATTGTCAGTTTGTGTTTGTTTCTCAGAGAGAGAGAGAGACAACCACTGGTGGTAAATGCCAACCTAGAGGCAACCATGGTGGAGATAAGAGATGTAAAAATGCATTAAATCCTTTTCTCTAATTGATCATTTGATCCTTATTTTTCTGTAATTGCTAAACTGTAATGTTGTAATTGATCATTTAAGCCCTTAAATAGAAATATTCACAAATTAAGCAGATTTTCAGTGCGTTTAATGTTAGATTCTTATTACTGTATTCTATATTTCCTGAAATACAGTACCATAACTACTCTGAACTATTCTTTGCTTTTTCCATCTCAATTTATACTCTTAAGGAACTTTCATATTGTAGGTTTTGTCACACCATTACAATAATGAGGTTTTAAAGCCATTATTTAGCACGTGTACGATGCAGGATCAAAGTTTTGTAGTTGTATTTTTTAATTTGTGTTAATTTTGAGCCAAATTCAGACATGATTTAAACAGTCACAGATCCGTGTCTTCAACAGCAAGTTGAACTGGTTTACACAAGGTATGAATTTAGCATTGAATGTTAAGGGATTGTCTCAAATATATATATATAAGCAAGGACATTCAGTGAACACCAAAGCTGTCATTAATGGTTTCATATGTAGCTATATATTATACTATAAACATGTCTGTAAAATAATGCAGTGTTGTGTATCAAATTTTTGAAACACAAATTAAAATTGTGCTTCAGAAATTACTGTATTTTGATCTGTCTGAAAAGAGTCAGGAATCATAAGCAGACAGACTTATGTACTCTACATTGCATTGACAATTTAGTAGTGTGTGCAAATGTTCAGGCTGATCTCTAATTTTCCTTTGCTCTTATGCCACTAACATTTCATGCCTTAGATACTAAAGATATGTTAGAGGGAAAATAGCGGAATGTTTTTTAAATGTTTCTTGAAACTAGGTAGGTATGGTTGAAACGCTTGAAACTAGTTTAACTGCTCATTTTACACAATGATGGATTTTCCTCTACATTTTTCAGATCAGCTAAAATACTAACAAAGGCTGTCGTTGATGAAGAGGACATAGATGACATAATTAAAGATATCATTGATGAAAGCAGCTTGTCCAAAAAACCTGTGGTAGGTAGAATTCTGAAACATGCATGAAGAGGTTCAGTCAGAAAATTTTCGGAAAAGGAGTTTTGGGGAGGTTTTTGTTTGTTTGTTAATTGTGAGAGAGTAGGTGGGTGTAGTGAACTTGGAAGCTCAGGATATGTGAACCGTGTGGAGGTTCAGAGAGTCCAAGAACCAGACTCTCTTCCTCAGTAAGTGGTGCAGCATGGACAAGAAATTATGGAAGCTATGGACAGATCCAGAAAGGGATTTAGGCGCCTAACTTTTAGGCATCTAGAAAGTCACAGGATCAACACTGCAATTCACAAAGCCTGAGTTAGGTACCTTGGCTCCCTAAACAATGACTGTGGAGATCACAGAAGCCAGCATGATAGTCAGGGAGCTGGCAATGCTAGCCCATGGGAAATTCTAAGGAGAGGTGTGTGTCCTAAACCGTACTGCTCTGGCAGAGACAGGTACCTCTCATAGAATATCAGGGTTGGAAGGGACCTCAGGAGGTCATCTAGTCCAACCCCCTGCTCAAAGCAGGCCCAATCCGCAACTATTTTTTTTTGCCCCCATTCCTAAATGGCCCCACTCACAGATTGAACTCACAACCCTGGGTTTAGGAGGCCAATGCTCAAACCACTGAGCTATCCCTTCTATCTCTGCTAGCAACCCACCTGGAGTCAAGTAATTTAGGGTCCTAAGTAGTTTCTTGCAGGAATAAGTTCCACAGAAAATGGTGGGAAGAGGAGAATGTGATGGTGTTTATAATTTTTAGCACAGAGGTTAGAGCACTTGCCTGGGATGTCTGAGATCCAGGTTCAATTCCCCCCTTTGCGAAAGGGGGAGAAAGGATTTTTACAGGCATCTCCAACCTGCCATGAAAATGCTCTAACTCAGGGGTAGACAACCTATGGCATGCGTGCCGAAGGCGGCACGCAAGCTGATTTTCAGTGGCACTCTCACTGCCCGGGTCCTGGCCACCAGTCCGGGGGGCTCTGCATTTTAATTTAATTTTAAATGAAGCTTCTTAAACATTGTTAAAACCTTATTTACTTTACATACAACAATAGTTTAGTTATATATTATAGACTTATAGAAAGAGTTATATATTAAAGACTATATATTAAGAGTTATATATTAAAGACTTCTAAAAACATTAAAATGTATTACTGGCACGTGAAACCTTAAATTAGAGTGAATAAATGAAGACTCGGCACACCACTTCTGAAAGGTTGCCGACCCCTGGTCTAACTACTGAGTTATGCGATATTCTGGTGTGGGGCTCCCAGACTTTCCTGTTGAAGCTGTTCCATTATGAATAAGTAGTAAAAGAGTCATTGGAGCAGGGGAACTGGCCTTGGTCTCCTACCTCCCAGATGAGTGCCCTAACCACCAGGCTACACAGTCATTCTCTCTCTCTCTCTCTTTCTTTCTTTCTTTCTTTAGCAGGAGAGATTGAGGGAGCCCTGACACATTGCCTAGGGATACCCCAGGTTGTGAGGCACCTAGCTACGACCTGCCTTATCTATGCCTGCCATGGTAATCCCCAACTCCTCCAGCCAGAGGCCACACAAGCACTCCCCTCTAGGCCTTACAGGCCCCACTATTACTCTACAGGTTAGTGATAGATACAGTCCAACCTTTGAGCCCTCCAGGTGTCTCCCTAGAGTGTCCAGCCCCTGGTCCACTGGTATTTGCAGTATGCACAGATTCACTGCTTCCAAAGAAACAGTACTCAGCAGCTTATCAGTTCTATCTCATATCACCTCTTCACTCAACACATAGCCTTTCAATATACTTGATTTCACTACAAATATAAGTTTATTTAACAAAGCACAGATTCAAGTAATAGCAAGTAGTATTGGAAACAAATGTTTACATATAAAATAAAGTTATAATGCATTCTTGAGCCTAGACTTAATTACCAAGATACTCTCATGTCTTGTAGAGTTTGGCTCACCCAAAATCCTTGCAGCGCTTTTTAGCCAGCTTAGCTGTGATACTCCTTTCATGAGACAAGTATGCTGTCAGCTTGGCTCCTGTATGAAGGATTCCATGCGTTCCCCCTCACACACACCCCCCCAAGATATATCAGTCCCATCCTTTGTCTTTATTCGTAGACAGAGCACCCCCTGGTCATTGTTTCATCCTGTGAATTTCCTTTCTTGTAGATTTCACAATCTCTTCTTTTGCCTGTGGCTCAGTATGCAAATAGGCCTACATTGTGAGCCATACAATACACAAATGACCAGCCCAGGGTGATAGGTGTCTGCTGCCTCCTGTCTGAAAGGAAAATTTTTGAGGTGTTTCACCTCCTGGTGACCATCCTTAACTCCAAGACCTTAACAACATAAATTTTAGAATAGATACATAACTCCTTAAATATTATCCGCACATACTTTTTGCAGTGATGACAGTGACCAGTGGGCTACTGGCTCTTGGTAGAGACCTCACATGCCACCCTTTGGTGAACTGTTATGCTTATATCCAACCCAGAGGATCCCTGTAAAACCCTATGCACCCCCCGTGCCTTCTGCCATTTGGCACCAAGAAGTCCTTGGGTCACAAGGCCAGTATCAGAATATCCCATAACTCAGTGAATAAACCCCATATGAGCTGCTATTAGGGAAAACTTCAGAAATTCCAATTAAATGGTCTTGTACTTTCCAATTTTTTTTTCTGTCATTACTTGTCTAAATAGAAGCTTTCTCTTCTTCAGTCTACCTCCTTTCTCCATTTTATTAACTGATGTTGCAGTCTGGTGTGTTAGTGTTTCATGGAAGCATTGTCTGATGGTTAGCGCACAGAACTGGGAATCAGAGTTAAATTCCTAGCTATGCTATGCATTTACTGTATGATTTTGGACAAGTCACGTAGGCTTCAATTTTTAAGTGTCTACTAATTTTCAAAAAGAACAGGAGTACTTGTGGCACCTTAGAGACTAACACGTTTATTTGAGCATAAGCTTTTCAGTGCCATACTTGAGAAATCTAGGATGTGCTTTAAAAAAAAACAAAAAAAAAAAAAGAAAGGGGAGAAAAAAAAAAAAAAACAACACAAGAAAAAAAAAAAACAAAAAAAAAAAAAGAAAAAAGAAAAAGGCTTGGGGGTTATTCTAGTGGTGGCTGAGCACCCACAATTCCAGTTGGATAGATTTGAAAGATGTACATTTTGAGTTCAAGTTATTTGATTACTATCCTGGGCCAGATCATTATTCCCTCCTGCCCCACAACACCCAAATAGATTTGTATGGAGAGAGGCGGAATCTGCTGCCTCCATTGCACGGGCTTCTCACAGAGCTCTCTGCAGAGTGGGGGAATCTGCATTTGGGGAGGAAATTGGATGAGTATAGGTGTTTTATGAGCCTGGTTCCCTATCCACCAATGGGGGTATCTGCTAAAATTGTAATGCTTTTTGAGAAGAGCCAAATCACTGTGATGGGCAACTTGCAGTTTTTCTACCCTCATTCCAGCTTCCATCAGAGAGGTTTCTGGCCCTTCTTAAGCAAAACTGAATAGCTGTGTATGTTGCTGTAATGCTGCCTGGTTCTCTCTCTGTTTTGAAATAGAAACTGAAATCTAAATCTGCAAGTCCCACATCTGAAAGAAATAGTGCTTCCATTCAGGCTCATGGTAAAAGGTACGTGAAGAATGCTGAACTGAATACACTAGTGTGCAAATTCTATAATCAGTCTAGTAATGTATACTATTTAAACTATGATGACACTGAATTACAAAGGAACTAAGTATTTAGGGGAGCTTTCATAGGAGAAAGGACAAATAATTCAGCATTTTGACAGTTTTGTGACTCCAAAGAGCAAAGTAAGTTTTTCATTCATTTAATAGATTAATAGATTCCAAGGCCAGAAGAGACCATTGTGATCATCTAATCTGACCTCCTGTATAACACAGGCCATAGAACCTCCCGCAACATGATTCCTTTTGAATGTTTAAAAAAATCCAATCTTGATTTTAAAATCGCCCCTGATGGAGAAACCATCACAATCTTGGTAAATTGTTCCAATGGTTAATTACCATTAAAAACTTACACCTTATTTCCATTCTGAATTTGTCTAGCTTCAGCTTCCAGCCATTGGATCTTGTTATACCTTTGTCTGCTAGATTGAAGAGCTCATTATCAAATATCTGTTCCCCATGTAGGTACTTGTATTCTGTGATCAAATCTCCCCTTAGGCTTCTCTTTGTTAAAATAAACAGATTGAGCTCCTTGAGTCTATCAGTATAAGGCATGTTGTCTAATGCTAAATTAAAGTACTAAAGATTACTCCAGTTGTAAATAATGTTCTGCCACATGAAAAAGCATTAACAGTTCAAAATTAATGTTCTGTTTTACTTTTCTGTGTTTATTTTAAGTCCCTGTACTATTTGGCGAACACGTTGCACATAGTAGAGTGTTTCTGTGACTCTTGCATAATATGCTACTATATGAACATCCAGCATAAGTCCAATAAAGTAACACTTACTTTACAAATACTGTGCCTTGCCATTCTAATGAAAGTAATGGACTTGCTGAAAAGGTACACGTGCTCATTGGAGCAGGACAGACTAGGTCAAATCAGTGTAGATTATTATTATGCTACTTTTCCAAATGACTTTAATTTTACTATTTCTCTGTTGAATTCATGTAGCTGTTGTCCAGTGTATCTTGGTGGAAGCTCTACACCACGTGGTATAGGAACAAATATTTCACAGAGGTAGGAAATCTGAAAGATACTGCTCCATTTGCATTATTACAATCTTGATCCAAGATAAGGTGCTTATGTACAGTTTCTGTTGAGAGTTTAAATAAGTGGGTTAAACTTACCTTACCTAAACATGTAAGAGATTTTGATAAATTGAGTTACATGTGGTTTATTTCATGAGTGTGTTTTAGAGACCTCGAGAGCTTATCTGCTCAGTATTGACACTAAAGATTCTATGGCCCTTTTTATAAAAGTATGGTGTCCTGGCTCTTATGATTTCACCATTTCATTAGTTCTGCAGGTATAGTTATCCAGCCTAGGCCGGACTTGGATTTTTAATTTAAAAAAAAATTCAATTAAAGTTTCAGGCCATCTTTAGACATTTTAAGGAAGGAAAAAGCATGCAAGGCAACCTTTTTCCTTTGCAGGTAACATTTAAAAAAATAAAATAACCCATCAACTTACGCAAGTCACAAAACATTTTAGCCTAAAGGGAATTTTCTTCTAAATCATGTTTTTAAAGTGCTTATAACAAACAGCGTCTTCACAACCAGAATTATGGGCCAGATCTTGACTCCTATACTAAAGATTTGCACAGGGATTTTATGTGGGAGACTGAATCTTTCCCTGTAAAGCCACTTTGGTGCCCACTAGCTTCAGTTGTGTATGTGACCTTTACACCCCTTACCTCAAAAGGCAGTTTTGTTTAGTGGACCTACTTAGTTGTGGTTACACAAGCCATGCAACCACTCAAAATTGCTTAGAAAGAGGAATTGTGGAGTATTGCTCCTTAGTGCGCAGGGGAAGCAGTCTTCCTCAGTGGCCTTTTCCAGTGTGACCTGTAACAGTGTATCTGTAGCAGTTCAGCTGCTTTTGAGCCCTCTGCAGCATATTATCCTATCGCACTGCACTAGCATAGCTCTACAATCTAGTAGCCTAAATGTAGTCTTCCGTATTTTTCATCAGGAAAAACTGGCAATCTAGCCCAAGGGTTCTCAAACTTAATTGCACCGCGATCCCCTTCTGACAACAAAAATTACTACAAGACCCCAGTAGTGGGGGACTGAAGCCTGAGTCTGCCCGAGCCCCACTGCCCTGGGCAGGGGGCCAAAGCTGAACCACAAGGGCTTCAGCCCTGAAGGGGCTGTAACCTGAGCCCTGCCGTCCAGGGTTGAAGCCAAAGCCTGAGCCCTGCTACCCAGGGCAGTGGGACTCAGTCTTCGACTTTGGCCCCAGACCCCAGCAAGTCTAACACCAGCCCTGGCAACCCCAATAAAAAGGGGTCACAACCCACTTTGGGGTCACAACCCGCAGCTTGAGAACCGCTGATCTAGCCTAAAAGTCATTGTGAAAAAATAAGCTTTTAAAATACCAGCATTCTCCACTATTAAATAATTTACATAATACTTCAGTTTAAGTGTATTAATATCCATTTTCCCCCAGGGGTTTTAAAACTGAAAAGGCTATCTTCAGATTAGTTGGCAAATGTAAAACCGCTTTGCTAACTACTCAGTTTCTAAATGTGTTTTTTGTTGTTTAAAGTAGAGCGGTATGTTAACGAACTCCTTTATATTAGGTCCTGATCCTGCAGTTCTTACATGAATAGTCCTAAAAGCCCCAACTTGGTAAGGTACTTAAACACATGTGGACCTTTAAGCACAGGAGTAGTCCCACTGGAAGTTACACATACAGGCCGTCCTGTTGAGGCCAGTAGAACTGCTCATACAAGTGAGGGTTTGTAGGATCAGGCTGGTAGTGGAAACAGTATATGGTATAAAAAATATAGAGAGAAAGCCTTAGAACTTGCAGATGAAAGATCCAACTGTAAGGACATACATTCACGATGAAACATAGGAGTCTTACAAGGGCTTAGGTTACTGGTGAGTACATCTAAGTGGGGAGTGAAGGGAAATAAAACTGAAGACCAAATAGAAAACCACTGGCATATGACCTTTTAATATACGGATTTCTCTTCAAAAAGCTACAATTATTACTTTTTGTCTTGTAAATGTTATAGTTAGAACTGACAGCACTGCCTTGAGTTAGGGTTGCCTAAAACTTTCCAATATAAGACCCTGGTTTTGGTTGTGAAGCTAACTGTTTAGACTGAAGTTTTCCATGCTGAATGTCTGCCTCAGGCTGAATTTTTATTTTATTTTTTTACATTTAGAAAAATTAGTTTAGCCATTTCTGAGAACAAGGGAAAATAACTTTTTTTAATATTTGGCAGAACAAGTTCACCATTTTGTTGAGCTCTAATGCCTCCATAATTCAGAGCAGGGTCTCGAAATGTTTCTGGGGGCGGGGAATGGTCCCGGTGGGGTCATAGAATCATAGAATATCAGGGTTGGAAGGGACCTCAGGAGGTCATCTAGTCCAACCCCCTGCTCAAAGCAGGACCTAATCCCAACTAAATCATCCCAGCCAGGGCTTTGTCAAGCCTGACCTTAAAAACCTCTAAGGAAGGAGATTCCACCACCTCCCAAGGTAACCCATTCCAGTGCTTCACCACCTTCCTAGTGAAAAAGTTTTTCCTAATATCCAATCTAAACCTCCCCCACTGCAACTTGAGACCATTACTCCTTGTTCTGTCATCTGGTACCACTGAGAACAGTCTAGATCCATCCTCTTTGGAACCCCCTTTCAGGTAGTTGAAAGCAGCTATCAAATCCCCCCTCATTCTTCTCTTCTGCAGACTAAACAATCCCAGTTCCCTCAGCCTCTCCTCATAACTCATGTGCTCCAGCCCCCTAATCATTTTTGTTGCCCTCCGCTGGACTCTTTCCAATTTTTCCACATCCTTCTTGTAGTGTGGGGCCCAAAACTGGACACAGTACTCCAGGTGAGGCCTCACCAATGTCGAATAGAGGGGAACGATCACGTCCCTCGATCTGCTGGCAATGCCCCTACTTATACAGCCCAAAATGCCGTTAGCCTTCTTGGCAACAAGGGCACACTGTTGACTCATATCCAGCTTCTCGTCCACCGTAACCCCTAGGTCCTTTTCTGCAGAACTGCTGCCTAGCCACTCGGTCCCTAGTCTGTAACTGTGCATGGGATTCTTCCGTCAGAAAGGTACCTTTGCTGCCCCTGTAAACATCCACCCAAACTTGCCAGGCACCACAACTGAGATCAGGGAGCCTCTCTCCTGGGCTCTTATTGCTCCCCTGCTGGTGCCCAGGCAGTGTGGAAGAGGAATCAGCCTGTTTCAAGTGCTGAGGAATGAGAAGCAGAGGGAAGAGCCGGGGATAAGAAATGGGGGAATGGGGACCCTGCTCCAAGGAAGGGAACAGGGGCAGATGGAGATAGAAATAGCACCCCTGGGAGAGGAAGACATGGTTGGGGACTGGGATAGAAGAGTCTGTAACAGCTAGAGATCACTCTCCTCCAGAACCTGGAGCAGAACCCAGGAGTCTGAATTCCCTACAGACCTCTGCTGTTAGCCAACATGTGTGAAGCCTGCTGACAAAGTATGTGTCTCATCCTCCTCTTGTGGCTGTCCTGTAACCACCTAAAACTATTACTATCACCAGTTAGTTATTCTGTTAGCTCAAGTGAAAGTGCTCTGTGCTGTGTGTCTAAAGATTCCAACCGTGGAGGTCAGTATGGGTAGAATTTGTTTGTTCAGCTTGCTTTAAAAAACCCAGTAAATTACATGCAAAAAACTATGTTTAGAGAACGTTATGGTTCTCAAGTCAAGCATTTATTTATTTCTATTCCCATTCAGTGTATGGTCCCATACCTTATTTACTGTGTACCATCCAAATCTGCACTGAATACAGAATTATTAATTCCTTTACAGACTTTTTTAGACACTTAGCACCATTGCATCTGAATGCTTCACAAACATCAATCTTTACAACACCCTTGTGAGGGGAGGTGGTGGTATTCTCATTTTTACAGATGGGGAACTGAGACACAGAGAGATTAAGACCAACATTATCAGAAGTGTCTACCAATTTTAAGTGCCCAACTTGAGACACCTAGGGTCTGATTTTTTCAGAGAAATTAGAATTGCATGGCACTTTTTATGTTTAAAGCACAGCTCCCATTGACATCAGTTGTAGCTCTGAGTGCTCAGCACTTCTGCAGATTAGGCACCCAGAAAATGAGGAACACACAATAGCCACCTGTGACATTTTTGATTTAAGGGATATACTCAGCATCACAGAGAAACTCTCTGGCAAAGGCGGGCATAGAATCCAGGGAAGCATTTCGCTTCCTTAGCCATGAGACCATCCCTTCTCTTTCTACAGTCCCCTGCCTTATTCACTACACATCTTCCACCTTCACCCTCCAAATGAGGCAGGAGTTGAGACAATAGCCTACATAAACTATATTAACCTAGTTAGTTCCCAGCGCACCATCCAGCTGGTGCACTGAATGAGGCAGTGGAAGGTATGGTATGGGCTCATGTAATTAAAGCATGTAGAATGCCTATGCATGAGAGGGCACCTTAGTTCTGGAATTTTGTAACTTTTGAGCACTTGATTTTGAAATCTTAATGTATCTTTGTAATAAATCACTGATATTTGATTATTTTACTTTGAACAGAACATGTGATCAGCTACGTTGTACTGCCTGTGACTTCCATGTGTCTCATTACAATGACTACCAATGGGATAAGTCATGTGATTATCTCTTTTTCAGGTATGCCTCAGGTAGTCTTGAAATTAGTATTTGGGGGGTAATATGCTTATCAAAAATGTACATTTTAATAGATAAAGAGCCATATTTATTGCTGGCATAATCAGGTGCTGTTCCTTGTAAATCAGTGTCACTTCACTAGTGATGAATTTGGCCTCTTGTGTTCTACTGCAGGATGTCTCATTTATGAATAAAGTAAAAATATGACTGTCCTTATGTATATTTGCCACCATGTTTTGGGTGGCGTAGACTTATTGCTTCTGTCAGGTTTTTTTCTCTCCACTGTTAAGTACTGTGCTCATGCTATGTATATAAGCTGTTCAGTGAGATTCAAGCAGTTTAAAAGCCTTTGTTTTAAAAATGCAGAAGCTTGACTAAATTCAAGGCTTTCCCTGGGAAAAAACCTTGGTCCAATCACTTTCAAAATAATTTTTTTTTGTTAAATTGTGGTATTTCTCCCTCTCCCCCACCACAATGGGGATTTGAAGTCCCTGAATTTATCCTTTAGCCACTTCGACTTCTAATTTCTCTAAGACCTTTCCTAGGTTGGATTGTAATTACAAATAAGAGGTTTATTCCTGATTTATACAGGGAATTTAAATACAGTGCATTCCATTTATTTTGATAAAAATTGTTTTGATCAAAAGTTTGTTCTCTTAAAATACATTGATTGGGTTAATTGGATGTTCAGATTGTTTGTGTGAACACCAGGGTGTGTATTGTAGCTTGTAAAGAACACTGACACCTTATAATAATAACGCATTAGTAAGTCATCTTGTTATTAATAGTCTCTTCCTTGTTCTCTCTGATCCTAAGAATTGACAGAGAGACCCTTGTTTTTTTATTAATACAAATTATTAAAAATACTCTGCACTGATAAGTTTTTGATATGACTCTTTGGTAACTAGAGAGTTTCATGAACTAAAGGGCAGAATGTATATTATTTAATGTACAAGTTATTCTGTTCCTGAGATTTTGAATGAATAAAATAAAGAATCTAATCAAGTGAAAGGCATTGTTATCAACTATTTCTAATTTGATTAAAATGTGTAATCCTCAACATGATGTTCAGCAATTTAGGCTAACCTGGAATTAACAAAGCAAATTAGAGGATTAAAAATGAGAATGAACCAGTTACGTACCAAGCAGAATAGACAGAGGACAGATATACTTAGGGCATGTCTACACTACAGACTTAAGTTGACATATGTCGGGTTGACTTACAGTCACCACAGTAATTACTGCAGAGGCTGATGTCCACACTACCCTCCTTCTGTTGGTGGTGTGCCTCCTCACTAGGAGAGCTTCCACCGACGGAAGAGGGATAGTGTGGGAGGCTGAAAGCCAGGACTCTCAGCTCCCTACTGGGAACCAGTTCCCCCACCCTCAGGCTTCTTGGCTCCCCGCTCCTGGCTGGGAGCAAGGGACAGCCTCCTGGGCTTCTCGGCTCCTCCATAGCAGGGAACGAGGAGCCTCCAGGCAGCATCCCGGCTGGGAGTGGGGGGCAGCCACCTGGGCTTCTCACCTCCCTTCTCCTGGCTGGGAGCAGGGGGCAGCTGCCTGGGCTTCTCAGCTCCCTGAGCATGGGGCCTCTGGGCAGCAGCCTGGCTGGGAGCAGGGAGCTGGGGGCAGCCAGGCTCTAGCTACCTGGCTTTCTTGTCAATTTCACAAAACTGAAATTGACAAGAGAGCCAACAGCCCATATAAGTAACACAGTGTCTGACACTGCGTGGCCCTGACTACACCGCCATAAGCTACACCTCTCATGGAGGTGGAGTGATGATGTCGGTGTAGTAGGGCACTTATATCGTCGGGACAAGGCTGTAGTGTGTACACTGACATCATTAGGTCGACGTAAGCTGCCTCACATTGACCTAACTATGTAGCGTAGACCAGGTCTCAGATATTTGATTACTTTCACTTGCAAACACAACCAGCATAGCTGTCCAATTTTTTGAATATTAATATTAGACATGCCTGGTCTGTTAAACAACATGTGATAGATCTTGTAATAATGCTTACTCTGTAACATCACTCTGTTAAACAGAGAGCTCTGATGACAGTATTCCTATGTAATGTCTCTTTAAACAAAAGCTCACTCTTGTAATGATTGTTTTGTTTCTCATATTTACATGGCATGGATTTGTAAACCTGTTAATCCTTCCTAAATAAATAGTGTAAAATTGAGATGTAAAGGATGGGCAAGCAAGTGAGTAAATAAGCATCTACCCCACTGTTTTTACTTCTCAGATTTCTATCTAAACATTTTTATTGTGCTCATCAGTGCAGTATTTGAACATCTATAAGGGCAGCAGATGAAGGATTAATGGAAAGAGCAGGCTAAATGTCAGTCATGGTTAAAACATTAAGTTTACACTTGCTTTTTGAAATAGTTATTTCAAAATATACTGGTCCTTTGGCCTCTTCATTTGCATTGCTGGATGCTAGCGTAGAAGTAACTTGTGACTTGATGTTCTCCCTATTGTCTATCCATCTGTATTATGAGATGTGATCCCTTTTGCCTTCTACCCTGCTCCTCCACCCCGATCCCTTTCACCACAGACCCCATAGTGATTAACTTGCATATGCTATTTCCTGACAGCAGAATGTCACTGTGCATATGGATTCATTTATGATACAAGTGAACCAGTTTAAGATACTTAGAATAGGATAGCTGATACTGTATGAATCTAAACTAAATGAATACTTACAACACACTTCAGATTCACTCTCTAGACCAGATTGACTCCGCTGTAGGTTATTCCCAAGCAGGAGAGCTGATACTACATTAGTCTACTTAGTATTTCTTTGATTGATATTTTGGAGGATGGAGTTCCCTCCTCTGCAGAACCAGCAGAGAACTAAGCCTAAAAAAACTTCAGGTTTCAATACACCTGCAAACAATAGTGACAGTACACTGAGACCTTTACTCAGGAAAGCATTCTATTCAAGACAGCACTTCAGCACATGCTTAAATCCCACTAAAGGTAATGAGACTTAAGTGCACACTTAATGTCTAGCATGTGTTTAAGTGTTTTTCTGAATCAAGGCCCAAGGCCTGTTTCATGACTTAGCATCTGCCCTGAGTGCAGGAATGGCTGTTATTGCACTGTACTCTCCCTGTGGTTGCTGATCCATAATCTCCTGTCTCCCTGGGGGTTGTATTCAGAGGAGGAAGAGCGAGATGCTCTGTTCCAATCAGGATTATACATCATTCGTGTTTCTTGCAGATTTTTTTTTGGTGGGGGGAGAAAGGGAACCAGTGCTGCAGAGAGTGGCTGTCTCCCTTCCCCTCACCTCACCCTCGCTCCCTCCCCGCCACAGACCGGGATCGACCAAGGCTACGTCTACACTACCCGCCCGGATCGGCGGGTAGAAATCGATGTAGCGGGGATCGATGTATCGCGTCTCGTCTGGACGCGATACATCGATCCCCGAACGCGCTCACATCGCCTCCGTAACTCCAGCAGGGTGAGCGGAGTTAGCGGAGCCGACGGGGGAGCCGCGGACATCGATCCTGTGCCGTGAGGACGGGAGGTAAGTCGAAATAGGAGACTTCGACTTCAGCTACGCTATTCTCGTAGCTGAAGTCGCGTATCTTATTTCGAACCCCGCCCCTAGTGTGGACCAGCCCTTAACCACAGTACAAAATGTTCCTTTTCTTCCAACTGATGTAACTAAAAACAGTATAACAGGAGGGTTTTGACCCAATAGTTTGCCTTCTTGAATTTTTATTTGTGTTGCTCTAGTAACAAAAAAGTTAAAGTGACCTGTATAAATTTCAGAGCAGCCCATGGCTGATTTAGCCTATAACTCATTATTAAACCAGAAATGCTATTGCATTATAACCTCAGTACTTACTATGAAGGTGATTTAAAAATTGCATATAAAAAGGAGACTGGCCTGTTAAATAACTTCATTCAGCATTGCGTGGGGACTTTATAGGTACTGTAGTCAAAGCTCCTACAATGACAGTCCATTAACTGACAGGGAACTGGTTCTGAGGGCAGCAGTGCTGCATTTATTGGGGGGGGGGGGGG
>QXTE01000115.1:1173787-1199105 GCA_003942145.1 Platysternon megacephalum | reverse complement strand
GGGGGGGGGGGGGGGGGGGGGGGGGGGGGGGGGGGGGGGGGGGGGGGGGGGGGGCTGTGTTCTTCTGGTCCTCCTTAAGGTAAGGAAGAGGATTCTCAGCAACTGCTCTGGCACCAGTAGATAAAGGACCACAACCACTACACATGTTCTTAAATTGTATGTGATTTCTCACTTCAGATCTCATGATAGTGGAAGAAGGAGGCGAGGAGAGGGAAAAACAGTCTTGAGAGCTTGTGGGTTGGAAGAAGATAAGTAGATGTAGGCAACAGGACCAGGAGCCCGTAGAGTAGCTAGAGAGGAGTAACACTGCTGTTCTCACTGGCAGTTTCCTGCATGCATATACACTGCTATAGAAGCAAGAGCTGTCCAGCAATCACATTAAAGTGTAATGCACCTAAGATGCTAAAAATTTGCTTAAAAAAAACAACAGATGTAATAAGGTGTCTTTATAAAGCTAGTCTGTTAGAGTGGTTTCAGCAGAATTGGTTTCAGCAGAATGCATGGGCTAAGATCTTTTCTCAGCTTCACACACAACTCCCACTAAAGTCAGTCCCGGTGTACACACATCCAATGTCAGAATTTGGCCCCATTGTGCTAAGTGCTTATTTTATAGAAAAAACTAACTCACATGATACTAAAGTGAACTTATTTGATTGACAGGAATAACATGCCTGAACTCAGTAAATTAAGAGCAAAGATGATAAAGAAGAAGGGATCACGGGCTTATGCTTGTCAGTGCAGTTGGAGATCCATTGATGAACTAACTGACCTCCGAACAGACCGGCAGCTTCGTTGGGTCTGTGGTAAACATGTAGAATGAAGTCTTCTCACGTGTTTGGTATGCGTTCCTGTGTGAAAACAGACTTTCAAGTCAAACTGACTTCCTTTTAGCATGCATTTCCCACTCCATTTTCTGAGAACAGAAAGGAACCTGAATGTGTTATCTAGAGCTAGATAGTGACACTGAATTCAAAACTGAACATTTTTCCTCTCACTGTAACTGTCTCATGAATTAAGGGAATTCATAGAGGAAACAGCCAGCTTGAAGGCCTTCTGTTCCCTAGAGTGCCAGCTACAGGTGACATTAGAAGTGTCAATGATAAGTGGGCTTGAAGAGCCCCTCCCCTAGTGCCAATGGAGGGAGAAGAAGCCAATGAAACCGAATGAGGCACAGAAAAAGGGAAGAGCAAGAGCCCCTAGGCACAGCCCCCTGAGCCAGCAGAAGTCTGTACAAGATCTTTGACTCCATGGAGATGGGGAGCAGCCATGCCCTATGGCACTCTTTCAGAGATGGGTGGATATCCGCATGGGAATTAATGCTCCTCCTCCCACTCTGCCTGTAGCCTTATGCAAGGGTGGCAAGGTTTGCAGCCCAGGGAGTGAGTAGTAGTACAGATCCAAATGGATGAGAACAAGACCAGCTGTCACCACACAGGGCTTCACTTTCCTTTACCCTCAAATCCCCAAGAGCTGCAGATTTTGGAGACTCCCATCCAAGCTCCTTAGTACTCACCACTCGTTGGTTTCCTCAAAGCCCTTTGTCCAGAGTAAGGCATTCCGTGGAGACTCTGAGGTTTACCACTTAGTTTCTTGGCCTGGTCTCTCCTCGCTCTTTTGGTTTCACTGCAGGGAGGGGACAGTATGGCCCTGAATTATTTAACAATATTCAATAAGACAAGTTGGAGAAATATTAGCTCTGCAACAGTTAACAAAGATGCTCACATTTAAGAGTGCAACAAGATATATCCCAACTGTCCTCGTGTTTGGGTTTTTCAGTTCAAAGCTTCATTTCAGAAATACTCCACCCCCCCAAAAGTGTGACTTGCCCATTGCATTGCCCCTTAAAACAGCTCCCAGTATCATGTTAGTTGATGAGATGTTTTGATTTAATATTAATGTCATAGCAGCTAATAAGCCCTTGTTTTCTTCACTACTTGCATATTTAAAATATGCACAAGTATGTATGGCTTGTTTTGTTTCAGCACTGGAAATTATCATATTGAAAAATGGACTATAGTTCAATTTCGGCAAAGGGGGGATGGGATCATTTCATACAGTGATGTAAAAGAAAATGGAATGAAAACACTACTGAAAGTATTTTTACTATTCAATAAAATAGTATTCTAAGGATTAATTCAGAGTTACTTGATGTATGCAATTCCACGTATACAAAGTGGTAACTGGTTTTTAAACACCTGTCATACTTTAATTACATCAGGAGAAATATGAGGAGCATTCTGCAGTAAGCAGATGAATAACCCAACTCAAAAAGATTGGAAATGACTGTCATTAATTTCTTGGGGGGGTTGTAATTAAGAAATCCTCTTAACCAATCTTATAACAATTATCATGAACCTAAAGTTCTGGATAGGTGGTTCTAATAAATGTAAATATTCTCTTATTAGCAAGGAGAATTTTCTTGGCTCTTCTGATGATGCTGTATAGTCATCTTCATCTAACTACTAAAGACAGTCTTTTCACATCTTTGGCCAAATTGTCTGTGGTATTTTGGTTGCAAGTAAAATTTGGTAAGTTTTCTGCTGGGTGGCCCTACTGTAGATTTGATCATTCGGTCCATAGAAAAATTTCCTAAGAAAGCTCCTAATGAGTGTGTATCATCTACAAGTTCACTGCTATTGGTATTTCAAGGCTAAGTTCCGGCTTTTAGAGAATATAGAACTGCAGGTTCCAGAAAATAGGCAAACCTAGAAATCAGTTGATGGACTAGTTCTGAAACAGCTGTTAGAAAGACAGCTCTGCTTACCTGACAACCCAATATGAAGAACTTCACCATCCTCGGTTTGGATTTGTAAGGGGTAAGTATTCCTGGGTTTTCTTCAGATGAGCTGAGTGATTTACAGGCTCAGAGAATGCTAGGTGGGGCTAGGGTAAGAAGAAACCTAAGATCAGACCATGATTTATTGAAGAGTTCTTTAGGAGAAGGAAACTACTTTCCATTCTTCCTCTAGAGGGAGTTCAGGACAGCTCTTCATTTCAACAAGTGATGAGTTGCTTTGGTTTTGTTTGCCTAATTCAACATGATTTTAGAGGAACTTCCCCTAAGTCTTTGGTACCCAGTATTTGGAAGGCACCTCTCCTATATGGAACCAAATATTCAAGACTTTTGTTTCTGATAATGATATGCAAGATACACAGCTATTAAGCTGACCTAGTAGTAATGCTCTGGGAGATGTGGGTTTGCTCACTGGTCTCTTGTTTCCAGATTCAGCGACACCTGGCAGGGAGCCCGATGAGTGAAGCTAAGCCAGTAATGAACAGGGAACCCCAGTCATTGCTTTCAGAGCTAGCAAGCAGAAACAAGGAAAAATGATGTGTTAATTTAGATGGAAAAAATAGGCCTAAAGAGTCAAAGGTGCTAATGAGACCCTGTCCCTGTCCAACATTAAACAAGGTTTGGTATACAGAGACCTCAACCTGCTTCAGACCATGGCAAATTCATTAGAAATCCTCTTAACCTATTATTAAAGATACAGAAAAGAAGGGAAAACAGTTAAAGCATTTGAAACGAAAAGAATTAAACAGGCTCTCATTTTAACAACACCCCTTGTTCCCTTTTCTTTAACTAGAGAGAGTTATTAAAAAGGGAAAAGCCCCTTGCGTGACAGTCTTTTAGATTATATCAAAGATGGTCATAACTGTCCTTTTTGGGGAAAAGAGAAGTTAGTGGAGATGGGTTGCAACTGTTGTGCAAGCCCAGTCTTGTTTCCTCAGAAAACAAGCACCCAAAAAGGGAGAGAAAAAGACAGAAGATGTAGCTTCTCTGGTGCTAACTTTTACTTGTGACCTCGCTGCTTGAGAAACACAAGCACAGCACACAGTCTTATCAACCACGCTGAGTCTTGGCAAACTTGTACCAGCATCAGGCTGTTTAGGACATTGCTTTTAACTGCTTGTCTGGTCAAAGGCTTACAACAGTGTTGCAAAATATGTAGTCTTGGCCAGCTAAGCCAGACTTTTTGTTAGGCAGGAACAAAGAGGAGAGAAGAAATAAAGTGGAGAAGGAAAAGAACACATGGGTGAGAGGGGAGAAACTCTCGTATCCCAGGTGTTGGCTGAGTTTCAGCCAGAGCCAGTAGATGTGGTGGTGTCATCTGGGTCTCTCTCTCTGCCCTGGTCTGGTCAAGACATATCTCAGGATCAGAATGACAAAGGCCTGGGGCCCTAGCAAATAATGGGATGGCAGACTCAGACTCTAAGGTCAGAAGAGGCCATCATGATACTACTCTGAACTCCCTCACGTTGCAGGCCACAGAACACTCACCCATCCACTCCTGTAATAGACCCCCTAACCTCTGACAAAGGTGAATCTCACTCCTTCCTCTTCTCATGTCTCACAGTCAGCCAGCTTCACAGTAAGCCATCTTCCCCCCCCCCCCCCCCCCCCCCCCCCCAAGTCTTTTTTTTTTAAAGGAGTCCGAAAGGGAAGTGATGGGCAGAATAGCCCATCCTCTCATTTTGTCCACCAGTTAGGCCTAATTTCTAACACACCAGTTTTGGTTCATTGATTTCCATCTCACACTGTTCTTGTTAACCAGGCATGATCTTCATATACAATCCTTGAATTATAAGTAGTAGGCCTCTTCATTTGGACTAATTCAGTCTGTCCTTTTTTGCACCTTTCCCCATCGTCATTTATTATTGTAGATTATTGGGACATTTTATGAACTTGCACTCACTTTTCACAATTGAGCTCACAATTAGGGTAAATTTGTAGGCCCAGTTATTACAACAGTGACTAACAATGTAACTGGAAAGTGGAGGCTACCGAGGGGGAGGAAAAGGGAAAAGACCAAATATGACTGAATGTAAGAAGGAAGACTTTAATCTTCAGGCGAGTGAAGGATTAATCTATTTACAGTACAAACCAGCTGTTCTCATAGGTCACCCTACACTTTATCCTCTTGCAAGCTAAAAGCATTGCGAAAATGGTGTCTTATTTCTGGGTGGAGGCAACTATCAGCTAATAGCACCAGCTAGTACCAGTGGGGATATGCTGCAAACATACAAGAAACAGTGAAAATTCTAGAAGAATATTGGGGGCATGGGGTGGCCTCTTCTTGAAGATGTAGTTAGAAGCCCGAATACTCAAATGAAAGAATCCTACCAGTCATAGTTTCTTCCTCAAGGAGTCTAGCTACTTGTCTGTGGCGTTGGTTAGAATGGCAGATATAAGAGCTCATCACAAGTGAAATATAGGTACAGTATTTACAAAAACAGTGTTATTGCATCTTGATTTGTATAACTGCTTTTATTTACAGTTACAACATTTCATTTAGTTTTAGATTTGGAAATAGTTACTACAGCTGCAATTTAAAAAACTAATTCTTAGTTCTCTTTGAAGGGGGAGGATGCTCAAACTATTAGGCTGGAGTGGTAATTCTTGAAGAGTGACAGTCCAATCCATGTGCAGTCTTAAAATACTTCATATATCCCAGCTTTTTGTTAATATCTCCATGTAAAGCACCTCATCTCATCTGTAAAGTGCAGTCCAATACCTAAATCCCCCAGGTCTGGAAAAGTGCTTTATTTAAAACAAACAACAGAGAACTGGTGTACAGCATGTGTGCTTCCATTGGAAACACAATGCATGAAACAGATAACAGAACAATAGCCACGGATCTTCTTATAGACTGATGTAATGAATCTTAGCATCAGACCTGTGGAAATAATCCAAGGTAGAACAGCTCTAAGCATAGGTTATTTTCAGCACCTTACATAGGAGTTGTTTCTCCCCTGCAAAGTTACCCTTCTTAGAGGAAGCTGCTCCCCTCCGATCTAGATTTAAAACCAAGAAAGGGGCCATGCGTCATGTGGTTTGGTCTTTCCCAAATTTAGCATCTTTCTGGGTGGAGTTTATAACCAGAGGATATAAAAAGTTACTCATTTAAAAATGTCATTCACTCAGTCTCCCATTTTGTATTTTGTTAAATGGCTGTATTACAGAGAAACACTGACTAATATAAGTGTGACCTTTGTCTTCCCTCAATTGTTGCTTTGGAAGAAAGAAATGTTACTGCTTATACCTCAAGACAAGAAGAAAGCATAGGACTTCTGTTTTGTTCAGATCACTCCCCAGCACACATAACATTGTCCTGCTTTTGAGGGTTTTGAACTAAAGGGCTTTGAAAAATATTAAAAGACTATTGGATATTAATTTAGCAGATTGGGGGAAATCAGCACATCAGAAGGCAGCCTGCAACTTGTAAAATAAGCCCTGCTGTGCTCTTCCTATCTAACAGAACCCTATAAAAGTAAAATGCTGCCCCAAATTATTTCTGTGGGAGAGGATGTTAAATAAACATCTAGAAAATTATCTGGTAAGATCGTGATACAAGAGACCAGTTCCTAGATATAATCTACACAGACTGCTGCCCAAGTGGGAGGGAGAAGAGGACAGCATCTGTATAAAATAATCATAGTCACATTGCATTCTGCGTCTTATCCTGCAAAGTTAGTAAAAGCAGAACCTATTAAATTAGTAGTGGTTTATAAATAGTACATGGGTTAGCCAAAGACATTGGGCACATTCTATTGTTACATCCATATAGCTGCACTGAAGGCACGGAGGTTGCATGCATTGAGAGCAGAATTTGACCCACTGTTCTCAGATTAAAACATTTTTGGGCAAAGGACCTCTCCAGTGCCTATGCAGAGAGACTATAGTGAAAGCCATTGTGAAGCCAGGGCTTCTTTGTACAGCATAAAGGGACATGTATCACTAAGTTCCTCTTCAGAGGCAACCACAGGGACCAAAATGGGGCCTTTGCACACACACAGTCTCTGGTCTGCAGTATCCAGGCCTTCCACCACACTACTGCAGTCATAAGAAACAGCCCTCCAGCTGAGTCCCAGATACCATGCCCTTCCCGGGTTGTCAATAAACACAAGTGAACTGTCCCACAGGCACAGTAGGGCTCCTAGTTAGCTCGTGAGCCAGGTTGGAGCAACAGCTTGTCTCGAATAATAGTGCCACAATGGTGCTTTAGCATCAGGCCTTCCCTTCCTTCAAGGAGGGGGCCCTCAAGGCAGCAGTTACTCAAGATGCTCTTGCCCTTCTCCAGGTACTGAAGTCAAGAAGCCTGCTCTCCTCTCAGTCTGCCCCCACCTGTGCTGTGTTTGCTTTTCTAAGTCTGACATCTTTCACAGGTGTGGCAGGGCAGAGTTCTTCAACCCTGTGTTACCTAGTGTGGGGAGTTGTATAACCCATCACAGGGGTCTCTAGGCCATCAGAGAATTATTTTTCAGGAAAGGGATCACTGCATCTGCTGCTACCAAAATCCAGTGGCCCTAACATGCTGTCTGAGTGGCAGGAAGAGGCCACACTGACTCCCCATGCCCTGGCTTTGGTTTGTGACACATTTTGTTTCCTCAACATATAAAGATGAAGTTCACGCTCATAAAAGTAGTAGTTTTAAATGTTTACGTTATGGTAGTGCCCAGAAGTCCCAGTCAGTCTTGAGGGCCCATTGTGCTGGGTGCTGTACAAACACAGAAAAGCAACAGTCCCTGCTTTGTGGGTGAAGTGAATTTCACTCTGAACAGGAAAAAAAATGCTTACTAAATGCTTACTTCTATATTATATTACAGTGTGCTGTCAGGAGTCACAAGTAGCATTAGAAAAGACAATACAGTACATGTTGGTGAGCTGTGTTCAGTCACGTTAAAGAATGGTGGGTTTTTACATGACTAGAATTCTGAATGTGAAAAATTACACAATCCACACTACAGAGGGCAGAACTGCATTGAGCAGAATACCTCCTGTTCAGTCTTGTGTTTAGGTCACTTTATAAAAACAGCTTGATACATACTTTTTTCCAAAACTAAACATGACATTTTAAATTAAAACTCACCAAGGCTTCTTAGCTTTGCTTCCTGATATAGAGGAATTACAAGTGTGTCATCCAATCCCTGCAGCCCCTGTAAATCAAAGAAACATACACCTCTCCCTTTACCATCTTCAACATAAGAAAATAATTCAGTTTTCTTTCTCTGCTGTCTCACAGAATTTACGTCTCCCCACCCCCCAGATTAATCGTCACTCGCGGCACAATCAATCAGTAGATTATGTAGTATTTATTCTGGGATTGGGTGGAAAGGGGCTGTGTAATTTAGGAACTCATAATATGCAATAAGACATTTAGACACTGTGTGGTCCAATAGATAGAAATAGGGCACGTCTTAAAGAGACAACAAAAAGGCCAGAATTTAGCACCAATAATGAAGTTGCATTAATTCATATAGAAAACAATTTTTTAGAAAGTTGCTTGAGAAGTTATGTGGAAGTCGGACTAACTGAAGTGCAGAATCTGAAAGCCAGGGTTTTTTTAGAACGCAATAATCTGAGCTCTTATGCCATGCAGCATCATGTACGTGATCTAACAGCACAAATGGACTGTATTTAGTAAGTGCTCCAACATATTAAGTTACTGTAACAGAGGAGCAAATGCTGTCTTCAGGTGCACAAACAAAACCCTACTGAAGAAGACTTTGTCTATAAAGCAAGTATGGAAGTAAATGTGTTTGCATTGAAATAAGGGCATAATTTGGTGCTTATCTTCAACATCAGAGCGAAACTAGCTACATTTCCTATCTCAAATTTGTTTCACATTATTGATATTTATCTCCCTCTAGCAGAATGCATAATACAGCTGAGCTTTTGGTAAAGGGCAGGTTTGAATATTATATTTTAAAGTTGATCAAATTGACTAGAATGACTACAGCTGTTAGACATGTGGCATGAGTGTCTGCAACACTAAGAGTTATTGCAATAAGATAGCAAAAGGCAGGTTGGAAAGATCTACATTATTTGAATGGGCAAGATATTTATATAAAATCCTGACACTTCATCATCCTCTCAGATGCATGTTTGCTAGACTGACGTTGAACTGCGCTCCTAGTCAATACACTCCGACTAACAGTTGTCTCAGTTAGAACTCATTTCAGGTTCCTTGGTAAACCATTAAATGTGAAGATATGGGGACAAATTCACAGAGGGTGCAAGCTAGTCCCTCTCCATTAACTCCAGTGGAGTTATGCCAGTTTACAACAATAGTAAGTGTTTTGGGGCTACATTAAGTAATGGTATACTTTTAAGTACTGGGACAAGTTTGTCCAGACTATAATTCCATAAATCTCTGCCTGTTTCTCCATCTGTAGAATAGGGACAGTGGTCTAGGTTTATCCCTGATGGACCTCCACTGACTTAAGAAGATGCACATGTAACCCATGCCTGGTTGGTGTGGTGCTCTGTCACCCTCTAGTGGCACCTAGACCATCTAGAGATTGATGAATCTGCTACAGCCTTGGCTAAAAGGAATGTGGCTTTTAGCTCATACAATAGAGGCTCATACGCTAAGCTTCAGAGGTCACAGGTTCGACCCTGCCTGCCAATGACCAGGATCTGTTGGGGTTACACACAGTCCAACACATGGACTGTAACCATGGGGGTCTTATGAACTCTGCTGCTTAGGTGGTGGAACCTCTTTCCATAGAAGGTGGGGGGATTCCCCCATGGATGGTGTGATCATGATCTGTCCAGTGGAACTGAAATGCAGAAGAGACTGGTCATATCCTCAGGAGAGAATTTGCTGGGTCAAAGGTTGGCCTGTCCTTGTAGGACAGCATCCCAAGACTGACATGCCTCCTTCTAGTACTTTCTTTAAAATTTGTAAGAGACAAAGACTTACCATAACAGTCTGAGAAGTTCTTTTCGGGAAGCACTTTAAAAAAAAAAGTAATGAGCTATAACCAGTATTAGTCACCTACTTACCCACCCATCACCCACTGATGGATTTATAATGGTGTATTTTTTCTTCATTTGCTTAGAGTTTAACTATAACGAGGCTGAAACCCTTTCAGCTTTGGAGCCAATTCTAAAGGATTAGTTAAAAGGACAATTTTGGACTGTAAGGGCCAACACAGTAGAATATTTCTGTCAATTAGCACACAAACATTTATAGAAATTAGTGTTTGTTTTCAGGGTCAAGGTGAGCTAACTACTGAAAGGTAGTGAGAGATTCACAGAGTGCTCCTGAAGACAATCAAACACTGCTTAAAGGCTAGCAATGTGGCCTTAAATGTAAGACAGCATAACACAGATGAGGCATTTAACTAGTTACATTGAATATAAGTCTTTCAGCTAATATAGAAACCTTTGGGGCATTCTGCAATTAGCCTGTATTCAGAACACTGGGGTTTTATTTCACACTGTCCATCACAGGAAAGAAGATTCCCAGCATCTGACTTGGCAAAGCTACCACAGGCAGGAAAATTGCATCTCTATTAGACTCAGTATTTTCAGGATGCTAGTAAGTAGGAACATATGAATTGCCCTATGCACCAGACTAGTTGTCCACCTATTACAGTACCTTATCACAGAGTGGCCAGATACAAGAAACGCTGCTCTGCTTTGCACCGCCTTTTCATCTTCCTTTGATGCTCTGTTCCTCACTGTAAACCCCAGACACCTGGTCTCTTCCCTGGGAAGGGGCTCCAGTCAGGCCCTAGCACTACTGGATGGGGCAACCTATCTACTACCCCAACCCGCTTCCATCAGAACTTCCCCAACCTGCTTCCAGGTGTATCTCAGCCATTGGGCAGATGGACTCCAATGAATGCACTCCAACCTCAGCCTCTCCCCTGGCAGAATCCTGTGTGGTTTTGTCACATCTTTTCTGGTCAGCAAACATCCTGAGGCAGTGTCCACTAGGCCTCGTTCCCATCTCCTCCCACCTTCAGAGACAACTGGCATTTTTCTTTTTCACCACTTCACCAGTGTCCTAGTCCAACCACAAAATTCAGCCAGACCGCAGTCCAGCTAGGGGCAGTCTCTTTTTATATGTCCCTGTGTCACCTACATGGGGAGCATACAATTCCTCAAGCCCCTGAGAGAGTTCCTCTTGTCTCCTCTTTTCCTTGTAGTAAACACATAACAGTTAACAAAATGTAATATCCATGGAATTCTTCATTTTATTTATATGAAGTGATTACAGTCTATTTCTCTCTGTTGCCCCCATCAAAAAATGGCTTCATATCTTCGTTATGCCTTCTTGCCATCTTCAGAGCCTAGCTTGCACAGTGCTTGGGGTTCTATAAACACTTCAGAAAGTGTTACTTCTTTCCAGGTGTCTCTCCCCTGTGGGAAGGGCAGGTTTTTTACATTCCCAGCATGCTCTGTCCCAGCCTAGGACTACAACAGGGCTGCATTAGGCACTACATTTCCCAGCCTGCCCTGCTCTCTTGTTTTTGGAAGAGAACCACATTGATCCCTCACCGCTTCTTCTTAGCATATGCACAACTGTGCCTCGGGTGGCACTTGACCAGGATTCATCACCGAATTTGGTCCACTGGTTGAATCATTAGCTTCCCCAGTTTGGGCCGGGTACTGAAAGGGAATGCAATGTGAACACTGATCTATGCCCCCCATCCCTCAGCACTGAGGGAAGAGAGGAGTTGTAGCTCACCCTGCTCATGAAACCCTGGCAGGGCCGGCGCAACCCATTAGGCGACCGCCACTAACATTTGGGGGGCACTGGTGCCCCCGTCGTCGTTGGTATTTTGGGGGCGGGACCTTCCGCCGCCTCTGTCGGGGGCGGCATCTTCTGCCGCCTAGGGCGGTGAAAAAGCTGGTGGCACTCCTGAACTCTGGCTTTGACTCTAAACCAGCATCAGCAGCATGGCCATTATTATAAATGTCAACACGTTCCTTGAGTCCACTTCCTCCCTCAGTGACCACATTCCCTCTCCCATAAGCATTTTCAGAGATAGAGCTGGCTCCAGGGTGATTCCCTTCACATGCCTTGTAGGACCTGTATACCTAATTGCCAAAGCTTTTTATTTTTCTTGTTGCATCACAAACCATTCCTGATTTCTGCAAATATATTAATTGTTTGTAAATAATACACTTGTAAACTGGATAATTTTCAGACTGCAGGTTGTTTCTCAAACTGTTCATTACAGCTATTCACTACTCATTGTTTAACTTATTGTAGGTTTGGTCACAGGGTATACTTAGGCCTTGTCTACACTGGCAAGTTTCTGCGCAGTAAAGCAGTTTTAAGCGCTGTAACTCCCGAGGTGTACACACTGCCAAGCCACTTACTGCTGGTCTACACTACGAGGTTAGGTCAAATTTAGCAGCGTTAAATCGAATTAACCCTGCACCCGTCCACACAATGAAGCCATTTTTGTCGACATAAAGGGCTCTTAAAATCGATTTCTGTACTTCTCCCCGACGAGGGGAGTAGCGCTGAAATCAACATTGCCGGTTCGAATTAGGGTTAGTGTGGATGCAATTCGACGGTATTGGCCTCCGGGAGCTATCCCACAGTGCACCATTGTGACCGCTCTGGACAGCAATCTGAACTCAGATGCACTGGCCAGGTAGACAGGAAAAGCCCCGCGAACTTTTGAATTTCATTTCCTGTTTGCCCAGTGTGGAGAGCTGATCAGCACAGGTAACCATGCAGAGCTCATCAGCACAGGTGACCATGCAGTCCCAGAATCGAAAAAGAGCTCCAGCATGGACCGTACGGGAGGTACTGAATCTGATCGCTGTATGGGGAGACGAATCCGTGCTATCAGAACTCCGTTCCAAAAGACGGAATGCCAAAACATTTGAAAAAATCTCCAAGGCCATGATGGACAGAGGCCACAACAGGGACTCAACACAGTGCCGCGTGAAACTTAAGGAGCTGAGACAAGCGTACCAGAAAGCCAAAGAATCAAATGGACACTCCGGGACAGAGCCGCAGACATGCCGCTTCTATGCTGAGCTGCAGGCAATTCTAGGGGGGGCCACCACCACTACCCCACCCCGTCCGTGGACTCCGATGATGGGGTACTCTCAGTCGCCATGCCTGAGGATTTTGCGGATGGGGAAGATGAGGAGAAGGAGGAGGAGGTTGAGGAGACCACACAGCACACCATTCTCCCCAACAGCCAGGATCTTTTTCTCAGCCTGACTGAAATACCCTCCCAACCCTCCCAAGGCGGTATCCCAGACCATGAAGCCGTAGAAGGGACCTCTGGTGAGTGTACCTTTGTAAATATAAAACATGGTTTAAAAGCAAGCGTTTTTTAATGATTAATTTGCCCTGAGGACTTGGGATGCATTCGTGGCCAGTACAGCTACTGGAAAAGTCTGTTAATGTGTCTGGGGATGGAGCGGAAATCCTCCAGGGACATCTCCATGAAGCTCTCCTGGAGGTACTCCAAAAGCCTTTGCAGAAGGTTTCTGGGGAGAGCAGCCTTATTCCGTCCTCCATGGTAGGACACTTGACCACGCCATGCTAGTAGCAAGTAATCTGGTATCATTGCATGACAAAGCCTGGCAGTGTATGGTCCTGGTGTTTGCTAGCATTCAAGCAACATCCGTTCTTTATCTCTCTGTGTTATCCTCAGGAGAGTGATATCGTTCATGGTAACCTGGTTGAAATACGTGAATTTAATTAAGGGGACATTCATAGTGGCCGTTCCTACTGGGCTGTTTGCCTGTGGCTGAAAAGAAATCCTCCCCGCAGTTAGCCAAGCGGTGGGGGGGGGAGGGGTGCATTGGTGCTGAGCTGTTCGCATTTGGCTAGCAGGGATCTTCCCTGATACCAGCCACACGGTGCGGTGGGGGGAGGGTTAAAGCGATCATCCCAGAGAAAAGGATGGGGGGGGCTTCACGCTGAGCTGTTCGCGTTTGGCTAGCAGGGATCTTCCCTGATACCAGCCACGCGGTACAGTGGGGGGAGGGTTAAAGCGATCATGCCAGAGCAAAGGGGGGGGGGTTAGTTTGGTTTCTGCTGCTGCACGTTAACACGAAAACCGCAGCCCTAAGTGGACAACTCAACGGGCTTTGCTTGGTATGGGAAAGAAGGGCGCTGCTGTT
This sequence comes from Platysternon megacephalum, assembly GCA_003942145.1. Lineage (NCBI taxonomy): Eukaryota > Metazoa > Chordata > Testudines > Platysternidae > Platysternon > Platysternon megacephalum. The sequence goes on along the minus strand of QXTE01000115.1, from coordinate 1,185,211 downwards.
ATGAAGGTTGCAGAAGCCAAAAGACTATGGCTTACCATGGCCGCCTGCAAGCAGGATTCTGTTGCCCAGCGTGTTTGATGTCTAACACCAAAGCCACAGGCACTCAATATAAGATGCCAAAAATGACCTTGTACCGAAATCACATGTGCTATGTAATGTGAACAGTGTTGTTCACCGTGAAAGAGTACAGGTCTGTCTCATCTTACGCTGGGGTTACGTTCCGCGGTCAGCGCGTAAAGCAAAAACCGCGTATAGTCAAAATTACATTGAGTGTAATGGCGGGCAGAATCGCCCGCACTAGAGAAACAGTATTTAAATTGTTATTTTTCTCTTTTTTTTTGTTTTTTTCTTGTTTTTGCCAACCGTATAAAGCTGAAATCGCACATGTTAAATGTGCCTAAGATGCGACAGACCTGTATACCCATTGTTCTGTAAAACGTATCTTTTTAAATACTTCTCTCCCTTTTTTTCCTCCTGCAGCTGCAAATGTTTCAAGCCTCCCTCCTCTGTCCCAAAGGCTATCTCAGATAAGGCGGCGAAAAAAACGCACGCGCGATGAAATGTTCTCTGAGCTCATGCAGGCGTCCCGCACTGAAAGAGCTCAGCAGAAAGGGTGGAGGGACACAATAGCACAGGACAGGACAGCGGCCAGTGAACGTGAGGAGAGGTGGCGGCAGGAAGATCAGAGGATGCACGAAGCAACGCTGGGGCTACTGCGGGAACAAACAGACATGATCCGGTGTCTGGTGGAGGTTCAGGAACGTCAGCTGGAGAGAACTGTGGGATAGCTACCCACAGTGCACCACTCCAAAAGTCGACGCTTGCCACGGTACTATGGACGCACACTGCCGAATTAATGTGCTTAGTGTGGACACATGCACTCGACTTTATACAATCTGTTCCCAAAAATCGACTTCTGTAAAATCAGAGTAATTTCATAGTGTAGACATACCCTTAGTGCGCAGAAACTGCGCAGTTGTAGCACTCTAAAAAAACCACCCCTATGAGAGGCGTAGAGCTTTCTGCGCCAGGGGTACAGCACTGCGGAGCCAGTGTAGACACCATGGCGATTACAGCGCTGCGATTGGCTTCTGGGAGGTGTCCTACAATGCCTGTTATCACCTCTCTGGTCATCAGTTTGAACTCTACTGCCCTGCCCTCAGGTGACCAACCGTCATCCCCACCCCGTACATTCCTTTGCATATTTGAAATTCCCCTTCATGTTTGCTCAGTGATGCGTGCAGTGGTCTCAGCGCATCTTTCCAGGTGGCCATGCCTGCTCCACGCACCAGGCGATCCCCCGCTTGGAGCAATGCCGAGCTGCTGGACTTCATCGGCATTTGGGGAGAGGAGGCTGTGCAGTCCCAGCTGTGCTCCAGCCGTAGGAATTATGATACCTACGGACAGATTTCATGATGCATGACAGAAAGGGGCCATGACCGTGACACATTGCAGTGTAGGGTAAAAGTGAAGGAGCTGTGGAACGCCTACCACAAGCCGCGGGAGGCAAACTGCCACTCCGGTGCTGGGCCCACGAGCTGCCAGTTCTACAAAGATCTGGATGCAATACTCGGTGGCGACCCCACCTCCACTGCGAAGGCCCCTGTGGATACTTTGTTGGCTCGTGTGCCAGTTGAGAGTGGACCGAGCCAGGAGGAGGAAATCTTGGACAAAGAGGGGAAGGGGGACCCAGAGGCAGAGGCTGACTCGGAGGCCAGAGATACATGCAGCCAGGAGCTCTTTTCTACCCCAGAGGAACCTAGCTAGCCACAGCAATCGGAGCTTGGCGAAGCGCAGACAGGAGAGGAGGCCCCTGGTAAGTTGATCTGATTTTGGGAATTGCTGAACTGAGTTCTTGGGGGCAGGAGGGTTGCAGAAAGCAGGCTTGTCTCCCACCGCATGCCTAGTCTGAGTGGTGGAACAGGCTGTTGATAGACTCCCTCACTTCACGGGAATCTGCCTCAGAGATCTCCAGGAAACTCTCATGGAGATACTGGGCAATCCGCTGCCATAGGTTCCTCGGCAGAGCTGCTTTGTTTCTTGCCCCTTTAACGGTAACTTTCCTGCGCCACTGTGCTGTCACCGGGGGGGGGGGAGGGGGGAACCATTGCTGCACACAGGCAAGCCGCATAGGGACCAGAGCAGAAGCTGCAGGCTTGGAGAAGACCTTCCCTTGATTCTCTGCTCACCCTCAGCAGTGAGATATCTTCCATAATGATCACATCCTGTGGAAAGTGTGGGCACAAGAATGATTATCAGGCCCCCCTACAGTGCTGGCTCTCTCCAAGAGCCACGTGCCCAGTGTACAGCAGGGTCCGGGAAGAGTGATTTACCCTGCTCCTGTGGCTACTCATCATTTTGGGGGTCTTGTGGCTCATGTGTGCTTGCCCGGGGTCAGCCAGTTAGTGACAGGTGTGTGAGTACTATCTGTATTTTAAAGCACTGAATCAGTGTTGTCTGTGTTGCAAACAATACTGCTTCTGTAAAATGTTGCATTTCAACTTCACAGAGATGACCTTGGGAGCCCAGCCTCCCTCTTTGTTATCGGCGGCAGAACGGCTGCATAGAATTAGAAAGCGGCCAAGAAGAACTACGGAGGACTTTCTTCATGAGATTATGATGCACTCCACACCGAGAAACAGGAATTGAAGGACTGGCGGAACAGCGAGAAGAGGAACCGAAAAGAGAACATGGCACACCAGAAAGAAGCCATGGAGCGGCTCTAAACATTATGGAGCGCCAAGTAGACACGCTCCAGGCAATACTAGCTCTTCAAACCGAGCAGCTCCACGCCCACCCTCCCCTGCAGCCGCTGTCGCAAAACTCTTTCCCATGTGCCCTACACACACCGCCAACACACTGTTATCAACCTCCTGGCTCCACTCTCTACCTGCAGCATTCCACTTCTCCCTTCTCACAGTCCACTCCCACTACCCACTGCACTCAACACCCATCCCTCTGAAGTTTGGCCCTGCTGAAGTACAGCACCCGCTGCATTGTACTCCAAAGGAGAAGGCTGGGTATGATCCCTGGACATACACAAATCTGGAGCCATCCCAGGACTCCTCCTCTTCTTGAGATCTTCCCTTCCCCCATCCCCCTCCCTGCTGATGTATTTTTTCGTTTGACTCTCTCAGTTATTGTCTTTTAATAAAAGAATTGTGTTGGTTTGAAAGCAATCTTTATTCGATTACATGAAAGCAAAAAGAGCACTGCAAAGCAACATACAATTATGTTAAGGCCCCTTCTTGCACCATGTGCACCAATCACCTCCTAGCATTACAAGCACTACAATCCCGAGCATAGCAACAAATATTAGTGGCTTTCAGTTTCAAATTGCTGCCTCAAAGCATCCCTGATCCTTATGGCCCCACGTTGTAACCCTCTAATAGCCCTGGTCTCTGGCTGTTAAAACTCAGCCTCCAGGCACTGAGACTCTGAGGTCCAGCCCTGAGTGAAGCTTTCACCCTTCCCTTCACAAATATTATGGAGTGTACAGCACGCGGCAATAAGCATAGGAATATTGTCATTGCCCAGGTCCAGCTTCCCAAAGAGGCAGCGCCAGCGGGCCTTTAAATGGCCAAAAGCACACTCAGTCATTCTGCACTTGCTCAGCCTGTTTTTGAACTGCTCCTTGCTGCTGTCAAGTTGCCCCGTGTATGGCTTCATAAGCCATGGCATTAAGGCATAGGCAGGGTCTCCCAGGATCACAATGGGCATTTCGACTTCCCCTACGGTGATCTTCTGGTCCGGGAAGAAAGTCCCTGCTCGCAGCTTCTTGAACAGACCAGTGTTCCGAAAGAGGCGTACGTCATGCATCTTTCCGGACCAGCCTGCATTAATGTCTGTGAAATGCCCACGGTGATCCACAAGCGCCTGGAGAACCATTGAGAAATACCCCTTCTGATTCATGTACTCGGTGGCTAGGTGGTCTGGTGCCAGAATTGGAATGTGTGTGCCATCTATTGCCCCTCCACAGTTAGGGAAGCCCATTTGTGCAAAGCCGTCCACATCACAAACATTGCCCAGAGTCACGGTCTTTCGGAGCAGGATGCAATTAATGGCCCTGCACACTTCCATCAACGCGACTCCGATGGTCGACTTTCCCACTCCAAACTGGTTAGTGACCGATCGGTGGCAGTCTGGAGTAGCAGCTTCCACAGTGCAATTGCCACACGCGTCTCTAGCGACAGGGCAGCTCTCATTCTCGTGTCCTTGCGCCGCAGGGCTGTGGTGAGCTCATCACACAGTCCCATGAATGTGTCTTTCCTCATGCAAAAGTTCTGCAGCCACTGCTCATCACCCCAGACATGCATCATGATGTGATCCCACCACTCAGTGCTTGTTTCCCGAGCCCAAAAGCGGCATTCTGCTATGGTCAGCACCTCCGTGAATGCCACAAGCAATCTCATGTGGTAGCTACTACACGTGGTGAGATCAATGTCACACTCCTCTTGCCTTTGTAATTTAAGGAATAACTCCACTGCCACTCATGACGTGTTGGTCAGAGCGAGCAGCATACTGGTCAGCAGTTCGGGATCCATTCCTGCAGACCGAAGAGGCAGAGCGCGCAGTACACAAACCGTTAAAAGATGGCGCCAAATGCGGATGGAAGCACAGGGATTGCTGGGATGCGAAGCAATGCATCACGGGGCATTAGGACAGGACCCAGGATGCCCCGCGACCCCCTCCGCCTTCCCACAAGTCTCAGCAGCAAAAGAGAAAGGTGCTCTGTGGGATAGCTGCCCAGAGTGCACTGCTCCAAATACTGCTGTAAGTGCCGCGATTGTGCAGGCAGCTTAACACACAATAGCAGTTTTCCTTCTGCGCTCTCTGAGTGGTGCTGGAACTGCCGGCGCTGTAACTTTGTCAGTGTAGACGTGCCCTTAGAGCTCCCTGATTGGATGTTAAACAGGAGAATAACATATGACATATAGTGAGTAACAAATAATGCCCTTCCATTCCAATATGAAAATGAATGAAATGCAAAGTACTCCACTTAGGAAGGAACAATCAGTTGCACACATACAAAATGGGAAATGACTGCCTAGGAAGGAGTACTGTGGAAAGGGATCTGGGGGTCATAGTGCCTCACAAGCTAAATATGAGTCAACAGTGTTACACTGTTGCAAAAAAAGCGAACATCATTCTGGGATGTATTAGCAGGAGTGTTGTAAGCAAGACACGAGAAGTAATTCTTCCGCTCTACTCCGCACTGATTAGGCTTCAACTGGAGTATTGTGTCCAGTTCTGGGCGCCACATTTCAGGAAAGATGTGGACAAATTGGAGAAAGTACAGAGCAACAAAAATTATTAAACGTCTAGAAAACATGACCTGTAAGGAAAGATTGAAAAAATTGAGCTTGTTTAGTCTGGAGAAGAGAAGACTGAGTGGGGACATTATAACAGTTTTCAAGTACATAAAAGGTTGTTACAAGGAGGAGGGAGAAAAATTGTTCTTCTTAACCTCTGAGGATAGGACAAGAAGCAATGGGCTTAACTTGCAGCAAGGGTGGTTTAGGTTGGACATTAGGAAAAACTTCCTGTCAGAGTGGTTAAGCACCGGAATAAATTGCCTAGCGAGGGTATGGAATCTCCATCATTGGGGATTTTTAAGAGCAGGTTAGACAAACACCTGTCAGGGATGATCTAGATCACGGGTTCTCAAACTGGGGGTTTGGACCCCTCGGGGGGTCGTGAGGCTATTACATAAGGGATCCCGATCTGTCAGCCTCCACTCCAAACCTGCTTTGTCTCCAACATTTATAATGGTGTTAAATATATTAAAAAGTGCTTTTAATTTATAAGGGGGCAGGAGGGTCGCACTCAGAGGCTTGCTATGTGAAAGAGTTCACCAAGACACCAATACAAAAATTTGAGAACCACTGGTCTAGATAATACTTAGTCCTGCCTTGAGTGCAGGGGACTGGACTAGATGACCTCTCGAGGTCCCTTCCAGTTCTATTATTCTCTGAATATGAGTGCTCATGCATAATGAATAATATGACTCTCTGAATAGCAGTGAACTGAAGTCAAACCATTTACTCACAAATCCATTCACAAATCTATTTGTTATACAATAGCTCTATTTAATATCTTAAACTGAAATCATTTCTATGCAAAATTCTTTGCATTTCTATGAAAACTTGCATGCGTCTTTTGAAAATGTTTGAAAGATGCAATGCAGCATCTCCTGACTTCCAACCCTGTGGCCTACTTAGTAGAATATACTTCCTCCTTCTAAAGGGGAGGATATATTTCTCTTGTAAGAGTTTAGCCAAACTGTTATAAAACAAGATTGTTCAATCGTTCAGATTCATTCAGAAACCAGTTTAACTTCCTCAAAGACTGCATTGCAACATATTCTGAGCTTTTCCCAGACTGTTGAAGTCCAGTTTGAGCTCAGAATTTTTTTAAAGGACAAATAATCACAGTTTGGAGCCTTCAAACAACATTAGAGTAATAAGAAGGAAGAAAAAAATGTCTGGAAATTAATAGATCAGTTAAATTGCCACCATTTTCCCTTTGTTCAGTTAAGGGGAGATTTCAAAAGCCCAAATGGGAATTAGGAACCTAAATTCCATTGACTTTCAGTCTTTTCTGTCTTGGAAAATCTTCCCCTTACTTCACAGCTATTCCAGGTTAAAATACGGTGCTGTGCCTGTATGTCAGGTTGGACACAGGAGGAGAGGTGGGTATGGGGGAACCTGCACCGCTGCTGTTGGGAGGTACTGTGAGGTGGGCACACAGAGAATGGCTGCTCCCAGGGCTCTCCTTTCCCTAGTTTTAAAGGCCCAATCAATCAAACAGTGAAGTCAGGGGACAGATTCCCATTGATTTCAGTGTGAGCTGGAGCAGGCCTTCACTTCATTTAAACAGGGCAATGATGTGACAGTAAGTCATAGTAAAATGTTTGATTCGTTTCAGAAATGTTAAAGAAATCCATTTTTCAATCTTCATTCCTTCAGCAGAAGAGGAGGAAATATAAGTAACGTACAGTATCTGACAGCAAGGAAAGCTGTTCAGTTCTTGTTCTATAAGGTATACTGGGACATAGCTCCGGGCAAATACTGCAGTGAGAATGCTTCAGAGTTCACCCAATAAGGTGATTTTTTTTTCAGCTCTTTAGGTACAAGAGTCAAGTTCTAATCATGTATATTAATTTTCTATAGAAAGTATTAAACCTAGGCATTTATATCACATTCATGTCAGGCCCGTATTTTGGGCCAGATTTTCAAACGGACAGATATCTGGGGCTGGATACCCAAAATGCGCACACATCTGTATGCACCATTAGGACAAATGCTCATGCAAACTGGATACAGGGCCACTTATATACCTACTTGCACATGCAGTAACAGTAATTATGCAAATTAGGCATGGTCTACACCCAAAACTTAGGTCAACCAAGCTACAAAGCTCAGGGCTGTGAAAAATTTCGCATCCTGTGCAACATAGCTAGGTCAACCTAACCCCAACTATAGATACAGTTAGGTCAACAGAAGAATTCTTCCATCTACGTACCTACCACCCCCAGGGCATGGATTTACTATAGCGATAGAAAAACCCATTCCTTCAGCAACTGTCTACACTCTCATGCTACAGTGGCATAGCTGCAGCACCGCATTTGTGCCACTGTAGCGCTTGTGATATAGACATACCCTTAGACACAGTAGGTGTGTCTACATTGGAACTGAAAGGTGTGTGCTCTCATCGAGTGAGCACACTAAAAATAGAAGGCACATGAGCGGTGGGATGGACTAGTCACCCAAGTATGTACCTAAGGTCTCAGAGAGGATCATATATGGAGCAGCTAGCCCCTCTCACCACCATAGTTACACTTCTATTTGTAGTGTGCCAGCTCAATCAGAGCTAGTCTGGGTATGGCTCACAGGCGCCAGCTTCCTCCGGCCCCGGGGGGTGCTCAAACCCATGCTCTGCCCCAGGTCCTGCCCCCACCCCGCTTCTTCCTGCCCCCACTCTGCCCCCGGCTGATCGCGGAGGGCAGGAGGCGCTGGGAAGGAGGGGAGAAGTTGATCGGCGGGGCCACCAGCGGAAGGGAGGTGCTGCAGGGAGGAGGAGAGCTGGCTACCAATGGGTGCTAAGCACCCATTAATTTTTTTGGGGTGCTCCAGCCCTGGCACACACCTATGGATGGATCCTCCAGCTAAAATGTATACCTTCCAGCTCTCGAGTAGGCATACCCACAGTTGCCCACATTGTTGGTTTCTGACTTGGAAAATCAAACCTTAGGCTTCTGACTGATTGAAAATATAGCCTTCAAAGCTTCCAGAATTTGTTTTGAAATGACTTCAATTTTTTTTCTTTTTAGAAATACTGCTTCTGGTTTCTGAAATGATCAGTTGCTGGCATATGTCACTTTTAGAGGGAACCTCGAGAAGTTAGACCATCTTTTTATAAACAAGTAACCATTTTTAAAAAATCTGTCTGTGACAAGAACTCTGGGTACCAAAAACTGCGCTGCTGTAATAATTTAGAATAACCAACATTTACAAACATATGTTTTAATTTGGTTAAATTCAGAGATTTTTTTAATCTTTTGTTTTATTATATAGATTTTACTGTTTTTTTTTTTTTTTTTCAAGAATAAATGGAAAACAGAAAAAAGGCAAAAGAACAAAAAGTAAAGGCATGGGAAGGCAGGGGAATTTTTGTATCTTTTAATCCACAGGACGTACTTACATTTAAGTAATAAAATATAAGTTTATAATGCAAATACGGCCAAATATGTACTATTTTGATATTTGCTGGGCTAAGACAAGGTCCGCAAGTGTTAAAATTTCTTCCATTAATAAGTAGAGATGTCAATTAATCGCAGTTAATTCATGCGATTAACTAAAAAAAATTAATTGTGATTAATTGCAGATTTAATCGCAATGTTAAACAATAGAATACCAATTGAAATGTATTAAATGTTTTGGATATTTGTCTACATTTTCGTATATATTGCATTCTATGTTGTAATTGAAATCAAAGTGTATATTATTTTTTATTACAAATATTTGCACTGTAAAAATGATAAACAAAAGAAATAGTATTTTTCAATTCACCTCATACAAGTAGAAGTGCAATCTCTTTATTGTGAAAGTGCAATTTACAAATGTAGATTTTTTTTGTTACATATCTGCACTCAAAAACAAAACAATGTAAAACTTCAGACCCTACAAGTTCACTCAGTCCTACTTCTTGTTCACTCAATCGCTAAGACAAACAAGTTTGTTTACATTTACATTAGGAGATAATGCTGCTCTCTTCTTATTTACAATGTCACCAGTAAGTGAGAACAGGCATTTGCATTTTGTAGCCAGCATTGCAAGGTATTTACATGCCAGATATGCTAAACATTCGTATGCCTGTTCATGCTTCGGCCAGCATTGCAAAGGACATGCTTTTATGCTGATGGCGCTCATTTAAAAAAATGTGTTAATTAAATTAGTGGCTGAACTCTTGGGGGGAGAATTGTATGTCTCCTGCTCTGTTTTACCCGCATTCTGCCATATATTTCATGTTATAGCAGTCTTGGATGATGACCCAGTACATGTTGTTCATTTTAAGAACACTTTCACTGCAGATTTAACAAAATGCAAAGAAGGTACCAATGTGAGATTTGTAAAGATAGCTACAGCACTTGACCCAAGGTTTAAGAATCTGAAGTGCCTTCCAAAATGTGAGAGGGACGAGGTGTGGACCATGCTTTCAGAACTCTTAAAAGAGCAACACTCTGATGCGGAAACTACAGAACCCGAACCACCAAAAAAGAAAATCAACCTTCTGCTGGTGGCATCTGACTCAGATAATGAAAATGAACATGCATCGGTCCGCACTGCTTTGGATTGTTGTCAAGGAGAATCTGTCATCAGCATGGATGCATGTCCTCTGGAATGGTGGTTGAAGCATGAAGGGACATATGAATGTTTAGTGTATCTGGCACATAAATATCTTGTGACACCAGCTACACCAGTGCCATGAGAACGCCTGTTCTCACTTTCAGGTGACACTGTAAACAAGCAGGCAGCATTATCTCCTGCAAATGTAAACAAACTTGTTTGTCTGAACGATTGGTTGAACAAGAAGTAGGACTGAGTGGACTTGCAGGCTCTAAAATTTTACATTGTTTTATTTTTAAATACAGGGGGTTTTGTACATAATTCTACATTTGTAAGTTCAACTTTCATGATAAAGAGCTTGCACTACAGCACTTGTATTAGGTGAATTGAAAAATACTATTTCTTTTGTTTTTTTACATTGCAAATACTTGTAATAAAAAATAAATATAAAGTAAGCACTGCACACTTTGTATTCTGTATTGTAATTGAAATCAAAATATTTGAAAATGTAGAAAACATCCAAAAATATTTAAATAAATGGTATTTTATTATTGTTTAACAATGCAGCTAATCACGCGATTAATCGCAATTTTTTAATTGCGCGATTAATCATGATTAATTTATTTAATCGCTTGACAGTCCTATTAATAAGATTGAAAGCATGACTATGCTTGGCAATGCAAAATGGGATGAGCCTGGCAGTAGTTTTGAATAAAGACGTGTTTTTAAATATTGCATTAAGCTGTTCAGGGTGAGAAACCACAAGACAGAGAAAAAGAGTGACACAAGTGGTGTTTGCATTGCAGGGCCTCAATTATCATTCAAGAAAAAATCTTTTCTAAGTACTAGATTAGCATTTAAGTAAAGTAGATCCAGGTAGGGATTTCTGTAATTTTGTTCTGTGGTTGTTAAAGTGACCTTTCTCCTTTCTAAGATCAAATCCTGACCTCTGATAGTGCCCTGTGAAGCCACGGGTGCCTGCTTGCCCATATCCAGGCTCAGCATTTAGTCCTCAGAAGACAGACTGAACTCTAGCCTCCTCTCCATTCCAACTTCCTCCTATGTTGTTGCAACAACTCTCTGTTGAGGAGAAAGGTGCTTTCCAGGGACAGCAGCTGTAGAAAGCATTAGTAGACTGATGCAAAAATGGTCTATGGAGTCTGTGACAGCGTACCCCATAAAGGGGCTCACAAATGTATGTATAATATAACTGGAATAGGGTTTTGCTACATAGGCCATGTAACATATCTATATAAAGGTTATGATCTACTGGTTATGTTCACCCTAGTTGTATGCAGGCACCATTTGTGTGTTCAAAGTTATGAACATTGGCTGTATAATTGCTTAATTTCTAAGTGGCCTCAGTTAGAACATTTGATGACTTCTTGGGAAAGGAATGTGCAAATTAGGTGTTCAGTCAGGGGGCACTTAACAGACAAAAGAGCTTGGAAGACTCCAATCCACATTAGAAGTCTACCTGAGGACGTTCAAGGCAGCATGTGGGTAATGGCTGCTACCTGCAGTCCTGAGTCATGCATGGGCATGTGACCTGCCCATGTGATTCCGAATCTCCATT
>QXTE01000115.1:1039235-1172753 GCA_003942145.1 Platysternon megacephalum | reverse complement strand
AAAGGACAGTAACTACAGGGGGTGTGAGTGATTGCTGGACCCAGGCTAAAAGAAGATTAGCCTGTAAAAGGGAACATTTTGGAACTGGTGAGGATCTTATCTATATTTAGTGTAATTAGACATAGATTTGCGTATTTTATTTTATTTTGCTGGGTAACTTACTTTATTCTGTCTGTTACTACTTGGAATCACTTAAATCCTACTATCTGTATTTAATAAAATCACTTTCTACTTATTAATTAACTCAGAGTATGTATTAATACCTGGGGTAGCAAACAGCTGTGCATATCTCTCTATCAGTGTTATAGAGGGCGAACAATTTATGAGTTTACCCTGTATAAGCTTTATACAGGGTAAAACGGATTTATTTGGGTTTAGACCCCATTGGGAATTGGGCATCTGAGTGCTAAGGGCAAGCATACTTCTGTGAGCTGTTCTCAGGTAAACCTGCAGCTTTGGGACAGGTTATTCAGACTCTGGGTCTGTGTCTGGAGCAGATTGGTGTGTCTGGCTCCAGCAAGACAGTGTGCTGAAACCACTGAGCTGGCAGGGAGAATAGAAACAGAAGTAGTCTTTGCACATCAGCTGGCAGCTCCCAAGGGGGTTTCTGTGATCGAACCCGTCACAGAGTCTATTAGCATCCAGTTGTGCAGGGCATTATGGACCTAAATCCCTGTGCATCACGATGAGAATATGCTCCCTGTTTAATGGCATGTCTTTTAAATAATCTTCTCAATTAATTGATAAAAATACCTCATGGTACAATTGCTACTGCATTGTGAAAGAAATACGGTATTTAACAAAGACACATAGAACCTAATCCTCCTCCTCTCACGTGCACTGATGTGAATCGGGAGTATCACCATTGATGTCAGTTAAGTTATGATTCTATAAGACTCATGTGAGGAGAATCAAGCTGAGGGGCGGCGAGTTGCATGGGTCCGTGGTGCCTGGCCTCCAGCAAATTCAGGGCATGAGGGGCCCGGCTCCACCAATGTTCGGGGCCGGGTCTGTTCCCCAGCCCCACCTGCCACCCCTGGAGCGTCCCCCGGCCCCACCTGCCACCCCTGTGTGCCTCCCCCGAGCGTCCCTGCCTGCCCTGGGCAGCGGGCACCTGCCCCCTGAAGCTCCGCGCTGCGCTCCCTCGCTGGCTGCTGCCCTGCTTACTATTTCTGTGGTTTTAGATGGATTATTCCAGGTATATTTTCAGGAGATGTTGTACCTGCTTGGCTTCTCCCTCCATCCGGAGAGGGAACAACAAAAGAGAGCAACAAACAAATCCTTCCCAACCAGATTTGAAAGTATCTTCTTTCCTCATTGGTCCTTCTGGTCAGGTGCCAACTAGGTTATTTGACTGCTTAGCCCCTTAGAGGTAAGGCGATTCAGTACAGCTGCCAAGGAGGGATTTTATGCTACTGCATACATAAAGGTTGTTACCCTTCCCTCGATATTTATGACAGGTGCAATCTCTTAGCTATGGAGTGATGACAGCCACTCGATTATTTATGTATTGTTTGTATTGCAGTAGTGCCTAGAGGTCCCAGTCAGCGATTAGGACCCACTTGCGCTAGATACTCTACTCACATCTAACAACAAGATAGTCCCCATCCCAAAAAGTTTACAATTCAAATATGTGACAAGAAGTGGATACAACAACAGTCAAGGGGAGCTCAAGGAAACAGTGAGATGATAACAGATTTTCAGAATAAACACAATCCGGTCTATTTAACTGTTCATCGAGAGCCACATTTTAAGAATATTATGTTTGAGTTTGAGGATGTTTTTCACTTCCTTGAACAATGCATCTTTGTTTTCCTATCACGGCTCTGGAAACAACACCAGGTCTTACACTTGTGTTGGCAGGACTCAGAGTCACCTTGTGAACTTCCTCCAAACAGCAGCTCACAGATGCTGGGCTTTACTCCAGTAGGATGTGGGGATTTAATAGCTGCAAAGTGGAATCCAACCCTTTAGTTTATTTTCCCTAAATCAAAAATCATAAATGAATTCGTCCTTTGCCCATTATACACATGCACAATAGCCTCTGGTGATGATTTCCAGAGCTTTGCTGAGTTCTGCTTCTAGCACAGCTGGTGGCACTTAGATATCAAGGGTGTCTGAACAGAGAGAGTTAACAAGGTAAGACACCGGCATTAGTGGCATACTAGGACTAAATAATGGCCATAGTTCTGTAACCATTATCTTTTTATCTGTACACCTTTGAATATTTACAAGTCTGCAGGGGCTGCTGCCATTTTGTAAGAGAACGTGTTATAATAGAGACACACTCTCTGCGCTCGCTCTCTCCTTATTTTTGTTATTTCTTATTTGACTTTTCTTTTAATCTGAAATAAAAGTCATTCCCACTGAAAGCCAGTGGTTGTTCTTTGTGAATTAAAAATATAGCAAATAACTTACACCCTCCCCCCTCCCCCCACACAAAATTAACATATATTGGGCACTTTATAAAAATATTACCTTTTTATGGGGGCAAGGGGTGCTCCAGATTCCCCTTCTCCCACCTGGCAAGTTTTAGGGAAGCCTTTAACCCAGAGGCAGTGACCCATTTGAAGATGATCAACTGGCTTATGGGGGGGCTGTTTGCCCCTTCCCTTTTTTTAAATCATGATTTTTTTAAAAAAGATATATAAATACAACTTTTTTTTTTGTTTAAGCCTCTGATTCCACCCCAAATTGATTGACAGGATCAGAGATTAAAGAAATAGAGCTGTTTGGATTCAACTGTCTTAATAATGTTAACCTTTAGACCAGGGGTCGGCAACCTCTGGCACGCGGCTCACCAGGGTAAGCACCCTGGCGGGCCGGGCCAGTTTATTTACCTGCCGCGTCGGCAGGTTCGGCCGATCGCGGCTCCCACTGGCCGCGGTTCGCCGTCCCAGGCCAACGGGGGCGACGGGAAGCCGCGGCCAGCACATCCCTCGCCCGCGCCGCTTCCCGCTGCCCCCATTGGCCTGGGACGGCGAACCGCGGCCAGTGGGAGCCGCGATCGGCCGAACCTGCCGACGCGGCAGGTAAATAAACTGTCCCGGCCCGCCAGGGTGCTTACCCTGGCGAGCCGCGTGCCAGAGGTTGCCGACCCCTGCTTTAGACCTTTATAAAGAAAAAATATAGGAGCAGCTGGTATAAAGTGTCATAGTTCCACAATTGGAATTGGCCTTGTCATCACTGGTTCTCCACTTGTAAGGTAGCTCCCTTCTCTTCATGTGCCAGTATGTTTATGCTTGTATCTGTAATTTTCACTCCATGCGTCTGAAGAAGTGTTTTTTTTACCCACAAAAGCTTATGCCCAAATAAATCTGTTAGTCTTTAAGGTGCCCCCGGACTCCTTGTTGTTTTTGTGGATACAGACTAACATGGCTACCCCTCTAATGTAGCTATGTTACTTTATACCAGTTGAGGATCTGCCTCCTGAAGTTTTTTTTTTGCTCTTGTTGTTTTTAATTATTCATAAAGGTACCTGGAGTATTGAGGCAGCCTCTATATTAAGTCAAAATAAATTATAAAATCAACCAATAATAGAGCACACGTCCCTTCCCCCATCTCCACTGCTTTTCTTCCTGTCGGAAAAACCCTGGAAGTTAAATTGTCCCTTCTGCTTTATACTCTTTCAGCTACATCCAAACCAAACCATCTCCTCGCTACATTCCTCTCCCTGTACGTAACCTCTGGTGTAGCTGCTTGACAGCTATTCTGGCTAAACAAACTTTACAAGTTAAGAGCTCAGAGACAAAGCATTGTTACACAAACCAACAAGCACATTAGGTTATGTGTCAACAACACATTGCATAAGTAAATAGGTGCTTCCATAATGGATCATGCCACAACTCCATCCCCTTTGGTGTCTTTCCTCCAACAGTAGCATAATATCTAATGATTCACAGGAAAGCAAAAAATAAACCAAGAAATGCACCTGGCACATTCCTTCTTGAACCCTCACAAGCCATCAGCTCACACCCCTGAATCAGGAGGTTTGAATTATCTCTATAATTTATTGTGCAGAGCTGCAATGTTAGAGCCATTAACACAGTTCTAAAATCCAGGTTAAAATGAAATATTTCCCTGGGGCTTTTTTGTTTAAAATGTACAGCTCTTTAATTTCATTATAAACAAAGTACAAAGGAACATTTGATTCCCTACGTCTCATGAATCCATGTCTATTAAGTTCTTTCTTCCTCCTCTCATCTCTGGCATACAGGAAATAATTATGTCTTTTCAGCCTCTCCGTGTATTTCTCCCTCCTTTAATTTCAGCATAAATCAAAAAATTTTATTGTTGTGTCTTCCCCTCTGAAAGCCCTGAAGCCATCTGGAGCTACACAGAGTAGTGCTGATTTAAACTGAGCGAAGCCCTTTATATTGCCAAGTGTAACCTGTGAATTTTTTTGCTTTTCACACCATCTGCAAAAGACAAAAGAAAATAAACCCACCTTTCTTTTATTTCGGCCTCAATGGAGTTGGGAAAAAGTTACCATTCGTCAGCAAACTGGAGCAGAGGAGGAGATCCCGGGAGGACATGGCGGAACGCACTAGCCAAATATCTCTAGGTACTTTGTTGGTAGCTCCTAGACACTATGGGGATGGAGACCTTAGAAACGCTTTCAATAAATTTGGTAGGGACTTGAGTTTTTTCTGATGTCTAGTGGGAATATTCCGATTTCTGAACGAGGGCTCAGATACCATGGGAATGAATGCAGTAATAAAACCTGAACAGAATTGAATAGGCTGTTATTTGGGCCTCTTGGAAAAATGTCTGTTTGAGTCTTTATTTAGCTTATTGTACTCCGCTGAACTGAGATACCACCACCTCCACCACCACTAAAAAGTGGACATTGAAAAATATAAGGCCAGTCACCCATTACAACAGAATGGGTGAACCATTCCTATTCCTAGAAACCAATGCCTATTTCTATAAACCACACGCATCCCCATGCCAAGACCTCTTCAAGCACTTCAGTGCTCGGCCAAACCCCAGGAACACCAGATAATACTCTTGACTATGGAAAACTGTTTTCACTGCTATTTTTTTATTTTTAAACACTAAAATCTGAGCTCCACTTTGAAATATCAGGCTGCTCAAAAAATGCCACCAGTGCCACAGAGTCTTTATAGCTATTCAGATGTGTGTGAAAATGCACAGCTCGCTTGTTGTGTATAATAAACACAAAACACTCTCTTTTCTCAAGCCCCCCTTTCCTGGGCCTCAACAGATGCAGGACCCATGGAATGTTTTCTTTTTCATGCTCAAATTTTTAGTAAAGCAGCTGCCGTAGAGAGTGCTTTAATTCTTGCACAGTTCTATCTAGTTGTATGATCTCAGCCTGTCACCTCTCAAAGTTACCTATGGAGTCCTTATCAGTTCCATAAGTCCTTATCAGTTCCATAAGATGTAATCTTCTCTTCCTATGAGCCATGTACTGATGACATTATGATAACTGTTGGGCCTCACGTGATTATGATAAAAAGAGACTGATCGTCAACACTGTGACACCTACGCAGGTGGAACCATCTGCAGCATTAGCATCAATTCCTGTGACTAGGTTTTCTTGAGATAGAAATAACTTTCTCTCTTTCATTATTATTAAGATGAGATATTGCTGAAAGTTCTGCCCTTCATGCTCCCACGTGATTACTGCACATGAGGAATATGGCTCTAGAGCTCATTCTATCTGTTTTATACTGCTGTCCATCTCCATAGTAGCCGAATGCAGTCACTGTTTTTTAGCCCCTTTCCTGTTGATGGGATTTGCAATCTTCAGCAGCATCATAGGAAAAGGCTATGCACCTGCCTCTCTGAATGAATTAGCATGCCATTTTATCACTCCTCCACCGCTGCTCTCTGCGGTAGAGAATGCTTATCAATGCCTCTTCCGCAGTACTAAATAAGTTTTGAAAAGCTGCCTGATTAACTCTCACTGCATTTCTAATCTATTTGTATGTCACTAAAGTTTCCAGACGTTACTTAGACACATCTATTGAACACCTCAAATTTGTGGGTATAGAGAGGCATGGCACATTGTAGGATTGGGACCTATGTTTATTTCCAAGCCTGCATGTGCACCCTAGGTTCTTTTATGGGTTGTGAACGCTTCTGACCTCACAGGTATTAACTTACTCACAGATGCTAAAGCAAGTGGCACTTATCCTTTGATCTTCATCTTCCTCCTTCTGCTCTGACACACAAGCTTTGTTTTTAATATTGGGGGAAATGGCTTTCTGCTTCTGACAAAAATAAGAGAAAACATTTGCAGCTTCATTTTCCTTCACCTCTTCACAAGACTTTCAGAACAGCAGAGCTGGTTGCACTTGGGTTTGAAGTATTTCAAATGTATCCTTCTGATCACAAGCCCTGAAATTGCTTCTGTATGTTACAGTCTCTTGGAGCTCTGACACTGGGGAACAGATTAAAAAGTAATGTGAGATTCTATATTTAGATTCTTATTTCCTGAGTAAGTAGAGATTGGGGACGTTACAAGATACTGACATTTCAGTGATCTGAAAGCTGTTTTAGTAGTGACAGGAGCATACTGTTGCATAAGGGCAGGAAAACAATGGGAAAGAATACAGATAAGACCTTGTGGCAGTGGAAGTGAGACAAGACCCTGAAGTTGGGAGAAAAGAGGAAGATCAACTTCTCAGATCAGTGAGAGCATTCATGAGAATTTGATTGTGTCATTTAGGATGCTCTTGGTTTTCACAAGTGTGCAGACTCTGAGAGTGCACCTAATGAGATGGATCCTTAAGCAATTCAGGTTCTAGTAACTGGATTGACAATATCTAATGTACACAAATTCTCTACCCCATCAACTTTCCAGGGTGCTCCCACATGCACCGACATCCCCCTGACTGTCAACAAATTGTAGGATTATGCTGTAGTTGTAATTATAAGACATAAGATAATAAGAGGTGGGGAGAGGAAAACCCAGCAGAAACAGAGAATGGGAAACCAAGAAACAGAGGAACCTAGGCCAAGACGACTGTCAAAGGGCCAAATCTGGAGATCAGTCCAGCCAAGGGGATTGCGAGTCTGAGATTTTTGTTATTAAAGTGACAGCACAGAGACAACAGCACACTCATACAGACTTTCACTGTCTATTTGATGAGGCGTTTGAATTCTGGCACCACGTTACTGCAGTAGTGATGGCAAAAAGGGGAATGACACAAATGCTGCTATCTCACTACTACACAAGGACTATAATAGTCACAGGCACAGTTGGATAAAAACTAGTGGAAGGCTCTCCAAATTGGATAGGCCGTCCCTGTGCAGCGGCGGCACTCTTCCCCATGAGCCACAATAACATTGCTCTTTTATTATGTGGGGAGCCCAGGGCCCTGATCAAACAGAGAGGAGATGATTGTCTTGGCAGAGTTTCTGTCATAAACAGATAGTTAAGGGTTAATGCCTCTTTTACCTGTAAAGGGTTAAGAAGTTCACCTAGCCTAGCTGACACCTGACCAAAGGAACCAATGGGGGGGACAAGATGTTTCAAAAGGAAGGAGGGAAGTTCCCTTTGTCTTGGGTCAGTTTCAGTTCTGGCCAGAGAGGAAAAGGAATCAGGAATCAAACAGGGTAGTGAGTATTTAGTGAAGGAATTAGCTTATGTTTATTTTCTTTTTGTAACTTGTCTTGGGCATTAGGAATAATCAAATTGGCTATTTCTTAATGTACTAAGAGTTTTGCCCAGGGGAACATCCTCTGTGTTTTAAATCTGTTGTCTGTGAGATCAGCTTGTATGCTATCTCCCAGAGGTTTTTCTTTTGCCTTTCTTTTCTTTAATTAAAAGCCTTCTTTTTAGAAACCTGATTGATTTTTCCTTGTTTTAAGATCCAAGGGGATTGGATCTGGGCTCACCAGGAATTGGTGGGGGAAAGGAGGGGAGATGGTTAATTTCTCCTTGTTTTAAGATCCAAGGGTTTTGGATCGGTGTTCACCAGGGAATTGGTGGAGGAATCTCTCAAAACTACCCAGGGAAGGGTTATAGTACTTGGGAGGGAAAGGTTTTGGGGGAGAAGACAGAGTTTCCCAAATGACTCCAATATTTGGGTGGTGGCAGCATACTGATCTAAGCTGGTAATTAAGCTTATGAGTTCCGCATTTGTACCCTAAAGTTCAGAGTGGGGGTGAAACCTATGACAGCTTGCATGGGGGTTCAGTAGGGCTCTGCTACCATGAGGAAGAGTTCATTATCACAGTGCCACTGGGCTGGCTTTTAAAAGCACTTGATCCTTGCCACAGTAGTTGCTGACAAGACACTGCCTGCATTTGCCAGCTCATAAAACCACTGCCTTAAATACTGAAACTGAAGGTGACTCGGCCTGCTCTAAAGCTCAGTCCAGGAGTCTGTATGAGAGCTATTATTTATCTCTGTGTGCTTAAAAAAAAAGCTGGAAGCACCTCGTTGTCATTTCAATTGCTATCTAAAAAAGGCCTCACTTGATATACCGTTAGCCAAGGAGAGTATTAAGAACATTACAAAGAAACGTATTAAAATAGGTAGGAGATGTTGGGTATGATTTTCCAAAGGGCCTAAATTACTTAGGATTCGAAGTCCCATTTTCAAAGGTGTGTTAGGCACTTAGGAGCCCAAGTCATCCCCTTACATATGGATGAGCCTAAAGCCTCCATCTAGCCCAGGGGTCTCAAACTCAAATGACCACGAGGGCCACATGAGGACCAGTGCATTGACCCGAGGGCCGCATCACTGACACGCCCCTCGCTGCCTCTGGCCCCGCCCCCACCCCACCCCTTCCATTAGGCCCCGCCCCTGCCCCACCTCTTCCCACCCCTTCCCCGCCCCATTCAAACCCCTTCCCGAAGTCCCCACCCAACGCTGCCCCCAGGGGGTGCAGGAGGTGTGCAGGGTGCAACGGGGGCTCAGGACAGGGAGTTGGTGTGTGGGGTGCAAGAGGGTGAGGGGTGCGGCAGGGGGTCGGGGTGCAGGGTGCAGCAGGGGGCTCGGGGCAGGGGGTTGGGGTGCGGGATGTGGCAGGGGGCAGGGGTTGGGGTGCGGGATATGGCAGGGGGCTCGGGGCAGGGGGTTGGGGTGCGGGATGTGGCAGGGGGCTCGGGGCAGGGGGTTGGGGTGCGGGAGGGGTGTGGGGTGCAGCAGGGGGCTCAGGAAAGGGGTTGGGGTGCGGGACGGGTGCGGGGTGCGGCAGGGGGCTCAGGCAAGGAGTTGGGGTGCAGGAGGGGTTCAGGGAGCGAGCTCCAGCCCGGCACCGCTTACCTAGAGCGGCTCCGGGGTGGCAGCAGCGCGCACCGGGGCCAGGGCAGGCTCCTTGCCTGCCCTGTCCCCCCGCGCTGCTCCCTTCCAGGAAGCAGCTGGAACCCTGTTCCTGCAGCCCCTGGGGGAGGGGGAGGGGCTCCGGGTTGCAGCCATGTGCTGCTCTTGCCACTCCTCCAGGTACCTCCCACAAAGCTCCCATTGGCCGCGGTTCCCTGTTCCCGGCCAATGGGAGCTGCGGGGGGCGGTGCCTGGAAGGAGGAGTCCTCTGCCTTCTTCCCCCTCCCCCCGCCCGAAGGGGCTGTGCTGCCGGCTGCTCTCTGAAAGCAGCGTGGGGCTCGCAGCACCACAGAGGGGAATCCCGCGGGTAGGCAGAGGGGAGGGGAGGGGTGCGGGAGGGGAGGGGAGGGGAGCTCGGCGGGCCGCACGCAAGAGCCCCGCGGGCCGTGTGTTTGAGACCCCTGATCTAGCCATTAGATTGTAAGCTCTCAGGGTAGGGACCAGATCTTTTTATACATATCTGTACGGCAAACATGCTCTTGGGCACTCAGGGTGAAATCCACCTCTTGGCAGCAGACCAGAATAGGACATAGGCACCCTTAGGGTTAGGTCCTATTTAGGGCTGTCAAGCAATTAAAAAAATTAATCGTGATTAATCGCGCAATTAATCGCACTGTTAAAAGCACGGCCGGCTCCAGGCACCAGCTTAACAAGCAGGTGCTTGGGGTGGCCACTCAGGAGAGGGGCGGCATGTCCAGGTATTCGGCGGCAATTCGGCGGAGGGTCCCTCACTCCCGCTCGGAGCGAAGGACCTCCCGCCGAATTGCCGCCGCAGATTGCGATCGCAGCTTTTTTTTTGGTTTTTGGCTGCCTGGGGCGGCAAAAACCCTGGAGCCGGCGCTGGTTAAAAGATAATAGAATAGCATTTATTTAAATATTTTTGGATGTTTTCTACATTTTCAAATATATTGATTTCAATTACAACACAAAATACACAGTGTACAGTGCTCACTTTATATTTATTTTTTAATTACAAGTATATGCACTGTAAAAAAAACAAGAGAAACAGTATTTTTCAATTCACCTGATACAAGTACTGTAGTGCAATCTCTTTATCATGAAAGTTGAACTTACAAATGTACATGTAAAAAAAAAAAAAAAAATATGGAGATATACCCATCTCATAGAGCTGGAAGGGACCCTGAAAGGTCATCGAGTCCAGCCCCCTGCCTTCACTAGCAGGACCAATTTTGCCCCAGATCCCTAAGTGGCCCCCTCAAGGATTGAACTCACAACCCTGGGTTTAGCAGGCCAATGCTCAAACCACTGAGCTATCCCTCCCCCCCGTTTTTAATGTACAAAAAACCCTGCATTTAAAAATAAAACAATGTAAAATTTTAGAGCCTGCAAGTCCACTCAGTCCTACTTCTTGTTCAGCCAATCACTCAGACAAACAAGTTTGTTTACATTTGCAGGAGATAATGCTGCCCACTTCTTGTTTACAATGTCACCTGAAAGTGAGAACAGGCATTCTCATGGCACTGTTGTAGCCGGCATTGCAAGGTATTTGTGTGCCAGATGTGCTAAACATTCATAGGTCCCTTCATCCTTCAACCACCATTCCAGAGGACATGTGTCCATACTATTTCTTTTATCATTTTTACAGTGCAAATATTTGTAATCAAAATAATATACACTTTGATTTCAATTACACAGAATATAATATATATGAAAATGTAGAAAAACATTCAAAATATTTAATAAATTTCAATTGGTATTCTATTGTTTAACAGTGTGATTAAAACTGCGATTAGTCGTGATTAATTTTTTTTATCGCGATTAATTTTTTTAGTTAATCACGTGAGTTAATTGCGATTAATCAACAGTCCTAGTCCTATTTTGACTTATGTGTTATTTAAATGGTACCTAGACTTGGTGCTAGCCCTCTGCACAGGGGAGAATTTCACCCTCAAGGAGTAAAAAAATACATCATAGTGGTGTGAACATGTGGGACCTGATATTCACAGATGGCCTCTGGTTTTGCAGGACCAGCTGAAAGTCAGCCCCAGGTTTAGTAGAAGTGGCTGTGTGCTGTCCCTTCCTTACCAGATAGTGTCTCATCTCCATCTCTTCCCCCACTCTCTGTTTTTGATCATTTAAAGTAAATACAAATATTCAAATGGGAAAAGGAATGTTCACTTATTCCTAGGGCAATTTCCAAGGAAATGTGTCTGGTGGCTACATTAATGTGATATTAATTCGCTCTGATTCCTATTATTTCAAGGCATCCCAAATGAATTCTAGACAGAATACATTTTCCTAGCAATTTATTCATGTTTGTTCATTGCTACTCCACCAGTTGTCTGGTTAAAATGATAGGGTCAATTCAAGGTAGAAAACCCCGATGTACAGTGACATGACGAATGTGTAATTTTATTGGCTCATATTTTTGGTATTTCATAAATAGGTCAGTCTCATTATGACTCAGCTTTAACCAACTTCTTTAATCACAAAAAAATAGGGTGGACTAAAATCCAACCCTTAGATCTACTTAAACTTGTTACACATGATAGTCAAGTGAAATAGTACCTACAGTCTGGGGATATTTTCATGGGGCCTTCCCGTAAAACTCAGCATACACTTCATCAGCAAGGGCATAGCAGAATTTGGTTACTGAATTGTACATACGTACAGGAGTTTCAGACTACTCAGGTATAGAAGTAATTGGTGTAGAATTATCGTGGTGCATAGACACTGTGGTGAGGCGTATGCTATAAATACCATTGCTTAGTCAATTAGATTTGATGTAGAGATTCAAGTTTGGAATGTAGGGAAAGAGAGTGTTTTCTGTGGCAGGACCTACAACTCCATACAGTGAGGGAGGGCTCTGCTGTTACTTCACTCATCTATAGTAGGATCTAGGACCCAGAGTCACAAAAGGGGCTTAGGCACTGATGACACCTAACTTTTAGGTACCTAGAAAAAAACAGGAACACCACCACGATTCACAAAGCCAGCATGCTAGGCAAGTGCTGCCCAAATTAGCCCATAGCAGATGCCAACAAGAGGGGTGTCTGCCCTTCTCTCAGAGTTCCTGCACCACCCAAATTTTGTGTATGGGCCCTAATATAATAGGTGTCTCACAGACTGCCTAACTCCACACAAAACAGGTGGGGTGGGGAAGAAGGAAGAGAACAGCCCTTAGCTCAGTGGTTAGGGTACCCACCTGGGATGTGGGAGAAGAGATTTGAACAGGGATCTGCCATCCCTCTAGTGAATGCCCTAATCACGGGGGCTATGGGATATTCCAATGTAGGGCTCCCTCAATCTCTCCTATTGAAGTTGTTCTACTTTAATTGAATGATGAC
The DNA here is from genome assembly GCA_003942145.1 of Platysternon megacephalum. Classification (NCBI taxonomy): domain Eukaryota; kingdom Metazoa; phylum Chordata; order Testudines; family Platysternidae; genus Platysternon; species Platysternon megacephalum. Next base: position 1,160,144 of record QXTE01000115.1, on the reverse strand, counting down.
ATAAGAATTGGGCCAGGGAAGAGTTAGAATGACTTTATAGCCTAGCAGTATAACCACTAGGCTAAAGATTATAAAGGAGGTTCCCCCTGCCCAGTAACTGCTTTGGGTGGAGTTAGGCAGCCTCTGAGCACACCTACTGCATTGGGCCCCACACATCATGTAGGCAGACAATACACTCATCTTTCCTCTGGTTCAGGAATTGATCTGGGAAATAGGCACCCAGATGCCTAGAGTGGGGCAGCAAGACACATAGGCAGAGGCAGAAACATAAGCACCTAAGGAACATCTATTGCAAAAACCTAGGCAGCGAGTGCCTTTAGGTGCCTACAGGGTTAGGCGGCAGCTGAGCGGGAGTTCTATGGTGCTTAAAAACAAGATTTAGGCACCCAAGTACCTTTGAGGATCCCACCTTAAAACTTTGCCTAAAACTGTGGAGTAAATACTAGTGACTCATTGTGGCAGGCAAGGATTAGTACCTCTGCTGTAAGAGAAGTGGGCATGACGTCAATCCGCTGGAACTAGGAAATGGGGTCCTGCAAGAAACCCTAGAAATGACCAGGCCTGGAGAGGAAGTTTTGGCTGAAGTTTATGTTGCTATTATTATCTGAGATACCAGTACTTCCAAATCCAGGAAGAGGATGAATGTGATTTTATACAGGGAGTGTGAATGTTATATGAAGCAGGGTGTGAATAGCACTTGCCCGCAACTGGATAAACACAGTTCTAGAGGGTTTGTGCAGTAGTTGCCAAAGACTGTCCCCATGTATTATCAATTTACTGATTATCATTTTCTGTTAGGCAACACATGCACAAGGGTCAGATGCAGGGCCATGGTGGTTCTCTCCAAACTCCACCCACAGCCCATTACTAACTGGCTGTTCCTGCTAAAATGATCAACAGTGAAATAGTTAATAATGTTGCTATTCTACAGAGACAGGATGGTTCAGTGGTGAGGGTGCTAGCTTGGGACATGGCAGCCCAGGGGCCACTTCCCTGCTCTACCATATGCTTCCTGTGTGACCTTAGGTCAGAGGTGCTGAGAGACATTGAACCAAACTGTAAACCCTGTATATGATGGAAATCTCTTTAAGCCACGGGATGAGGCAGCACCCCCCAGTACCGTTAGTTCCAGCACCCATGCCTTAGGCAAGTCATTGAGTTCCAGACCCGTCAGCACCTATCTGCATCTTTAGGCACTTAAGGCCTCCATTTTAGGTGCCACTGACATTTTCGAAGCCACCGCTCAGCCGCTGCCTAACCCCGTTGATGCCTAAGTTTCTGCTAGTCGACATTTACAAAGCCTCTGCCCCACAAGGAATGAGCTGCTGAGAGCCCTAGTGCAAGCCACATCCCCAGCGGCCCTGAAGCAGGATTTTCAAACTGGGCAGGGGAATGGCTGTCTCGCCAGTGCGGCCCAAGCTTGTAGGCATACTCAGAGCACACCGGATACCTGTCAGATCCCACAGCAAGAGGGCCAGATGTAGGTCCCCCGATACATGAGGGGCAGCACAGCACATTCACAAAAGACAGGTAGGGGCACAAGGAAACAGAGGGCGAATGTGACAGAGGACTCAAGCAAGAGCAGGAGCCAGGGAGATGATTTTGGCTGCTAGAACATGGACATGGGCTACATGGACATGGACATGGCTTAAAGAGATTTCGATCATGGACATGACCTGGCTTCAGTGCCTAGCTCCAGGAGAGGGTTTGTCTGAAGATCCTGAACAGAGGGAAGTGCCTCATCGGCCAGGCACACTACGTCACCTGCCTATGCACCTCAGCCCCTCTCCCCTCTCCTCAACTAGGTATTTCATTCCTGGGTAACTTAGGCAGCTCCCCACTCAGCTTGCTCTTGAAAGACCCCTTCTAACTCTCCCCAGGCACTATATGGGAAGCCTGGGCCCCTAGCTCAGGGCTGAGAATGCCAATGGGGGCAGGCTGCCTGAGGGTTAGGAACTGCAATGTTGAGCAGAACAACTCCACGTGCATTTAGGGATGTGGGCTGTAGTCTCTCTGTGTCTCAGTTCCCCAGCTGTCAAATGGTGATAATGGTACTTCCCTAGCTCACAGGGGTGCTGAGAGGATAATTACAGATTGGTGCCCAGATTCTACAGTAACAGGGCCACAGGTAGATATTTCACTGAGATGAATCTTGGCAATTCCCACCTCTCGGAGCTCTGGGGCCAAATTCATTTGCATATTTCCAATGGCTTCAGTGAAGAAACACCAGAAGTGAATTTGGCCCATTGTTTTAGTCCCTGTTGTGCTAGTGTGTCTGTACTGATGTAGTTACTAACATAGGCAGCACCGGTGTGCCACCTTGCACACCTGCCAGACTTCTGTGTGAGGGATTTGCACAGTCGTAACTTCACAGGTATATTTACACCAGTGCAAAGTTCCATAAGACAGGGAGGGCCTTAGGCTTTCTGCAGACTTGGGAAGACAGCAGTACAGTGGGTCACAGCTGGAACGTTATTCTTGTGACCAGGAAGGCTAGAATTAATTACTGTCAGTTACCAGAAACCTCTTCATTTTTTGAAAATGAAAGCATAGTTTTGGCAGACACCGATGGGACCCCCAAAGGATGTGCCAGCTTTGCATATTGCTACGTGCAGGTCTGCTCCAACCCCTGAAAGCGATAAGGGAAACAGTTCAGCTGAATACTACTTTTCAGTGTAAGCTTCACATTTGGTATTATATAATTCACATGTAGTTAGTCTTAAATACTTTTTTTTAAGGTCAGGGCCTGATTCTCCAACGCCTTGTGCCTTAAATAGTCACCTACACCCTTGCAAAGTAGGTTTGAAACTAGCAAACCAGGATGTGCATTGCACCCATGTTGCAGAAGTGTAACTGGCTACCCGAGGTACAAGACAGAGGAGGACACTATAGAATTCGCTCTCTACTGGCAGGCACCTGTGTCTTGCATTTTGCTAAAAAGCCACATCGCTCCATCATGAACCAAAAATAAATGCAACTAGAAGCAGACAGCACTACACGCTGCTGAATATTGCAGCTTTCGAGGTCTTCAGGCCAAATCCTGCTTGCCTTAATTGTGCAAGTGGTCTCACTGATGTCAAATGCTATTTATAGTACGTGAAATAAAAAAGCTTCTGGCTATTCTGAAATAGAAGCAGACTTTGAATATGTGGTTTCATGCTTATCAGTGCACTTTTTATGCTCCCTAGGGTCTATTCTTAGCCAATAACCTTTAAACAAACTGCACTACAACTGGACTACATTGTGTGGTTAGCTGTATTCTCAGCATACAAGATTGAAACAAATCCTACTCCCTCTTCCCCTATGTGGCCACAGATGCAGCAGAACCAGTATGTTCAATTGGGCAAGATATAGGGAGCTCACAGCTGTAGGACTGAACCCCACCTCCTGGAGAGACAGTTGAAAGGGCATAGGAATTTATGGCAGGTAAAGGGAAGGAAGCTGCATGTTAGATATTGGGCCTTGCAGCTAGCAGACCTGGTCATCTGGTGTTTCTGGGTTCCAGGTATGCTCAGTGGTTCTGCATATGTCTTATATGAGGAGAGATTAATAAGACTGGGACTTTTCAGCTTGGAAAAAAGATGACTAAGGGGAGATATGATAGAGGTCTATAAAATCATGACTGGTTTAGAGAAAGTAAATAAGGAAGTGTTATTTACTCCTCATAACACAAGAACTGGGGTCACCAAATGAAATTAATAGGCAGGTTTAAAACAAGCAAAAGGAAGTGTTTTTTCCATACAACACAAAGTCAAGCTGTGGAACTCCTTGCCAGAGGATGTTGTGAAGGCCAAGATTATAACTGAGTTCAAAAAAGAATGAGATAAGTTCATGGAGGATAGGTCCATCAATGGCTATTAGCCAGGATGGGATGGGATGGTGTCCCTAGCCTCTGTTTGCCAGAAGCTGGGAATGGGCGACAGGAGATGGATCACTTGATGATTACCTATTCTGTTCATTCCCTCTGGGGCACCTGGCATTGGCCACGGTCAGAAGACAGGATACTGGGGTAGATGGACCTTTGGTCTGACCCAGTATTGCCGTTCTTATGTTCTATGTTCTTGCTCATCTTAATCCATGGGCTTTGTCCCTCCTTGCTCAAAGTTAGAGCTGGGCAAAACTTTTTATTTCACCAAAAAATGCAGACTCGACTTGACCAAAACACGTCATGAATTCATGTTTCATTGGGGGGAAAAAAAGTTGAAAAATCTAAACAAAACGTTTTGACTTTCCTAAACAAAACATTCTGATTTTTTTAAATTTGAAACAACTTTTCATTTCAAATTTTACTTCAATTTTAGTAAAAAAGATTAAAAAGTCAAAGGCAAAGAGAAACATTTTAGTTTGGGTAGAATAAAACACTTTGGTCAAGCTGAAACAAGCAAACCAAAAAAATCAGTGATTCACACCACTCTGCTAACGTCCTCACACTCCGTCTTTTAGTCTTGGCACTATCATTGGCAGGGGCTTCATGGCTGCAGTGCCTGATGTATAGAAACACCTTCCCATAACATTGTCTCATTTTAGTCTTTTTTTTTTTTTTTAAACCTTTTGCTTTATATCTCAACTTCTCTCTCCTTCTATTAGTGGAACTATGACTGAATGTCCTGTCCTGATATGTAATGGGCCAAATTCAGCCCAGGGTCTATGCTGGCTTCCATACTGCTATTTTAAGATGGGAGAGAGGGGAGGTGGCTACAGTTCAGTAATAAAGATTCAATTATTCCCTCTGATTGGCACTCAGCTTCCTTAGTAAGGGTAATCCTTTAGAGCCAGGTGCAGGTCTCATTTAAAACCAGGTTTTTGTCTGTGCTTGTCAGAAGTGTATGTAGCAAGAAAAAATAACTCCACAGCTATTGTGTCCCATCTATTCACCACATAATCAGTGTGAGGTGTGGTGTACACTGTGTTCATTCTATTGAACAAACCATTTGGGGGGCAAAATTAAACCTTTTTTGTATAGTTAAATGCCCATCAAGCTAAGAAAAGGGCTTTTCATGGCTTTGGCCTAATTTATAATAATTTTCTGCTGTGAAATCTAAATGAATTAATTGAATTATGTAAGAAATTGAACTCAAATTTTGTTTTTGCAGAAGCTTGTTTGCTAGGCCAAATGACTAATATGTATTTTATCCCTAGGGGACATCACAGTCAGAATGCTCAGGGTTTTTGAGCAGAATAAGATGTCCAGTTTCCATTACGTTCTAGCATTCACCCAGCCTTGGAGAAGGCAGCCCTTCCTCCTGGTTACAGAGTTAGAGCTGCAAGGCAGCTGTTGCCATCTTATTGTGTTGAAATCAATCATCTTTCCTTTTGTATGTATGGAAACACCTATGGAGTGAAAACCCCACCCTCTGTTTATCTGCAGCTGTAGTATTTTCCATTTTGCAATATTACCAACTCTCACACTATTTGTTTTGCTTGAGGCCTCAGCTCCTGGTGTCAGGCTTACATAAGAATCTCAATTTTAATTTAAAAAAAATGCTGGAGCCCTTGTGACTGCAGAGGAAAGTCTGAAAACGTAACCCCTAACCCTTTAAAATCACAGACAGGTAAAAATCAACAGTGAGGGATTTGCAGGATCGGGGCCTTGGTCACGTACAAAACTTCTCTAAATGAGAAGTTATTAGATTTGCCCAAGTGCAGGAGAGAGCTGGAGAGAATGTGCAGAACTGTTAATTCCAGGCTGTGTGTCAGCACGCACCAAGGAAGCTAGATGAACCCCAGATCCTCAATTCCATTATAATAAACAAACAGCAAGTGTCCCAGTGGAAATACCGGAGCCAGTTCAGTTTCACTCTCACTGAGATACTGTTACAAAATTTCTAATCAAACCAAACAAATGAGGAATTTGCGATGGTCCATTGTTAGGGGCAGAGAGAATGTTTGACAGAAGATGCTAAAGTAATATTAATTAGGTCGGGGGGAGAACACAGGCAGGAGTGCCAACGGTGGAGGTGGGGTGTTCCCCCTCTCTGTCTCTCTCCTCTAAACAGGCATCTCTACTGACAAATTCCTTGGATGACTGCGCTGGCAGCTGGACCTCAGGTTGTTGCTGGCATTTGACAGACAAGGTGGCCTGTCTCTCTTAGTGGAAAAACCTTTGAGTCTTTTTTTCCTGCAGTTTGACAAATCAAGATTCTTCTGGTGAGAAATGTTTAAACAAAGACATTTTGAAAATAAAACCTGAGCATGAAGAAGAGTTTACCCAGCTGCAATGCCATAATTAACCAAGGCTCTGATCCTGTACTGCGTAGCACACAGCTGAGCCCACACACAGCATGTGAAGGCAGCAGTCTGCCTACGTGCTACACAATGCAAGACTGGGCCTTAATACTGCAAGGGAGTCATGGACACGATTTGAAAAATGCCAGTAAAAAATGTGCTAAAATACAAACATGGGCCCACTCCTGCAATGTGATCTATTTGCTTGGACTCTTGCACCCCTGAAGAATCCCACTGAATGGACCAGAGCAGACTGAATTACAGGACCAGGGCATTACCTCATGTATTCTCAGCATACAAGGCAATAGGGGGTTGTGGTGGAAGAAGGGATCCGTATAAATTTTATTTTTAAACATCCTCACATAAGCCAGTATAGCCCCACTGACTTCAATGGAGCTACATCGACTCACAGCAGCTGAGGATCTGGCTTTTAGCAAATACCTGACACTTGTGTGGATTCTTAATTTATTGCCTGCTTTTTGTTTCTAACCTTTACCTATTTTTCCTTCCAATTTTCTCATTTCAATCCCAACTCTTTCTTCCCCCTCCTTAGTCTGAGCCCATTCCTTTCCAGCCGGGCCGGCTCTAGCTTTTTTGCCTCCCCAAGCGGCAAAAAAAAAAAAAAAAAAAAAAAAGCCGTGATTGGCGGCACTTCGGCGACAGCTCTACTGCGCCACTTCATTCTTTGGTGGCAATTCGGCAGCTGGTCCTTCCCTCTGAGAGGGACTGAGGCACCCACCACCGAATTGCCGCTGAAGACCTGGAAGTGCCGCCCCTTACCATTGGCTGCCCCAAGCACCTGCTTCCTTCGCTGGTGCCTGGAGCCAGCCCTGCTTTCCAGGGCAGCACACACCCAACCACCCCTTCCCTTCCTCACCTCACCAATATAGACAAGAGACTGCTCATGAAAGTGATGTTAGCAGACTGCTTAAAATCAGTGCCATCTCTTGTCTTATTGCCTGCTGCCCCCAGCTTGGGGGCCTATCCAAGGTCTCAGTGATGATGATGCTGCCAGCACCTACTCCCCTTCCCTGATTCAGGCTACAACTCCAGGAGTCCCTTCCCTAGTCACTGACACCTCACACTAGCCAACACACTCTTCTCCTTCCCTACCTGCCTGGCAGAAGATACTTGAAACAGGCCTGATCAGTCTGTGTCTCAAATTAGGGGCCTAAAATTAATGGCCACATTTGAAAATGTCAGCCTTAGCCTCCCTGCTCCTCTTTCTCCATCTGTAAAGTGGGGAATCACAACATCCAGGTGTAAGGCAGGGGATTTTAAGACTGATTCATGTCTGCAAAGTGCTTTGTAAATGAAAGGTGTTGTAAAGCACTGAGTATTATTATCCAGAGGGGATTTTCTGCTTGCTTTAAACAAAAAAAATCTATATATTTAGGCCATTATGTAATTTACCATTAAAGTCAATGGCAATTTTACTTGAGTGATCAGGCCTTAACTCATTACTCGGGTGCATCACTTTTTAAATGCATTGGCTACACAGTGTTTGAGCTAGATAAATTTATTAACCATAAAGGAATGCCATAGGTACAAAACAACCAAAAACAAAACACTGAATCTGAAGATACAAAATATGCAAAATAAAAAGAAAGGTGAAAATGATCAGCAACACAGTATTGCCATTTCCAAAAATTATGAGTTAGGCCCCTAAAAATCATGCAACTGACTTAAAATCATGAGTTTTAAAAATACATTTGGGGTCTTTATTTACCTTCTGGGTTTTGAGCCTTTTGGGGTCATTTTCCAGCTTTTCTCCAAAACCACAAAGACTAGCAATTTACCATTTTTTAAATTAATGCTGAGATTTTTATGCACTTCCCGTGACTCGAGGAGCTGGGGCTTTAAGAAAAAAACAAATATCACAAGTTGGCAACACACTGCTTTCATTGCACCCTAAAGTCAGCTGCTAATGCTGATGTTCAGACAGATGATTCTCTTGTCTAAGGAATGCTGGAGCTGATTAAGCCAAAGTATTTGCTGTGCTGCCTCCTCTGCAGACAATAAGAGTAAGGGAATCGCTGTTTGACTTACTGACCTGGAAGCAAAGGTGGGAAGACAATGAAAAAGGGAAGAATTTGGTCAGCAAGATGGAATTAATTGATGACTGCAGACCTCATTCTTCTCTGTCTTGCATCTTGTGTAGTCATTTACACCTATACAAAGTAGTTATAAAATCGGTGTGTATTAGTCACGCGGAAGAGATGTAACTGGCTACCCAAAGTGCAAGGCAGAGGAGGACACTACAGGGTCCTCTCTCTATTGGCATGTCTTCCACTTTGCTATAAAGCCACATTGCTCCATCACTAACCAAAAATAAATGCTCAATACACAGCTGAATATCACAAGCTTCTAGGTCTTCAAACCAAATCCTGCTTGCCTTACTCAAGGCCTTTTTATCTTCTTGGTTTATACACAGTTTTGTAACTATTTTGGGATGTGATTTCTTTTACCAACATAGTTATACCACTACAACCCCTACTATGGATGCAGTTAGATTAATATAAAAGTGTTTATATGAGTATAACTTATTCCCCTTCCTGTACTGTTAATAGCTATACTGGTATATATAACTGTATGCACACTAGAGGAGTTGTATCACCTTAACTATACTGGTATAATTAAAGCTGCACTGCTTTTGTGTGTAGAAAGGCCCTTGAACTGTACTGAATCTGTTTGACCTTTTCATCATGAAAAGGGGTGCAAAAGCTGTGGATACCATCAATAAGCATGATTTCTCACTTTTAGATGAAGTCTCTCTAATGCTTTCTGCATGCCTACTCAATCAGAATGGTAAGGCTTCTTTCTGATTTCCTTACTCAATAAGACAACTTTTAAAAACTCAACTCTGCATACAGTAAAATAAATATTAAACCAACAGTGAAAACTAGAGTGGAGAAAAAAATAAGTGCTATATCTTCCCATCTTAAAAATACATACAGACTGAAGGGGAAATGATTGCTCACGTAGCACTTCCCACATATCAGAAAAATAATCTACCACAGGTTTTTATTTGAAAAAAAGTCAGCTGTTTCCCAGCATACTATAGTAATTTTAGGATTGAAGAGATTAATGCATTTGGAGACCTGGTTTCTATCATAAGAACAGCCTTACTGGATCAGACCAATGGTCCATCTAGCCCAGTATCCTATCTTCCAAGAGTGGATGGTGCCAGATGCTTCAGAGGGAATGAACAGAACCGAGCAATTATCGAGTGATCCATCCCATCATCCAGTCCCACCTTCTGGCAGACAGAGGTTTAGGGACACCCAGAGGATGAGGTTGCCTCCCTGACCATCTTGGCTAATAGCCATTCGTGGATCTATCATCCATGAATTTATTTAATTCTTTTTTTGAACCCAATTATACTTTTGGCTTTCATAACATCCCCTAGCAACGAGTTCCACAGGTTGATTGTGCATTGTGTGAAGAAGTACTTCCTTATGTTTGTTTTAAACCTGCTGCCTATTAATTTCATTGGGTGACCCTTGGTTCTATGAAGGGGTAAATAACACTTCCTTATTCACTTTCTCCACACTATTCATGAGTTTATAGACCTCTATCATATCCCCTTTAATCATCTCTTTTCCAAGCTGAACAGTCCCAGTCTTTTTAACCTCTCCTCATATGGAAGCTGTTCCCTACCCTTAATCTTTTTTGTTGCCCCTCTCTGTACATTTTCCATTTTTAATGTATCTTTTTTGAGATAGGGTGACCAGACTGCATGCAGTATTCAAGGTGTGGGTGTACCATGGACTGATATAGTAGCCTTATGCTATTTACTGCCTTATTTTCTATCCCTTTCCTAATGGATCCTAACATTCCGTGTGGGTTTTTTTGACCGCTGCTGCACATTAAGCGGATGTTTTCAGAGAACTATCCACAATGACTACAAGATCTCTCTCTTGAGTAGTAACAGCTAATTTAGACCTCATCATTTTGTATATATACACCTCTACCCCGATATAACACAACCCGATATAACACAAATTCGAATATAACGCAGTAAAGCAGCGCTCCGGGGGGGCGGGGCTGCGCACTCCGGCGGATCAAAGCAAGTTCGATATAACGCGGTTTCACCTATAACGCGGTAAGATTTTTTTGGCTCCCGAGGACAGTGTTATATTGGGGTAGAGATGTAGTTGGGATTTTGTTTTCCAATGTACATTACTTTGCATTTATCAACATTGAATTTCATCTGCAATTTTGTTGCCCAATCATCCAGTTTTGTGAGATCCCTTTGTAACTCTTCACACTCAGCTTTCGACTTAATTATCTTGAGTAATTTTTCATCATCTGCAGACTTTGCCACTTCACTGGTTACCCCATTTTCTAGAACATTTATCCTGTTATTGCTGTTTAGATCTGCCCTCTGTTGCTCCATTAATCAATCAGTTTTTAGGATATCAGCTGTGATAAGCTTCTCTCAGAATAAATAGCAGTTGTATAAGTTCACCTCTGTCCTTTTAATGAAGAAATATTGAATTATAGGGCAGGCCAATTAGGCAACCATATCCTGGCTACCTAGTACAAGTCCTAAATAAAGGGAAGGGAAGGAGCGAGAATTTGGGGTGGAAATTTTCTGCCCAGACTCTAGATCCACCAAAACACAGGCAGCAGCTTCTTCACAGGTTTTCCTTAACGTGAGCATTCTGAGGCTTGAGCAGGGATGTAGTCCACTCATTTGTGCACCTACATCTCCTGATCCAGTAATAGTAAGTACACATGCAAGCAGACTATTCAGACTTCACTCAGGAATACTCTGTGTGAGGGACTCATCCCCCTTGGGCGTTGAGCAAGTCACTTTTCTCTGAGCCTCCGTTTCACCATCTGTCAAAATCTATAACTATGCTCACCTTGCCTTATAAAGTGCTTTGAGAACTACAGACAGAAACCTCTATATAAGAGTTAAGTTATTATGCAGCCTTTTGTCTAGAGCCGAGCTCTGCATAGACATTAATGAATTAGGCCTTTGAGGTAGGTGGTATTTATTTTGTAGGTGGGGAAACTGAGCACAGAAATCGTGTAACTTGACAACGGGCACATGATGAGTTAGTGGCAGTCAGAACAGAACTAATGGGGAGGGAATTGAGCCAATGGAAGGGAGCAGGAAGTGGGTTTCTGCACTGGGGGTGGCAGAGAAAGCTAAGACAGTACAAGATAATAGGATAGCATCCAGAAGCGGTGTCAAGAAGGAGCAATAATGGGATTTCTTGTAGCAAGGAGGGGAGGCAGCATCTTATAGGAGTGAGAAGACACCAGAAAGAATGAGCAGGAGGAGGTGAAGGGGAAATGGGAGAGCCACTTTCAAGATTAGCAGACGTGATGAGTTTAAGATGAAAGAAGAGCCACACATAAATATCACATTTACCCTAGAAAGAAACACAGTAAAGAACAAGAATGCATTGCAGACTCCTTCCTTCTGGCTTGGGGTCTGCACTATTTAAACAAAAAAACTGCTGCAACAAAAACCACCGACCTTGAGGACAATCCCCATCTTTGGGGGTGTGACTCTGCAATTCTGACTAGGCAAAATGCTCATTGACTATAATGAATTTTGCCTGAGGCAGGCTTGGTTTTTCTGCACAGTTGTAGGATAGAATTTCTGGACCATATACAGCCTTTAAATAAACAAAAGCCTTAATTTGGAGTTGTGGGTAGTTGCCAAAGAAGCAAATGGCTAAGCGTTTAATGGCTGAATCAAGCTGTTACAGAAAACTTTAAAGCTTCTTCATCTGTGAAGACATGAACTATGAAAGAAAGAAAGAAAACTAAAATTAACCCAACACTGTTTAAGACCTGCTTTGGCTGGCCACCCAATTTTAAATATTGCTGGAACTGTTCCTTCTAGTCTGATCGTTCCAGTCTCAGTTTTTCTAGTCAGTAATACAGCAAGGCCCAATGGAAGAATGTCAATATTTCTGCTACATTTCAGAACTTGATGACATAATTTTCCTGAGGGAGGGATAATGAATGGTAATTTAACTTACTGTTTAGGTGATTCAATAAGGGGACTAGTAGTGTTCAGTTTATATATTTGTCATTCCATGGAGGAGTGAGGCAGATGTGTTCCCCTCTCCCTGACCCCAAATGTTAGTTTTACAGCTACATTTGTGGTTGGGCATGGGGGACAGGGATCCCCTTTAAATGTTTTGAATTTTATTTCTGTTGAAAACTAACAGCAGCTAATAACAGTAGGTTTTATTTCTCATCCTCAGTAGCTAAGAAATCCAGAAGGACTTTCAATGCATTGAACAATGTTGGATCTGGAAGATAACCTACCCTTCCTACCCATATTCCACCATTTCCCCCATCTCCCCTTTTCACCTATAAAATGGTGCAATTGGTTTCAAAGCTTCATTTGTTCTCACGATAGCTTTAAAACACAGCTTGCAAATCAGTTTGGGCTCAGAGACATTCAGTTATCTAGTTGTCTGAAGCTTTAAAAAGGATCCAGCAGAAACTGAGGACTTTTACTGTGCTTCTAGGGAGTTCAGGAATCTGACTGTGGCATGCATTCAAATATGCTTCACCACCACCACGAATCAAAAACAACTCTGTAAAGGCCTTCAAACTGCCCAGAAAGGAGGAGCTTATGTGACCAACCCCCTGGCTGGGCTGCCTTTAGGATTTTGGCCTCCCTCCCAACAATACCTATTTATACATTTAACTCCTCGTCCCGTCCCCCAGACCATACAAACAGCTATCCCTGCTCAGGAGGGAGAGTGGCTGGAACCTTCTCTTTCCTCTCCCTTCCACATGTCTCTAAATGAATGCTCTCAGCCCAGCCCTTTAATTTCACATTAAATTCAGGACTGCAAGGTATGGGATCTCAGGGGGTGGGGAGGGGAGAGGCGGTGAGGCCTCGGGGGAAGAGGCATGGTGTGGGGAGGTTCTTTTAATATATGGAGATATACCTATCTCATAGAACTGGAAGGGACCCTGAAAGGTCATCGAGTCCAGCCCCCTGCCTTCACTAGCAGGACCAAGTACTGATTTTGCCCCAGATCCCTAAGTGGCCCCCCTCAAGGATTGAGCTCACAACCCTGGGTTTAGCAGGCCAATGCTCAAACCATTGAGCTATCCCTCCCCCCGGTGCTCCTGCTGTAGTGTTCCATGGGCAGGACCGGATTACGGTTATGAGGAGCCTAAGGCTAATGGGAGGGAAGAGCCTAAGTATGAATTACATATCGCAAAACAAATTAAGTCATCAAACATTTATCTACATACATATTTGCATATTATTTATGTAAAATTAACAAGTTTCTTCTACTCTCACTACACTCAATTCTTCAAACAGATACTCTTGAGTAAGAGGTAGCACTTTTTGCTATGCTGTCCTTCTCTTAAAAACAAGGAGGAGTCCGGTGGCACCTTAAAGACTAACAGATTTATTTGGGCATAAGCTTTCGTGGGTAAAAAACCTCACTTCTTCAGATGCATGGAGTGAAAGTTACAGATGCAGGCATAGGTTTTTTACCCACGAAAGCTTATGCCCAAATAAATCTGTTAGTCTTTAAGGTGCCACCGGACTCCTTGTTTTTGTGGATACAGACTAACACAGCTACCCCGCTGATACTTGTCCTTCTCTTAGGCCTCCTTCCTCCTAGGTAGTGGAGTGCTCATCTGTATGAGGATGAACACAGCAACATTCCCCATTCTGCTCACCCCTTTCAACCTTTCTACCCTTAGCTCTCCACATGGCACAGGGCAAAGCCAAGCCCTGCAGGTGTTTCCCCCAAGCTATGGACTCTACACCACATACTCTATCTCACTGACTGCTTGAAGGACAAAACTTTTGTCATTCACAGGTGCTTTAAAAAGCCCCCCCACCCCAGAAGACAAAAGTTTTGCTGTGGCAAGTGGCAGTGTAAACGGCTGGTTGGCGGCAGAAGCACTCTCCTGTGGACAACACGAACCCCGCTCATAGGGGGTAGAAGTATTTTGTCTGCAAAAGTGCAAACAGCATTTACACTGCCCAACTTTTAGTGACACGACCATGTCGATACGGCCGTGTCGCTAAAAGCTGTGCAGTATAGACAAAGAGGCAGCCAGTTTTTATTATGTAAAAGAAAACCACTCAGGTGTAAAATCCACTGAAGTAGAGGAGGTAGTAGTGGGAAAATTACATTGGGTGGCATTGTATCTTAGGCTGTCTTGCTCTGAAAGCTGCCTCCCAGTGTTGCACTGAGGACAATGAATTACTGTTTTCACATTGAACACAAATGTTATTTGTGGGATGATACCCAGTTTGTGTAGTTAATCTCCAGTGATTCACCACATCAGGCCATTCTGTCACCAAGCTCCTCCACAATTAGAATCATAGAACAGAATCATAGGACTGGAAGGGACCTCGAGAGAGGTCATCTAGTCCAGTTCCCTGCACTCATGGCAGGACTAAGTATTATCTATTCTAGATTGTGTGATCAGCAGCTCTGACATGAGGTTTTTTAAGGATGAGTTCTGTGTGCACCAGCCCCCTACGGTTTGCGTTTGTTTGTTTTAAGCTTTCTGTAAGAAAAAGGTAAGAGCTAGAAGTGACAGATCTTTAGATGGTTGCCCAGCCCAGACATAATATTTAGCACTTCTGTACTATGTTAGCTCTTCAAAATCATTATACAAACAGTAAACAAACAATCTAGAGGCTTTCAGTTTTTGAATGACTAAGAGTTGACAAAACAGAGCTATTCTCTGTTGTGTTCTCTGCGCCCCTGAACAAAAAGACTTCGCTGAAAATCAGCATCTTAAAAGAACCGTTAAGGATCTTTTTTTCCTTAAAGTGCTCAGAGTTTAGGGGAAGAAAGTGAATGAGATTCTTCTTATACCAGGTGTGAAAAAGCAGAAGGGACCAAAATCTATTCTTGTGCAAAAATCTGTTCTCCCTGAAGTCAATAAGGCTACACAGGTGTAACTGTCAGCAGAAATTGGCCTGTGTTCTCATTCCCTTCTCAAATCACATTCCAGGCTTACCCAACACTTTCCACTTGGGAAAGAAGTTAGTTTGAGTTGGGGTAGAAAAATGAGGACTAACTTCAGGTTTATTTAGCTTTAAGTTTTTGGAATGAAACTCAAAAGAAATCAAATGTGAGGTACTTTTATGATGGATTGAACTGTTAGAGAATCAGCAAATGGACAGAACCTGCCTTTAGCCTATTCAGCCAGTCTTTCTAACATAGCCTGCTAAAAAGTGGATTTAAAATCCTTGAGGGAGAGGGGTAGGAGAAACCTACAACATTGTGTATTGAGCTTCTTCCAGTGCTTTTGCAACCCCTTAAAAATACAAAGATGCATTGGCCTGTGGAACTAGGCTGAGCATAAGGAAAGAACTTGGTTGCCTGTGCATCCCAGTACAGAAAAATACATCAAAGAAAAAAAATGGATTTATTTGATTTTTAGTACAGTTCAATATATAGGCGCCAACTTTTCCCGGTGCCGGTGGCTGCTCGGCCCCGCCCCGACTCCACTGCTCTGCCACTGCCCTGCCCCCATTCCAATCCTTTCCCCAAAGTCTCCGCCCCAACTCTGCCCCCTCCCTGCCCCATTGGACTCCTTCCCCAAATCCCTGCCCTGGCCCCGCCTCTTCTTGGAGCGTGCTGCATTCCCCCTCCCCTTCCTCCCCCCCAGCGCTTGCCGTCGCGAAACAGCTGTTTCACGGCAGCAAGCACTGGGAGCTAGGGGGAGAAGTGGGGACACGGCGTGCTCAGGGGAGGAGGCGGAGGCGAGCTGGGGCGGGGCAATTTTTCCCCGTGGGTGCTCCAGCCCCGGAGCACCCACAGAGTCGGCGCCTATGGTTCAATACAGTATTGAACACAGTGCATCATAAATCTGAAGCCCCTCAATGGAAGGTACTGTAAAAGTGAAAGTATTGGTATCCAGAATAGGATGTTTTGTTTTGTTTTTCCTACAAATGTGTGGGAATTTTTCCTTATACATTGGAGGGGCAATAGTTCTGGCTGGAGCTGGATAGAATGTGTGCAGGTTCTGTGCAAGCTTCCCACCCTACCGCTCTGGTACTGCCCCCCACCCCGCACCCCCAGGCACTCACCAGTTGTCCAGAAATGGGACCCAGCACACATAGAAGATGACGGTGACAGGCACTAGAACCCAGGAGGCAGTGTCCTGGAGGTGCCTGCCAGGCTCAGTGGAGGAGAGGGACAGAGGGAGCCTCTTCCCTCCCTGACAGCTAAGCAGAGCTCCGGAGAAATCGGGGGTTAATCAGTGTTAACCGGAGACCTGGCAGTGTGTTCCTGCAGCGCGGGGAGATGCAGGAGGCTATCGGCTGGGCTTTGCTCCTTCCAAGCCACAGGGGGCTGCTTTGCCTTTCCTGCTGGCAAGAGCGCTCCAGCAGGGCTACGTGAGCAAGCTCGCGCCTCCCTCCCCCCCCCCCCACCCCACCCGCTGCCTCACCAGTAGGGCCTACAAAATAGGAGGACCTAAGGCTATAGTCTTATTAGCCTAATGGTTAAACCAGCCCTGGGCCCACAAATATGTTTGAGGCCGGGCCCACAAAAGGTTAATCCAGCCCTGAAGATTAGGTGTATTTTCCCCCTATAAGAGCATAAACTTCAGAACCTGCCACTGCACCAAACAAGTGAACCTAAGAAGAATAGACATAGGAAAACCTAGCCAGCAGACACAGGGACGGATTAACCTTTTGTGGGCCCCCATGAGGGCAATGGGGCATGGTGTGGAGGATGGGGAAGGTTTTCCCCAGAGTGAGGGGCTGGCTAGAGGTAATGGGGCATAGTGAGGGCGGGGATGGCCCCACTCCACCCAGCCCAGAGCAAGGACACGGTTTACAAACTGGCAGCCGCCAGATGCACACTGGCCCGCCTGGCCCTACCCTGCCAGTGTGCCCCTTGCCCTCGGGTGGGCTCACATTGCGCACCACACTGCCCAGTGCCCCACCTCCACCCCTTCTATACCCAGCACCTCCCCGCTCAGACACCCCTGCGCCCAGACCCCCCATCACAACTGCACAGCGCCCTGCACACCACCACCCCGGGCCCAGCACCTCCCCCCACCACTTACAGACCTTCCCAGTGCATCCCCATAGTCCCACCACAACTGCACAGTGCCCCACATTCCCCCATTGCCCCAAACACACAGACCTCCCCCACCCCTCAGTGCCCCAAAACACACAAACATCCTCCCCCACCCCCCCCGAGACCCACTCCTGTGCCCTGCCGCCCAGACACACTCACCAGCCCTGCTAGGAGGTGACCGCGTCTGCCAGGCTGAGCTGGCAGCATGGCCAGGGCTGTCCTAGGGAAGGGATCGCTCCAGCCCCTCGAGAGTGGTGCAATCAGCCAGGCTGGAATGGGAGCAGGGCATAACCAGGACAGGCTCCCTCAGGATCCACTTGCCTGACAGGGCCTGGCCGAGCCCCCCTCTGCACTGACAGAGACTGTCCAGGCTCTGCACCGGTCCCAGGCAGCTCAGCACCAGGGAGGTGGGTGGGGCCCCATAGGGCAGACACCGCTTGCAGCCAGGCAGACCCCTGGGACGTGAACCCCCCCCAGAGCCAGTGCCCAGCTCGGGCGCGCCCACCAGCCCCGCAACCAGCAGCCCTGCCAGCCCACATGGAAAAGCCAGATTGCTAGGCGGCAAGCCCCCTATAGGCGAGTGGGACCTGCTCACACAGCAAGGTCTGGATGCTGGAGTGCCCCAGACAAGGAGCCAGACCCTGGCTGTGTGTATGGGTTAGACGGGTCTGTAATGGGCCCCTTCCCAGTGTGGTCCCGGTGCCACAGCACCATTGTAAACCGAGTACTGAGCAGATTAAATGCAAGGGGAGCCCAACAGGCAGTTAGCAGAAAGCATGGCTAAAGAGATGCCTCTTCCATTGCACTCTAAACTTGGCCAGGCTCGGTCTCAGGAATACCTGTGTTAATAGCAAATTGCAGAATGCCCTGTCTCCTGGGCACTTCCCACTCAAGAACAGCAAGCTGCAGTGTTGAATGTAGGTGTCAGATGGGGACAAAGGCAGTCTCTGATGTAACTGGGATTTAGAACATTTAGAGCTTTGTAAATAGCAAGCAGCCAATGAAGCAGCCTCTGCCAAGCAGAGAGAGCACAACAAACTGTCTGGGGTTCAAAGGGATAAACTGAGGCAGAGAGAAATTAGATGAACTTGGCCAAGGTCACACAGTGAGTAAACGGCAAAGTCTGGAATAAAACCCCACATTACTGAATTGCAGTTTACCTGCATGTATCTGATGAAGTGGGCTTTAGCCCACAAAAGCTTATGCTCAAATAAATGTGTTA
Organism: Platysternon megacephalum; assembly: GCA_003942145.1. Classification (NCBI taxonomy): domain Eukaryota; kingdom Metazoa; phylum Chordata; order Testudines; family Platysternidae; genus Platysternon; species Platysternon megacephalum. Next base: position 1,141,637 of record QXTE01000115.1, on the reverse strand, counting down.
GTCTCTAAGGTGCCACAAGTACTCCTCGTTCAGTTTACCTCACTAACTCTTGGGTCATAGCATGGGTGATGGAAATAGGAGGGGGCAAAGGACCATTACCCCCCCCCCCCCACACACACACACACACACAGACTTTTGAGAACCTGAAGTCAGTAGGGCACAACTTTGGCCCCTGACTGGAGCTAGCTGGCATAATGGCAGAGCCCCTTCCTGCTGGGCCAAATTTGAGTGCATGACATTATGACCTGGCACACAGGGTTGCACCAGCACTCAAATCTGAGAGGCTCTGAATCAGAGGAGAGACTCTTCTATGGCATCATTCTGAGTGTCTGCTCTAGTGCCCAAGCCAGCCTGGCATGAAGGGCTCTCTAGGGACCATGGCACTAGGTGCCTTTGCTTTTCATGCAGCCCTGGTGAGCTCTAAGGAGCAGCTGTGATCAGGCTGAAGCCTGCATCAGGGTTGAATTTAGGGGCACCGTGGAAGCATGGTTCTGATGTTGGCTTATGGCAGCCAGAGTGCCCTTTGGTATATTGCTATTCTCTAACACCTGGCCTCAGCTTGGTCCCCACTTTTGCAGTATTGCTGGTGCTATGGATCTCATTGTTACATATTGTGTTCCACTCAATAGCACAAGTAGTTATACCACTTAAAATTTCATTCTGCACTTCTGCAAAAGCCATTTACCATTTTGTAGATAAGGTTCCAAGCTTTCCAAGCAGCCATTCTTCATGGAGAACTAGCTCCATGTCATTTATTGTTTGTATACCAGCATTTTCACAGTCAGCTTGAATTTAAGATCAGCAGTTTGCATTCTCCATATTTAAGAAGAGAATCTTAACAGAACCTTACTGGCTCACGTCTATAGCATTGGTACACAACTACTTCAGATGAGGCTTTTATAATCCTTTGCATAGACTGATTAAATGCATCTTATCTGTTACAGTAGCTAAACAGAATTAAAATAACTTAGTTGTAATAGCTCATGCACATTGTACAATGGAGATATGCATGGAGCCTAGCACCAGCTGGCTTTAGCAAAGTCAACACTTTAGCATAGAAGAAGCTCAGAGACCAACATCATTTTGCTTGTATTGACTAATGGGATTGCACAGGAGTCACCAGGGGCAGAATTTGGACTCCCATGTTTCACAGTAAAGGATCCACTTTCAGGCAAATACGTTTTATTTCAATAAGTGCAGGCCAGGTCATCTACAGTCAAATAGGAAAGGAGAAGGAAAATAAGAGGCTGCATAGGCACAAGCTCCTGCGTAAGAGGAAGGATGATGGCCTTGTAGTTAAGGCAGTGGGCTAGACTAAGGAGATCCAAACTCTGCCACAGGCTTCCTGTGTGACCTTGAGCAAGTCACTTTCTCCCTCTGTACCCCAGTTCCCCATCTGTAAAAAAAGGAATGATGATACTCCTTCCTTTCTTCCACATTTTGTTAGTAAGAGACAGTCCCAGTCCCTGGAGAGCTTACGAAACTATGTGTTTGTACAGTGTGTAGCACAATAGGGTCTGCTCTCACACAGGGCCTGCATGCACTTCCGTAATGTAAATTAATTGATATTACTACTATCTCACTAGGGGATTAGAGACCTATGGGAGAATTATCATGGAGTTCCTGCAGGGCAAAAGGCAATATTGCCCCTGGAGGGCAGGAAAATTCAGCTAACTGCACCTACATAAAAAAAAACAAGGAGTACTTGTGGCACCTTAGAGTCTAGCAAATGTACTTGGGCATAAGCTTTTGTGGGCTAAAACCCACTTCATCAGATTAATAGAATGGAAAATACAGTAGGAAGATATATATACATAGTACATGAAAAGATGGGGGTTGCCTTACCAATTCTAACGAGACAATTCAATTAAAGTGGGCTATTATAGTTTAGTCAAACTTCTAGATTATCAGCTGTGTGACAGCCCTGCAAGTCACATTGAGAAGGTTAATTGCAATGTTAGACATGGGATCCTTATGCAGGGATTAAACACTTTTGATGTAAAGAACAAGCACTTAAGCTTGGACAGGAAAGTCCTCTTAGAATTACATGAGCAGTTAGAGATCACTACTTGGAGCAGATGTGTTATTTTGGTCATGAACAAAGTAACAATGGTAACATGATATGTGTCAGGTTATGTAACAGTAAGACACAAACAGGCATTAGGCAACCTTTGAGCATTTCACACATGGAGGCTGGGGTGAATCACAAGTTATTGCATCACTTTGGCAGAGATACACTAAAGGATGTCAGCATTGTTGTTGTAAAGTTCTAAATCCAAGATTGATTTGAAACTCCCTGAAGAACATCCTTCTAGTGGGAGCATGGATACTAGCTTTCACCAAGGAAGGAACTTTTTGGGGTGGGGGGAGAGAAGGGACATCTTTGTAACGGAGGGGGAGTAATAAGTAACAGTTAATGATCCTTTTTTTCTTGCTTACAATTATATAAAACACTACTTACAATTATATAAACAATTCCATTTTCAAAGCTCTTTACAGTCTAATTTTTACAAACAACCCCAGTGAAGTAGACAGGAATTATTTCCCACCACAAACCCCCCCTCCCCACTTCTGCATTTGGCAAAGCTGAGGTAGAAAGGCGAAGTGACTTTCTCAAAGCCACAGGAGGAGTCAAGTCCTGGATTCATACCACTAGTCTAATGGTAGCTAGGCCATAACTCACTGGGCTCAGCATAGCTTTAACCCACTTCTGGCACAGCTCCAATAGAGAGGAGACAAGCTATCATGACCTCTCCTCTGAAACCCTCCCCACTAGAATTAAGAATTGAATTCAACTTTCCCATAGCCCTGTATTTTATTCTAAGCCCCCTTCATCAGTCTTCATTTCTGTTCTTGCCAATACAGCCAACATAACTGGTGAATTTTAAAAGTGAGGCAATTCTTATGTACATTAGGATTATACAGATGAAACGCACTCTATAAAGAGGACATTAATATTTTGACTTAGAAATAGGTTTTCAGTCTGCCTGCTGAATTTAATGTTAATTGGATGGATACTAGAAACTCCCTTAACAGCTCTCTACATTTTGCTCATTATGAACTTAAAGGGGCAAGCTAGAAGCTGCAACGGTTATTCCTAAAGATGATTGTACAGTCGCCATTTTAATCCAATGGGAGAAGGAAGAGTTCACTTAGCAATAGGTGTCTTTCCATCCTCCTCTACTATTTCACACAATTAAAAAGCTGCAGTTAAATTTGATGTTGACAGTAGCAAAATGAGGACAGACATGCCTGGAACTACGTGGCAGGCTGCAACGTTTAACACAAAGGAGGGGCACTACCTGCCCATCACCCATACTCTCCTATACCAAGCATTTAATTGGTTCCAGCGTGGGGCTTACAGGGCTCCTTACCATATAACCCAGCCTACCTCCCAGGCTGAGCTTTCTCTCCGATTCCCAATATCCACACTGACAGAGGGTACAGCAGGGTGGGGACCTCAGCCTGCAAAGGCCACAAGGTCTCACCCCCGATCACATAAGCCCAAGGCCCAATCACCAGAACCCCAGGTTTTTACCTCTGCGAACCATTCATTTTATTCTTAAATGCCCTGGAAACCAGCCACGAGTTGTGAAAAGTAAACACCACCATCTCAGTACCTTACTTAGATACCATGTGCATGCCTACTTAACCCACTGTGGCTTGCAGATGCTGCAAGGAAGGCAAAACTCCCTGGTCCTCCGTCAGTTGGCCCATGGGAGAAAAAATTCCTTCCTGACCCTGTAAAACAGGTGATTGGCTGGAGACTCCCATGGAAGGAGCTACCTATTGTCCCTTGGCAAGTGCCTCCTTCCCTTGCTACTGGAACTGTCCTCCTTTCACCACCAGCCCATCAATTTCCCCCACCCACTGTTAAAAAATGCCACCCACCTACATCAGTTATGGAAGCTAGTTATTTTCTTCTTACCCGTTAAGATCCTAGGACTCAAAGTACCAAGTTATTTATAACATTAAGGTCAGAATAGGTGTAAGCTCAATGATAATACTATTACAGAATCAGCCTCACTGTACATCCTGTTTTAATTTTGTTTTAAATAGTAGCATTAGCTTCAGAAGAGAATCCCTAGAATAGTCTATGGTCCTCAGGGTCTATTTTCACAGGAGTTATTTGCCCTTCATTCTATTTCAACAGAAAACTGCAGGGCCCTCCATTTTTCTGTGCTGATTTTTCAGATGACACTAAAATGTTGGTCCTTTTGGCTATAAGTTGTTAACGATCCTAATGCATTCATTTTCTAAGTGCAAGGAGTTTGCCATGGCGTCCTCCTCCAAAATCCCCCCTATCACTGATGTAGTCCATTATATGCCAGATGGTTCCCACCCTCCATCCCAGTACTAGTTGGATGTCTGTGGCCAGTGTGTCAGAGATAGGATCTTGCCTCATTTATGTAACTTGAATTCCAGAAGAATGTCATAGTCTAGGCAAGTACTGAAGAGAACGCACAGGTGGATCAACCCTGGAATTGGAAGAAGGGAGCAATTACCACAGCTCATCTCAAATCCATAGTTCTGAAAAACTGCAAGAACCCAAACGGTGGCCAAGAAAAACCCCACATGAAGCAGAGCTGATGTATATCACAAGCAGTTGAACATACGGGTTCCCCTTCCACACAGCTGACGACCTCTATCAAAAGAAGTTTCAAGAACACCCACAGAGCTAGTGAGAAGCCCAAAGAGTAGAGCTGCATAGTGGCAAGATCACATCTTGTGCAAAGCAGCTAGCAAAAAAAACCAAAAAAAAACACCCCAACACCTTTTCAATCCCACTCAGGACATATCTAAGATGAAACATAAGTGTGGGTGGCAACTATGGGGAGTTTCAAAATGATTGTTAAAAAACTAACTGCCAGTTAATTTTAACAGATATTTACTGCTACACTGTAGATGAATTTGAACATGCTACCAACTTTACCACAGGTCCATCAAAAAACCTAATCAAGTTAACAGACACCCTTCAATATCTTGCTATTTACAGATAAAGCCTTTGCATCTCTAGTCTTATGCTTCAAGGTAATTGAGATCAACTGAATTACCTTGCTATCTAGCCTAAAATTCAGTCTGGTTCAAGCTCAGAACAGGGCCTCACATGTACGACACTCTTAGGAGATGTCCATCAAAGGCCCTCTGCAGGTATTTTTCATACTCAAACCCTTCCCATTTGGCTTAGTTCGTTCATAGTCATTTAACTCCCTTATCCTTTGAACAGCTGGGGGTGAGTAGCAAGGGGGTCATAGCCAGGCCAAGTGGTCAACTTTTGGTTAACTGGTACCTTGTTTTTGTACAGCAGGAAAGTAGAATCTATATTACAATAAAACACAAAGCAGATCATACTAACTGTACTTGTTCATATACAACTTGCTATATATATATATATATAAAATCAATCATGTATCATTCTACAGCATTGGGGATTTAAAATAAAAAAAAAATAGCTGTCTAGTCAGGCCTGAGAATATTCTCTCTCAATCCTGACCCGGAGGGACCCTTCTTAGGGCTGAGTTCAACCAGAGAGATACTCTTTACAGTACCTTTCTCAAGAGTGCCAAGGTGTAAAATTTGAGCTCTTAAATGGATGTGTCTGAAATTCAATTTTCCCCCCACTTCACTTATTTCATTGTCTGTTAGTGATGATACTGCTCTCATTTTTAACCTAACTATGCCCAGACGCACCTCAAACCTATTAATTTTGTTCTATGCATAGATATTATTCATTAGGCGATTAGAACTGTCAGTGGGTAGGTTTGCACAACAGCTAGGGGGGTGATTCGCATCTTGGACACACTGTACACACATGCTAGATCTGCTTGAGTTAGTGCCTAAAAATAGGAGTGTGGCTGCAACGACATGGCCACAGTTCGAGCTAGCTGCCCAAATCTGTACCCAGGGGGTTGGGTGGGAATGCACTCGGGCAGCTAGCCCAACATGCTGCCTGCGTAGCCATGACTGCACTGCTAATTTCTGGTACACTCGTGCAAGCAGAGCCAAGCTCATGTACATCTAACTGAGTTGGGAATTTTGCCTCCCAGTTGCTATGTAGACGTACCCAACTTGTGTCCCTCAATCTACTCTAGGACCAAGAGGCCCATTTTCCCCTTATTTATTTTCCTCAACTTGTTATTGTTTCCTTTGATATCAACCCATTTGTCAAACGGATATTTAAAAAACAAGAGGTAGTATGCTGAACCCTAATGAAAAGCTAGGGCATGTAAGGTATGAAAAGCTAGCTCACTTGTTTTACATAAAACACTCCAATACAGGATTTGCTTTGAGCAACAGCATTGCAAAGCTGATTCAATTTATCATTGAATAGAATCCCCAGAGCCTTTTCAAAATTCTCATTCATTCTATATTTACATACTCTCTTAGTCCTTCATGATCTGCAATTTGTCCTTATCGAACTACATTTTATGGGAATCAGCCCATTTTTTCAATTGGGTACAGTATAGACTATTTTGATCCTATGTTCCAAAATATTTGCCACTGCTCACTGCTTATGTGCATTAGGGGCCCAATCCTACCAGTAAGTAAGCACCCTCAACACTCCTATTGAAATCACTCAGAACTTTCATAATGGCCCCTTGATTAACATTCCCTATTCCATTTTTCAGATTGGTAATGAACACACTAAAATGTAGCATTTTATATAGAGTGCTATTCTAGAACAAATCTATGTCCGGTCAGGACAGGACTTCACAGTTTACTATGCTACACATCACAGCCACTCAAAACTTAATTGCAACAGAGGAAATAGAGAAGAGATTCTCTGCTTCAAAAGCAGAGCTACAATTTGAGTTGCAGGAGAATCCCATGTAGGTGTTATCAATAGAGGACCTAAGGACACAAATGAGCAGTTCTGACACAAATGAAGGGCAGTAACGCGCCAACCAACTTGTTGCAGGTACTACAATAACTTGCAGTTGAAAGAATGTTTAATCTTTACAGAATGTCTGCTCCTTTCCAGTTCTCAGTCTCTGCTGCTAATAGAAACAAGCTCCATCTGTTTATATCAATTTAGAGATATTAGAGGCAAAATTGCAACAATACAAACCATAATCTGTTTCTGCTTTCTAAATATTTAACAATACTGACTGTATCTGCAGCTTCATTTGCTAGATGAAATTTAAGCTTTAGAAACTAGTTTCTCTCCAGATCATTTTCAAACTCTTATTTCTCTGCCTGTTAGATGTGCAGATATCTCCGGGCACAAGCGTCTCAACAGAGCCCCAAGCTTTATTAAACTCACTTCCACATTTTCACTATGCTTCAGCATTTTTTTAAATGGAGCAATTTAAGTGACTGGTTAGATACATATGAAATTTGCCTTAGTCAATGAGTTACTTGTATGTAATAACTTAAAAGAAAAGCCATATTTGATGTCCCCCCTCAAGATAGGGCTTTCAGCTTACAGAGGTAGTGTTGTTTAAATGCAGACACCTTTAGTTAAATTCTATTTAAAACCATACAAACATAAAATGTCCTCTTTCCTTCACCTTTACAGTTCCAGCAAGGGAACTAGGAATTATTTTAGATCTTCTTTAGGTGTCTTTATACATTATCACTTACAAGAGCTCTAAGGTTCACAATCTGAACTCAACTAGAAGTTAGCAAACATGTATTTCTTTAATATGATCTCTGAAATTTGAGATGCTGGATGTGTTCTCCCTTTGATAAATAAAATTGGTTGAGAGCCTTGGAGGATAGTTGCTCCAGGCACTGGTTCCAGTTGTTTCAAGTCAACATTAAGAATATATCAGCTGCTAAACCAGCTTTTTCGACAGGTTGGCTCAAAGGCACAAAATTAGTAGATATTCTCCAATTTCTTTTTACAAGAGATGTCATTTACTGCTTTTGTTTCAAAATGAATCAGCTACCACCACTTTTAGAGGTGAACAAAATTCAGTATCACTGAGTAGGAATACTCATGTATTTTCTAGCAAATACCTAAGCCAATAAGAGGTATTACTTCAAAAAGCATATAGACATGAACTTTTTCAAAGTGACCCCATTTATGCTACTCCAACACAGAAAAGTAACGTATTAGTGTGCAGAATGGATAAAAATCCATGGCTTTTTAAATAAAAACTTGATTTTTTCATTTAAAACTGTGTTTTTCTTATTTAAATGATTTAGATAATGACAGAGAGTACACTTATAAAGTTTGTGGCCATACCAAGCTGGAAGCGGTTGCAAGTGCTTTGGAGGATAGGATTAAAATTCAAAATGATCTGGACAAACTGGAGAAATAGTCTGAAGTAAATAGGATGAAATTAAATAAGGACAAAAGCAAAGTACTCCACTTAAGAAGGAACAATCAGTTGCACACATACAAAATGGGAAATGACTGCCTAGGAAGGAGTACTGCAGAAAGGGATCTGTGAGTCAGTGGTTCACAGGCTAAATATAAGTCAACAGTGTAACACTTTGCAAAAAAAAAGCAAACATTCTGGGTTGTATTAGCAGGAGTGTTGTAAAGAAGACACGAGAAGTGTCTGATTAGGCCTCAACTGGAGTATTGTGTCCAGTTCTGGGCACCACATTTCAGGAAAGATGTGGACAAATTGGAGAAAGTCCAGAGAAGAGCAACAAAAATGATTAAATGTCTAGAAAACGACCTACGAGGGAAGATTGAAAAAATTGGGTTTGTTTAGTCTGGAGAAGAGAAGACAGAGGGGACATGATAACAGTTTTCAAGTACATAAAAGGTTGTTACAAGGAGGAGGGAAAAAACACTCTCTTTAACCTCTAAGAATAGGACAAGAAGCAATGGTCTTAAATTGCAGCAAGGGTGGTTTATGTTGGACATTAGGAAAAACTTCCTGTGAGGGTAGTTAAGCGCTGGAATAAATTGCCCTGGGAGGTTGCAGAATCTCCATCATTAGAGATTTTTAATAGCAGGTTAGAAAAAACACGTCAGGGATGGTCTAGATCAGTGGCTCTCAACCTTTCCAGACTACTATACCCCTTTCAGGAGTCTGATTTGTCTTGTGTACTCCCAAGTTTCACCTCACTTAAAACAGACACAAAAATACAAAAGTGCCATAGCACACTACTACTGAAAAATTGCTCACTTTCTCATTTTTATCATATAATTATAAAATCATTGGAATATAAATATTGTACTTACATTTCAGTATATAGTATATATAGTGTAGTATAAATAAGTCATTGTATGAAATTTTAGTTTGTACGGTCTTAACTAATACTTTTTATGTAACCTGTTAAATCTAGGCGAGTTGCTGTGCCCCTTGGAAGACCTCTGTGTACCCCCAGGGGTACATGTATCCCTGGTTGAGAACTTCTAATACTTAGTCATGCCATGAGTGCATGGGACTGGACTAGATGACCTCTTCAGGTCTTTTCCAGTCCTATGATTCTATAAATTAAATACAAGTTTATTTTTAAACAATACTTAAAATTTGAAATTGACAACCTATGTTAAGGCTTAAACTTACTAAATTAATTTATATATATAAAATAATATTTAGCAGCTCATGTTTGCTGCCAATTTTTAAAGAAAGTCAAACCACTGAACTCACTGGCTAAGCACCTGGAACCAGAGTTGGTTGAAGTACTAAAACAGCATTTGACAGCGCTAGCCTCTTCTGCAGGTGCAGACAGAATATTCTCTTAATTTCATTTTATTCAAGATGCTCAGTTCAATGACTATTTCATTCAAAGTTCAGACACCAATTGGAAGTTGAAAAGCAGGAAAGCTTGTTTTCTTCTTCCAATCTATGAATAAAAACTAGGTGTGAGGATACAATCTACTAGTTCTAAAATCTCAAAGGCAGTTATGACCAGGATCAGTTCAATTCACTAACTACTAGGGCTGTCAAGTGATTAAAAAAATTAATCATGCGATTTAAAACATTAATCGTGATTAACTGCACTGTTAAAACAATAGAATGCCATTTATTAAAATATTTGTGGATGTTTTCTACATTTTCAAATATATTTATTTCAATTACACAGAAAAAAGTACAGTGCTCACTTTATTTTTTATTACAAGTATTTGTACTGTAAAAAAAGAAATAGTATTTTTCAATTCACCTAATACAAGTACTGTAGTGCAATCTCTATCATGAAAGTTGAACTTACAAATGTAGAATTATGTACAAAAAAACTGCATTCAAAAATAAAACAATGTAAAATTTTAGAGCCTGCAAGTCCACTCAGTCCTACTTCTTATTCAGCCAATCACTAAGACAAACTAGTTTATTTCCATTTGCAGGAGATAATGCTGCCCGCTTCTTGTTTACAGTATCATCTGAAAGTGGGAACAGGTGTTTGCATGGCACTATTGTAGCCGGCGTTGCAAGATATTTACCAGCCAAATGTGCTAAAGATTCATATGTCCCTTCATGCTTCAGCCACCATTCCAGTGGACATGCGTCCATGCTCATGGGTTTTGCTTAACAACAATCCAAAGCAGTGCAGACCAATGCATGTTCATTTTCATCATCTGAGTCAGATCCCACCAGTAGAAGGTGGATTTTCTTTTTTGGTGGCTCAGGTTCTGTAGTTTCCGCATCAGAGTGTTGCTCTTTTAAGACTTCTGAAAGCATGCTCGACACCTTGTCCCTCTCAGATTTTGGAAGGCACTTCAGACTCTTAAACCTTGTGTCAGGTAGAAATCCCACACTGGTACCTTCTTTGAGTTTTCTGAAATCTACAGTGAAAGTATTCTTAAAATGAACATGCGCTGTGTCATCATCTGAGATTGCTATAACATGAAATATATGGCAGAAAGTGGGTAAAACAGAGCAGGGGACATACAATTCTCCCCCAAGGAGTTCAGTCACCAATTTAATTAACGCATTATTTTTTAACGAGCATCATCACCATGGAAGCATGTCCTCTGGAATGGTGGATGAAGCATGAAGGGCCATATGATTGTTTTGTAGCTGGCATTGCAAGGTATTTACGTGCCAGATATGCTAATGTGCCCATACAAATGCCTGTTCTCATTTTCTGGTGATATTGTAAATAAGAGGGCAGCATTATCTCCTGTAAATGTAAACAAACTTGTTTGTCTTAGCGATTGGGTGAACAAGAAGTAGGACTGAGTGGACTTGTAGGCTCTGAAGTTTTGCATTGTTTTGTTTTTTGAGTGCAGTTATGTAACAAAAAAAATCATCTACATTTGTAAGTTGCACTTTCAGGACAAAGATTGCACTTCTGTACTTGTATGAGGCAAATTGAAAAATACTATTTCTTTTATCATTTTTAAAGTGCAAATATTTGTAATCAAAAATAATATACAGTAACTCCTCGCTTAACGTTGTAGTTATGTTCCTGAAAAATGCGACTAAGTGAAACGATGTTAAGCAAATCCAATTTCCCCATAAGAATTAATGTAAATGGGGGTGGGGGGGTTAGGTTCCAGGGAATTTTTTTTCACCAGACAAAAGACTACACACACACACACTATAAGTTTTAAATAATTTAATACTGGTACACAGCGATGATGATTGTGAAGCTTGGCTGAGGTGATGAAGTCAGAGGGTGGGATATATCCCAGGGAATGCCTTACTGCTAAATGATGAACTAGCACTCGGCTGAGCCCTCAAGGGTTAACAGATTGTTGTTAATGTAGCCTCACACTCTACAAGGCAGCACGAATGGAGGGAGGGGAGACAGCATGGCAGTCAGAGACACACACCATGTGTGTGAGAGAGAGAGAGAGAGAGAGCGAGAGAGAGAGATGGATGTGCATTGCCCCTTTAAGTACGCTGACTCCACCCTAAGTACATTGCCTTTTTAAATAGATTAGCAAGTTGAGACAGCAGCTCCTGCCAGCAAGCTCCCTCCGTCCTGAGCCCTGTCGTGTCCCCACCTTGTTCTATGGAGATGGAACAGGGTGCAGGAGCAGGGGGAAGGGAGACACCCTGACATTAGCCCCCCTCTTCCCTCCCCCTTGCACAGCAAGCAGGAGGTTCCGGAGAGCAGCTCCAAGGCAGAGGGCAGGAGCAGCACATGGCAGTGGGGGGAGGGACAGCTGAACTGCCAGCGATAGCCTTCTGGGCAGCTGCTGCACAGGGAACTTAGGGGAGTGGGGAGCTGATAAGGGGGTTCCAAGCCCCCACCAGCTAGCTCCAACGGGCTGCTTTTCCTGCAAGCAGTGGACAAAGCAGGCGGTTGCCAAACGACGTTATAAGGGAGCATTGCACAACTTTAAACAAGCATGTTCTCTAATTGATCAGCAATGTAACAACGAAACAATGTTAACCGGGACGACTTTAAGAGAGGCGTTACTGTACACTTTGATTTCAATTACAACACAGAATATATATGAAAATGTAGAAAAACATCCAAAATATGTAATATATTTCAATTGGTATTCTATTGTTTAACAGTGCAATTAAAACTGTGATTAATCGACAGCCCTATTAACTACACTTACAGTACTTCCTTAGTTTAATAAATCAGTTTTAAATGTAAAAATAAATAAATATAAATATATGGAGATATACCTATCTCATAGAACTGGAAGGGACCCTGAAAGGTCATCGAGTCCAGCCCCCTGCCTTCACTAGCAGGACCAAGTACTGATTTTGCCCCAGATCCCTAAGTGGCCCCCTCAAGGATTGAACTCACAACCCTGGGTTTAGCAGGCCAATGCTCAAAAACCACTGAGCTATGTATTGATAAATTCTCTTCTGTATCCAGCACTTTTTTTTTTTTTTTTTAATTAAAATGACATTTTTGTGCATTTTAATTGAATTTCCATCCACAGCTTGACACAAATCATAAGTAAAAGATTAATCTAATTCTAGTAAATAAAAAACTGCATAGTTCACCACTTTCTAACACAATAAAAATATAAAAATTGAGAATCGGAATAAGTGTGTGTTAAACTATGTAATTCCTTTAAAAAATATGTATAGTTACAGTGTATCCTCCTGGTTAGCAAAAAAGCAACAAGTTTAGTGTAAGTTTAGCTATATTTAGTTACAAATCAACATTTTAATCATTAACAACCAACAAGAGTCAACCTTTCTTTAGGAAAATACCTAAAAAGTACAAATGCAAAACATGATTACAATCTATTTAAATCAAGGCTTCCTGATTTAAATTAAAATTGATTTAAACCACTGATTTAAATCAGTGCACCCTGCTACTGTTCATTTCTTTAGTCTTATTTTTAAATGTGAATCTGGTTAACTACATAAATCATTTATGAATCCACATTCTGCCTATTATGATTTGTCAATTTTGACCCCCTGTATTACTTGCTCCCCACCAATTTATTAGATTTAGCCACTTCTGAAACTGAACCTACTTGCATTTAATTTACTTAGGCAGGAAAATAAAGTATGCTATTACTGTGGCCTGGTCTACACTACAAACTTAGGTCGACGGAAGCAGCATGAAGTGGATCTAATAATGTACCTGTCTACACTACCAAGTCCCTTCTGCCGACCTAAGTTACCTGTAAAGTCGACTTCTGTACTCCACCTCCGCGTGAGGTGTAGCACTTGATTCGACATCCACGGGTCGACCTGGGGATAGTGTAGACCAGGGGTCGACAACCTTTCAGAAGTGGTGTGCCAAATCTTCATTTATTCACTCTAATTTAAGGTTTTGCGTGCCAGTAATACATTTTATCATTTTTAGAAGGTCTCTTTCTAGAAGTCTATAATATATAACTAAACTATTGTTGTATATAAAGTAAATAAGGTTTTTAAAATGTTTAAGACGCTTCATTTAAAATTAAATTAAAATGCAGAACCCCCCAGACTGGTGGCCAGGACCCAGGCAGTGTGAGTGCCACTGAAAATCAGCTCGTGTGCCACCTTTGGCATGCGGCACTGGTTGCTACCCCTGGTATAGACACTATGTTGTGTAATTTGAATTAATTGGCCTCTAGGAGGTGTCCCACAGTGCTCCACTGTGACTGCTCTGGAGAGCACTTTCAACTCCATTGCACAGCAGCCAGGTACACAGGAAATAGCCCCTCTCCTGTTAAAGCCCTGGGAACTTTTGAATTGTCATTTCTTGTTTCATCAGCATAGAGAGCTCCACTACCCATGTTTACCATGCTACTGCTGTACCCTTTGTCACTCTTGAAGGCCTGTAGTTAAAGAAGAACTAACACATACAGGTTTGAAGCTATACCATATATTTGTAAGTAAAATAAGTAGATTTGACCGAAAACAAGTTTACAAGTCATGTATTGAGCCCTTTGAAGAATCTGAAAGTACAAGACAATTTAAAATTATTTGAAACACCACAATGGAATATGCATATTACCAAAACATTTTTATGTTCCCTAAAAGCTTTGACTGTTATACATTAGTTTCAGATGAAACAATGATTTTTCCCCTTTAGATGTCAGTTTGGTTACAGCTTCAGGAATCAGTGCAGCATAGTACAAATTTTGTTAACAGGTAATGATGGATTCAGGTAGGTGCAAGAACATTCTGCAGAAATAACTTAGGAAGAAATGTAAATGTTTCCTCCCAGGAAAAAAAGATAAAAGTGCTGAAGACGTATGTGCAACTTACAAACATACTGGAAAGATAGACAAAGGACGGAATTCTGAAACAAGACAAATGAATATTAATCTTGTATCACAGCTTAAGAAAAGAAAACTAAAGTATATCAATTATATTGTTAATCATTAGCACAGATATTTACACAGAAAGTCTCTGAATTATGTTTCTATAGAAAAACTAAGCTAATAAAATTTAGTTTCCATTTCTGAAACAGAAACATTGTTGCATAAGCACAAAGGTAAGATGTGTTTCCTGAAAATACTCTCTCAGAACAGAATATTTTTCCTTAGTTCTGCAAGTCACTGTTTCCTATGAATCAAGGTAGGAGCGCACTGATTTATTTCAGCTATCCTTTTGAGCACACTCCCCCATTTATTGCTTATCAGGTAATATTAACGAGTACCCCTGTTCCATAAGCCCTAATTACAGAAAGTGTTTTCCCCCTTTCAATATTTATTTTAAAGCAGATCAAACTTTTTACTTCCATGCTTTTTAAAGAAAATAGCATCTCTTTGTTCAATTTAAAAATTATAGCAATTCTTACGTTAATTGCACTCTTTAGCTAGTTGGATACTGAATTGAGAATTATTGATTTACATTGTAATTTTGCTAAAAACATACAGTTACAATGTATAGATTGGGAGACTAGTGCAATATGCAGCATTGACTGTTTATTCAATAAATACTTTTAACCCAATTATTGCCAGCCAAGGCAAACAGTGCAGAAATTGTCACTTAATAAACAAAGATCTATATATAAATTTAACAATCATGGTTTTTTTTATAAAATCAGTTGCTACTATATTCCCATACAATTATTTCAGAGGTTTTTTCACATAAAAATTGACTATTATAAAAATATAGAAATGTCAACATGTTTAGGATTTTACAAATCTTCACAAAGCTAACTTTTACATTTATATAGGAATATCACACTTCTGTAGAAAAGAACTTGATAAAAGTAAAGTGAATTCTGTTAGAGACATTTTCTGCACTGACCATTTTGTAACTTAGTTACAGCTTTCTTGGTCATGTATATATATATATATATATATATACACACACACAATATATATATATATTTAAAAGGAAATAATCTGCATTCCCCTTTTAACTTGAGGTCAGTTGTGTATAAAGAAGAGCCATTTTTACAAAGATGTTCACAGATTGTTGGTCAGAAATTTTTCACACTAGCTTATTTAAAAATAAATTCCAATCTTTACCTAAAAATACCTCCCGCTAATGTGAAACAAACAAATTAGTGTTGTGTTGGGAAGCAATTCAGAACAATTCAATAAATTTCAGGAACAAAATGTTACTTAAACCACCAGTCAAAATTTAACAATGCAATTGCCAATTACTATTTCTGAGACCTATAAAATATAAAAATGCAAGAAATCTTAAAACTATTTTGAAGAGAAATAAGATTGTATAACCATGTGGAGAAGATCAGACTAAATTTATCCACCAGAGATATTGACCCAGTAATTTGATGCATGCGAGTGAGCCTCTACAACTTTTGTGGAAGCCCACTCAAGTTTGTGGGAATTTGCACGTGTACTGCGGCTGCCCTCACAGATTAGGTTACATGATTGGGGCCATAGTCACTCACTGCATTGGTGTGAATACAATAATGTGCTTTCCAAAACCTTATTTTACCACAGCAATTATTTTCAATAGCACCATCAATTTCTCAGATATCTGTGCCATGCAAATTCAGATAGTATGCAACAGGTTTGTTTCTTCCTGAAACACCAATCATTACAAGGCACTGCTTGTCATAAATAAATGAAAAACAATTTCCCCCCCAAATTAGTGACATTTAAAGTATGAATATATGTTATGAAATGTCAATTCAATTTATCATTACATAACATGGTTAGAAAAAGCTAAACATTTGATGGAATTAACCAAAATATATCATAGTTTCATGCACGTTTATTATTTTCCCATATAAAAAAAACCCAGAAATGATAAAGTATCACTATCAAACAATGTAGCATGGTTGTTAAATAAAGAAAGCTATGCTGAATTTTCCAATCTTCAACAAAAAGTCTACTCTAGACATAACTCAAGTATAAGAAGTTGGAAAATTATCTGATATATTTGCAACAGTCTATCCCTGCAGAAGAGTGAAAAGCCTATTGTATAGAGCATTCATATTGAGGCACATTGTAGTTGAAGATATCAGGCAAATTTTATTGCTAGAATAGAATTTCAGAGGAGTCTGGCTACAGGTTTCCCCAAAAGCAGCTCTTTATGGTTCAAAACACCAATTGCAACGCCTGAAAACAATATTTGGTCCTTAATCACTGCTATCATCATCGTCATCATCATCGGATACATCATTTAAAGGGGACTTAGGTGACTGGCTGTAAGAGTCTGATCTAGTGGGCTGACAAGTAGTCATCTCCCCAGTAGAAAGAAGATCATAACAGAAGTCACAAATCCGCACAGGCTTGGAGGACTGACTGGGAAGAAGAAACCTCTTTTCAGAACAGGGTCCGCATACAACAAAGCCACATTTGCGACAGTGGTGACGACGATTGACGGGTGTAAATTTTGCTTTCTGACAACGCATACAAACAGTAGCCTCTGAGTCAGGTACCCAGACAGCTGCATGTTCATTACTGGGAGTCTTCCCACTTTTGGAAAGCAAATCAGAAACACATTTATTTATGTGGCTCATCCATTCAGACTTCTCTGTGGCCGTGGCAGCATAAACTGCAAAAGATTTTGTTGGTGTCTTGATAAGCCACCCATTCCGTAAGTCCCCCTCATCTTGGATGGAATCAATAGTGACATTTTCCAGTGGAATTATGTGCTGTTTATTGTATTTTTTCTTCTGGATAACAATGTTGCCATAGACAAGAATATCATTGAATAAGAAAAACTGTCTTGCTTTAGGTTTCTTCCTACACAGCTTTGTTAACACTCCTTCTCCAATCAGAACACGACCAGGAATAGTCAAAGGTTGACCAGCTGCTCCAAAACAGTTTTCCACTATACTTATTCGTCTAGTATTTGCTTCACTGTTTGCCAAGCGATCCACCATCTTTTACAGGTATCCTAAAACAAAAATTAATATTTTGTTAGAATAAGACTGATTCACAAAAGCATTTTATAGTCAAATAATTTAGTAAAACAAATTACTTGAAACAGCTAACAAGACTGATGGCTCCGGGCACTGCTAACCGATAGCACTTTTTTATTCAAATTCTGCTCAGGTCAGTAACAATTAAAAGTTTCTATCAATGGATGCCTTTTTAGTAGGCTATTTGAAAGAAAGTTGATCTGTCTAGTTCCCAATGGACAGGTGTCCACATCACAGAAACCACCACCATAAATGACACCAATAGCAACCTTGTTGATAATATTAGGAGACAGGGTAGGAGATTGAATTACCCTCCTTATCCCTAGAGGTAGTTCCTTCTCCAGGTACGGATAAATGCCCATTGGTAGACCAGAATAGAAAGACTTGCACAGCCACTCCTGAGCTGTACCTGTTCTCTAGACTATATTTCTGAATGTCTGACACTATTCGCAAGTTCTAACATTCACAAGTTTGACACAACTGATGGTTTGTTTAGAAATTGAGTTAACACCAACAGGAACATCGTAGGACACACTAGAATAAATATTGTTAATACAGCTAGCCATTATCTTAATTCTTAAGTGTATCTAGTATTGTTATATGTATAGTATATAGTATCTTAGCAATATTATATATATGTATAAGTTGTATTGTACACACATTTCAGTCATGGGCTGAAAATTCTACATCTGCCTATACTCCTCACTGTGAAGTTTTTCTTGGTGAGGATAGGTTTCTAAACAATCATCAATTTCCACAGAATTGAAGAGCTCAAAAAAGTTTCTAGCCTTTATGGTTGCACAGATATAGTAGTCTTTCAAATATGAACAAAAAGAAAACTGTTGCAAAGGTGTTTTCATGCATCTGCAGATAGTTTTTCAGTGCATCTTTGCCAGAGCTTTGCCAACAGGCAGAAAAAGAAGTGAAGGCTGATTAGGTTTCACAGTTGCTATTCAGAACCTTAAGGTCAACAGTAAACTTTCAAGAATTGTGTCTTTTTGCTGATGCTTGGGAAAGATCTGAACAAAAGCAAGTATTGGCGTTCTATACAGAGAAGACCTCCCTCCTCAAAACAGGTGGAGAGTGGAGACCTGTTTTCCTCCCACCTTTCATCACAACAAAGAGGCACTGAAGGGGGAGAACAGAAAGCCCCTCTTCTCTTTCAGCTGCTAAAAGGTGGTTGGGTAGAAGTTTATGGACACCTACTACCCAGAGATTAATATAAAAAAAACTGAGCCCCACTTCCCTAAATTGGGCTCAAAGACAGTATACCAGCAGAAATCTTAGCTTCTGTGGGCTGGGCTTTTCACCAGAGTACTGCCCCTGGTTCTCACTGGTGGGGGGCCTCATACAACAGCAACAAGCTCCAGAGGAAGCCAATAAATAAAAGGTACATGACAAGAGAGGTTTCTTGGGTTTTGTTTACATTTATCACAGGCTTTTATAATCCCTCAGTGACCCATTTATGAGGTTTAAATACTGCAGTAACTGCTCTTATGGCATCTCTGGGCTAGTCTATACTAGAAGCGCTACAGGTGAATCATAGAATCTCAGGGTTGGAAGGGACCTCAGGAGGTCATCTAGTCCAACCCCCTGCTCAAAGCAGGACCAAACCCAACTAAATCAGCCCAGCCAGGGCTTTGTCAAGCCTGACCTTAAAAACCTCTAAGGAAGGAGATTCCACTACCTCCCTAGGTAACCCATTCCAGTTCTTCACCACCCTACTAGTGAAAAAGTTTTTCCTAATGTCCAACCTAAACCTCCCCCTCTGCAACTTGAGACCATTACTCCTTGTTCTGTCATCTTCTATCACTGAGAACAGTCTAGATCCATCCTCTTTGGGACCCCCTTTCAGGTAGTTGAAAGCAGCTATCAAATCGCCCCTCATTCTTCTCTTCTGCAGACTAAAGATGTTCTCTGCTCACAGGAGAGAGCTCTTCTGTCAGCATAATAAAACCACCTCCCTGAGAGGCAGTAGCTATGTCAACGGAAGCAGCTCTCCCACCGACATAGTGCTGTCCACACCAGCACTTAGGTTGATGTAACTTGTGTCGCTCAGGGGATGGCTTATTCACACCACTGAGCGACGTAAGTTATACCGACTAATCTGTAGTGTAAACTACAATTCCACCGTATCTCATTATTTTGTACCCATAAATGCCTGAGACATTAAAATGAAATGTTTCAGTACTTGTTTAATTCTTCACTTTCTTTTGTTTATTCAAGTTTACCCAAATAGGACAATTTGGGGTTTTATTCATATTCAAGGAATCCAAACATACTGCTTGAATTACTGTGGCATGCACCTATACTCCACAAAGACAATTCTTGTTAAGTATTAAGTTCCACCTACAGTTATTAATTTTAGCCACACCTCCCAGATATACCGGTATGTGCCATTGAGGTGTCCTAAACCCAAGCAGTAAGTACACCTCTAACTATCACAAGAAGAATTCAAAATGTAAGTAGTGTTTCAAACTAAGTGATCAGCTTCACAACTGCCAGCATGAAGATCATTTACTTTCTGGAGAAGTACTAGCAACAAGAAGTAATAGGATTGCTTGCTGCCTGACTATACCTTGTTTGCTGCCTGACTATACCCTGCCTGACAGCTAGTTTTGGGGATGTAATGCAAATGAGGTTTGGCACCAATAAGTCTTATGATTGTTAGCTGCTGTCTAAGGATCAAAATCACCAGTCCAGATTGTTGACTGTTGAAGAACAGGATAAATTTCTTGTTTGTGTAAGAGTTAGTTGTGTAACCACTCTTGCTTAATGGTATACTTGTAATAAGCAACCTTTTGTGAACGATTAGATGCCAAAGCTGAGGCATGTTCATTCCAGCAGCCATTTATAAATTAAATTTACAAAGCAACAGAAGTTAGTCACAGATTTGGTCCAAAGGGTATCTATCGAGTTCACAGGCGAACATTACTAAAGCATACAGCCAACTGGGCACAAAATAAGCTATGAAAATGTATAGAATAAAACTTGTTCTTCTATAAATTTCATAGTTTGTGCCCAGGTGGCTGCATGCTTTAACTAACCCACTGAAGAACACAGCATAGCTTCACTGATCTGGTTCACAAGAGTTAAGCAGACCTGTAAAAAGTACTTTGTTCAGCAAATTTTTTTGGTAAAAGTTTAATAGGATAGCTTCTCAAAGTGAGTTGAAGAGTAAATTCTAACCAGGGTAATTAAAGCTAAAAGACAATTTAAGATGTATGGGTTCCAGAACATGGGTTTTAGTGACTCCACCTATAGCTTGTTATTAAACCACAAGTTACTGGGCTCAGTGCAGGAAGTTCTATGGCCTGTGTTATGCAGGGCAGCAGACTAGCTCTGGTGCCACTTTGAGTTGGCATGTCCTAGTTTGAGGGGAGCAGCTTGCTTCTCATGAGCTGGCTCAAACAACTCTCAACCTCTCTAAGAAGTGGGAGGGTTCGAGAAAGTCTCCAAGCTCATTCCAACTTGAAATGGCCCCAGACCATGCCATAATGACAGATGCAAAACCTGCAGACATATCTCCACTGCTACAATGATCAACACCCCCCCAACACATCTTTCAAGATCCATGGGTCCTACACATGTGGTGTACCTCATCCAGTGCACTAAAGGCCCCAGCAACAACTAAGGGCATGTCTTCACTAGCAATGTTAAAGCGCTTCTGCAGCAGCGCTTTAACGTGGCTGTGTAGTCGCAGCACCAGTTCTCTCCCAGCGCTATAAACAAAAAAAACCCCCCAAAAAACCACCTCCACGAGGGGAGTGGCTCCCAGCACTGTAGCACTGTCTACACTGCCATGTTACAGCGCCGAAACTTGCAGCTCTCACGGGGGTGTTTTTTCACCCCCCTGAGCGAGAGAGTTGCAGGGCTGTAAAGTGGCAGTGTAGACATGGCCTTAGTGGGTGAAACCAAAACAATCACTACACTCTTGATTGAATTTACACAGGAAAATTATAAAAGACAAAACACACCACATCACCTGTGGGTGAACACTTCACAGAGGGATCACTCTATATCTGGCTTATCAGTCCTCATCCTCAAGAAAACCTGCACAACACTTTCAAAAGACAACCCTGAAAGCTTACATTCATATTCTGATAGACACTATCCACTAACTCCCTCTTTTTGTCTGATGACTGCAGAGGTGTTAACAAGCCACACTACCTTGAATGGTCTCTTACAATGTGCGCTAACTACTTATGCTAAACAATTTTTTCCACCTTGCATTTTGCAGTGACATGTAGCCAATTTCTGCAGGCTTTAAGAACTCATTCAAAATATTTCTAACCTTTACAGTCAAGAATTATCCAAACATGAAGCAATGTAGGGGGTTTCTTCCTGAAACTACAAACAGACATCTTCAGTGCCTCTGATACTGCTAAGAGCTTTCACAGGCAGAAGCAGACTGAAAACAAGACAGTGGTTTCTTGAAGCCTTCCAGATACAACCTATTGGGCTTGTCTATAGCTAAGAATTATATCATATTAAACCATGACCTTGAGCAGTCTTGAGAATTAAAAACGTTAAAGACAATTTAGCATTCAGTAATATTAAACATGACGACCCCCATTTACACCAAATGCTAAGCGGTGTTTAAATGTTGTGTCAGTTTCTAAATGCTGTCCAGGTCATGCTCTAACCTGATGCACTTTCTCTGTAAGTTTACAGGTGCAAGCCAACTTAACATAACCTGTTTATAACAGATATAAAAAAAGTGTCCACAAACAATAGTCACTGGTTTAACTAAGATGATTTAAGTTAAACCAGCGCAACCTCCAGCTTTAGATAATACCAAAGACAGATAAAGAGACCCCAAAGTTAACACCCCACAAGTGATACAAAGGGAAACAAAACACTTACAAGCC
This sequence comes from Platysternon megacephalum, assembly GCA_003942145.1. Lineage (NCBI taxonomy): Eukaryota > Metazoa > Chordata > Testudines > Platysternidae > Platysternon > Platysternon megacephalum. The sequence goes on along the minus strand of QXTE01000115.1, from coordinate 1,119,153 downwards.
TCCTGCAGGGAGGCAGAGTTCCCAGTGGGTGCAGAGCCTTCATATTCTGTTGCTATGCTTCCCTCCATGCAGCTCGGGGAGGGGGGAGAGGGAAAGAGAGAGAGCGGGGAATGTTGGGGGCTGAAAGGAATGGCTGGCAGGTGCTGCATTCCAGCTATTCCCAACACTACAGCTGGTTGCTAATTCTCAACTTCTCTTTAGCGCCCTCTCCTGGATTGTCCCAAATGGCTCTGAGGGGAGGGGAGCCATCCTGTGTTCCCGCAAGACCTATCCTACCCTCCATGAGGCTTCCACAGCCCAGCAGGGAAGCAGGCATTCAAACAGACAGAGTTGTTCTTGCCTCTGCAATTGCACAGAAGGCCAACAGGGAGCTGCTCAGAACACTCCTGGCTCACGCCAGGCAACATAACAAATGAAATTCAACGTAAATAAATGCAAAGTAATGCACATTGGAGGTAAAATTATCATCTTACAGTATTATAAATTAACTATGACCTCAGGAAAGGGACAGAGGCATCATAATACCAAGCTCAATGAAGACCTCTGCTCAGTGTGCAACTGTGGTTAAAAAAATAAAAACAGTCAGTTGCAAAAAGAATGGGATGGTGAACAACATGGAGAAGGCTTTTATGTAAGTCAATGGTGTGGTCTCATCTGGAATCCTATATGCAACACTGCTCACTCTGTCTCAAAAAAGGATATTGCAGAACTACAATTGCAGGGGTTCAAAGAAGGGTGACAAAAATGATGGAAGGCAAGGAAAAAAGCAAGACCGAAATGTTACTTTGGAAGGGAGATGTAGATATGGTAAAAGTATATAAAATAATGAATGGTATATAGAGAAGTTATCTCCCCATTTCAAACACAAAAATAAGGATATATTCAATTAAATTAAAAGGCAGGAAATTAAAAACCAATAAAAGGAAATACTTTTTCATACAATATATAATAAACCTGTGGAATTCGCTGCCACAAGAAGCTGTTGAGGCCAAAAACTTTACAAGATTAAAAAGGGATTGGATAATTTTATGGATATCAAGAATATCCATAAAAGTCATAATAAAAGTGTTGCATAAGAGACATTAAACCTTATGCTTCAGGGCTTAAGCCAATCTCCAACTGTGAAAGAACAGGATCAGAGCTGATGTGGAGTACAGATTATCCCATATCCACCTACTCTGGGGTTCTTACACCTTCCTTTTAAGCATCTGAAGATGACCACTGTAGGAGACAGAATGCTAGACTAGATGGACCTGGGCTCTGATCGAGGATGGAAAGTCCTATGTTCTTGGGGATGCAGGGGAAGTAGTGGGAGACAGTTGGACATGGTACTACCAACTTCTCCCCATAGCAACAGGGTTGATTAAAATACTTTAATAAAATTTGATTATGAAAGGATATGTCCTGCAAATTTTAAACTGGAGTCCCTGTGGAGGGCCAAAATACTGATCCTCAAGCGTGACAGGCTAAACAGCCGTTTAAATATCTTATGTATAAACTTGGTTTGTAATTCTTTATTTCATGCTCCAATGCTTGTGATTCTTCATCTTTAATTCAACTGATCTACATTTGCAACTTTAATTAAAGTTTTTTGTGGGAATTCAAACAAGAGGCTACGTATACCAAAACAAAAAGCAAGTTTGTCTGAAGGATCAGTTGACAAGTGATACTAAATGCACCATAATACATAAATCAAGATAAACAAGAGTACTAGTGTGTTAGCCATCACATTATACAAAAAATGGCTCGATCTCCTGAATATAATAGATTTAAAGGCAGAAGTTCTGTAGCTGTGAAAGTCAAGGAACATTTTGAATCTTGACATACTGTGTTTATCATAGTCCAAACCAATTCTGATCTTACACAGTAACCTGAGCCATCGTAGCATTTCACTATATTCTTACTTTGGTGCAATAATGTTGCTCTTGAACAACATACTGTAAATTATCCCTTCAACAGGAAAAAAAAACTGGGCAATCTCTTTAGAAAATACTCTAAGTCATTCAGACTTATGGATCTATTTTTATTTTACAAAATGACTGGCCACAAATTCTGCATAATTCAAACCTCCTCTCTTGCTCCTAACCCATATGGTAACAATTACTGAACACAAATGCAATCAACCCAAATTTTGCTACGCATCCATTCTTGAACACTTCTGTGAAACAAGTACTACATATTAGCACTAGCTGAATTCACTGTACATGATTACTCCTGGGGGAATTATGCGCCACTGCATATGCAGAGAACTTATGTCCCCCGCAGATTTCTTTACTTCCACCCCAGAAAAAATGACTTTCTGACAAGGAAGCAAAGGGAAGCCACAAGAGTGATCATGCAACCTCCCCAGCAGTATGTATCGGGTGCCCAGGGCAGCCTGCAGAGAGGTAAATCATTGTGGGGCAGAACCCAGAACCCTCCCTGACGAGTCCCACTCCACCTGCACCTGGACCACCCCAACAAGTCACCCAGCCAGATCCCCAAACTACTGAGCCCCAACCAGCTGCACCTGGATCCCCACCCCCCCAGCATCTGGACCCCACCACTGAGCTCCCCACACCCAGACACCCCCGTCGAGCTCTATCCCCCCACTGAGCCCAACCACCTTTACCTGGACCCCCCTGCAGAGTCCTATTACTGTGCACCCAGAACCCTCCCAACAAGCCCTGTGCATCCAGGTCCCCCACTGAGCCACCCACACCCAGATTGCCCCACAGAGAACCCTCTCAACCCACACATGGATCCCCCCACACTAAGCCCCTCCACACTTGGATCCTGCCTTGCTGAGCCCACCTGGCAGGGAGGGCAGAACCCTAGGGTGTTTCTGGGGCAGGCCCTGTCCTTGCGCTCTGTCACGATTGGGTGCAGCCTCATCGCTGAGTCCATGTCCTGGGGGTGGGGAGAGCTGCACAGTGAACTCCCACCTCTGTGCAGCCAGTGGCCTGTGCTCCCCAATGCCATGCTGGAGCCTCCACATTTATTTGACAAATAACATTTGCAGAATTTTGAAGAATGCCCTCGGGAGTAACACTGAGACAATAACACTGATTTTACTTGATGCTCCAATTCCTCCTTACTTCCTGCCCTGGACAAGGAAAACTCTTCCTATTCTATTTCAGGGCCCTTCCACAAGCTATCCAGTGCTCTCTATTTATATCCCTGCTTTAATGAGCTCCTGGCCACCCCTATTTTGGTTGCCTTAGCGTACGAGTTAACTGCAATGAAAACACATTATCCGCATTCAAATTAACTCCTCTGAGTTAGCCTAGCTCAAGCAAGAATGGCCATACTGCAAAACACTCCAGCTACACACAGCGGTGTTAGCAGTGCACAGGTTTTGTTAACTTGAGCTGTAGTCTAAACCCTTGGAGTCAGCCAACGTGAGTTAAGAGCACCATCATACTCACATTAAGGGTTTGTATGTGAGGATGGGACTCAAGTTAACTTTGCAGTGAAAACTAGCACTCAATTTGGAGATCAATGCTGTTTATATTATACTTCTAATTTCCCTTCCCACTAACCACTCTTCCAAAAAACCCACACCACACTAAAAAGGCATTTCTCAACAAGGCCAACAAAAGTAACGTGGAGTTGGCATACCAAGCCATTTTGGAGATATAAGCCCAAAACCCACAGACATTCTAAACAACAGGGTGAAATATTGGCCCCACTGAATTCAAGTTTTGCCATTGACTTCAGCTGGGCCAGGATTTCAGCCAATAACTAAGTTATCTTTTTTACCAGCTTCCCAGAAATGTTATGACCTGGGATGAGCTATGGTACAAAGTTTCAGAGGGAGGGGAGGGGCTGAAAAACCATAGATAAGGATGAAAGTTAGCTTCACATGATAAGCCTGATGAGGCTACTGCTGCTGCACATTTTCCTGAATAAACTGAAAAGAGGGGATTACTTTTTTCCTACTGGGAGAAAAACCTGAAGTTACCACCTCCATAACTTATTTCCAATCACCCCCCCCAAAATCTTGCAACATGGTGACCCTCCTCTAAGTAAGGAGGACTCAACATGTCTCCTGAAACACATTAACACTGTCGTACATATGCCAAAATTTGGTCTCTTGAGGAACTTTTAGGAGCCTAGAAAACTTGGGACCCAAACGACCTCACCGTTTAGGCACCATGTAAGTAATACTTTGATCCCCATGTGTTTCTTCTTATAATTGGGTTCACAAAAGAATCAAAATAAGTTCATGGAGGATAGGTCCCTGAATGGCTATTAGCCAAGATGCTCAGGGACACTACCCCATGCTCCGAGGATCCCTAGCCTCTGACTGCCAGAAGCTGGGAGTGGATGACAGGGGATGGATCACTTGATAATTGCCCTATTCTTTTCATTCCCTCCAAAGCACTTGGCATTGGCCACTGTCAGAAGACAGAATACTGGGATACATGCTGCGTTCACTCTAAGCTGCGCAGTCAGGCGGCCGCCCAGGAGTGATTCAAAGGCCGCGCACTTCATTAGCAGAGCTGCGAACATCTGGCAGCATGTGTTCACGTGCCCCTCCCCCCCGCTGCTTTGCAGCCATGTTGCTCCTGCCCTCTGCCTTGGAGCCCAGGGCCAGCTGTTCCTGGGACCCTCCTGCTGGCTGTGCAGAGTGGGGGAGAGAGAGAAGAGGGTGCTGATGTCAGGGTGTCCCCCTCCCCCTCTGTATCCTATCTCTGCAGAGCAGGGAAGTGGGGACAGGGCTCAAGAGCAGGAGAGCTGCTGTGGTCTGAGGTCTGAACAAGCCTTCTGAGCCCTCCCGCAGTGAGTGAGTGCCTTAGAGACTTCCCCAACAGCCAGCACACAATCTCTGTTTCTCACTCACTCTGTCTCTCCCGCTCCCCCCCAGCCATGTACCCCATCTCCACAGAGCAGGGGTGGGTGGGACAGGACTCAGGAGCAGGAGAGCTGCTGTGGTCTGAAGTCTGAATGAGGCTTCTGAGGGCGAGTGAGAGTGCCTTAAAGAGACAGCACACAGCATCTCTCAGAGACTTCCCCAGCAGCCAGCGCGCACACAGTCTCGGTCTCTCTCTCACACACACACATGTCCCAACACATACTATTATTTTTGTTGTTGTTACTTCTTGGTACTTCCTGTAATGCACATATATTCTCTGTAATTTTATTCTTTCAAAAAGTGTGTTATTTTAGTTTTTTGACTGGTCTATGCATTTAATAATTTTTATTTCTCTTACGCTTAAATTTAATTCTTTGAGTACTGAGTTCTAAAATGCCTAACCTGTCCTGGCTGGAGTAATTATCCCTGGGGTAACTTTAAAAAAATATTAAAACTAGGTTTTTTGTTTCTACTGGTGGTGCACATCCACATATTACTTCGGTGCACATAAAATTTATTCCGTACATGGATGGAAAAAATTAGAGGGAACATTGGCTAGATGGACCATTGATCTGACCAAGTATGGTCGTTCTTATGTTCCACCACTAACTCAGACTGGGGAGGGCAGAAAAAGACAAAAAAAGAGGAACTTCTCTTAAGATGAGCGACACCAAAACATTTTATCAAACTCCCACTGTGAAAATATTCCAACAATAGCTTTCAGGTAACACACCAAGTTTACCATAAACTTGGCAGCCTGCCACTGTAGTCATTTAAAGCTTGCGCAATGTACCAAAAGTAATTCGCTGGAAAAGGAGAGGGAAGGGGACAATAAAGAAAAATCTTGTTACACAGCAGAAACCCTGTCATCTAAAACTCAACTGCTTGGCCCTCCGTTTCCAACCAAGAACCAGCTGACTTCCTGTTCTGACTCTCAATTACCCAAATGTATTTGGTGCTGTCCAAGAAGTTCAGATAATGGGAATTTTACTGTTTTACTTAAAGAGTGCTATATTAGAAAGAAATGCTGCTGCAATGCAACAGTAACTGGAAAACTAAACTAAGAGCAAACTAAGCACGCATACAACTAATTTTTAGGAGTGAGTGAGGTTAGTGCTTAAGAAAGATACCAGCTTGACAGCAGTTGTGCCTGAAATCCTTTATTTCTCTACTAAACAGGTACACGAATGGCAGACTCAGAACTACCATCAAACTGACCTTACTGCCTCAATCTTGATGTAGAAAACCACCTATAAGGATGTGTCTACGGGCTTGACTACACTTGCAAGTTACAGCGCAATAAAGCCACCCACAGCGCTGTAACTTACTCCCCGTCCACACTGGCAAGGCACGTACAGCGCTGTATCGCCGCGGATACAGCGCTGCTTGTACTCCACCTCCCCGAGAGGAATAAAGAGTATTGCGCTGCCGCTGCTGCGCTGCGGCGCCAGTGTGGCCGCCCAATGCACTCTGATTGGCCTCCAGAAGTATTCGGCAGTATCCCACAATGCCTGTTCTAGCCACTCTGGTCATCAGTTCGATCTCTACTGCTCTGGCCTCAGGTGACCAACCGTCAGACCCACCCTTTATATTCCCCGGGAATTTTAAAAATCCCCTTCCTGTTTGCTCAGCCAGGTGTGGAGTGCTATCAGCGAATCTTTCCAGGTGACCATGCCTCCACGCGCGAGGCGAGCCCAGCATGGAGCAATGGCGAGTTGCTGGACCTCATCAGTGTTTGGGGGGAGGTAGCTGTCCAGTCCCAGCTGCGCTCCAGCCGTAGAAATTAAAATACCTTCAGGCAGATATCAAGGGCCATGATGGAAAGGGGCCCATGACCGGGACGCACTGCAGTGCAGGATTAAAGTGAAGGAGCTGCGGAATGCCTACCGCAAAGCCCGCGAGGCAAACGGCCGCTCGGGTGCTCCCCCCACGACCTGCCGATTCTACAAAGAGCTGGATGCGATACTTGGGGGTGACCCCACCTCCATGCCGAGCACCACCATGGACACTTCAGAGTGTGGGGGGGAGGAGGACGACGACGAGGAGGAAAGTNGTGCATCATGCACCTTTCCAGGCCAGCCTGTGTTAATGTCAATGAAATGCTCACGGTGATCCACAACCGCCTGGAGAACCATAGAGAAATACCCCTTCCAATTAACGTACTCGGATGCTAGGTGGGGTGGTGCCAGAATAGGAATATGTGTCCCATCTATCGCCCCTCCACAGTTAGGGAAACCCATTTGTGCAAAGCCATCCACAATATCCTGCATGTTACCCGGAGTCACAGTTCTTCTGAGCAGGATGCGATTAATGGCCCTGCAAACTTGCATCAGCACGATTCCAACGATCGACTTTCCCACTCCAAACTGGTTCGCGACCGATCGGTAGCTGTCTGGAGTTGCCAGCTTCCAGATTGCAATAGCCACCCGCTTCTCCACTGGTAGGGCAGCTCTCAATCTCGTGTCCTTGCGCCGCAGGGTGGGGGCGAGCTCCTCACACAGTCCCATGAAAGTGGCTTTTCTCATCCGAAAGTTCTGCAGCCACTGCTCGTCATCCCAGACTTGCATGATGATGTGATCCCACCACTCAGTGCTTATTTCCCGAGCCCAGAAGCGGCGTTCCACGGTGCTGAGCATGTCCATTAATGCCACAAGCAATTTCGTGTCGTACGCGTTATGTGACTCGCTATCATCGTCAGACTCATCACTGTCACTTTGGATANAACATCGGAGGTCCATGCCTGACTGAATCTTTCGCCCTTCCCTTCACAAATATTATGGAGGGTACAGCACGCGGATATAACCGCGGGGATGCTGTTTTCGGCCAAGTCCAGCTTCCCATACAGAGATCGCCAGCGGCCCTTTAAACGGCCAAAAGCACACTCCACAGTCATTCGGCACCGTCTCAGCCTGTAGTTGAACCGTTCCTTGCTACTGTCAAGGCACCCTGTGTAGGGTTTCATGAGCCATGGCATTAACGGGTAAGCGGAGTCTCCAAGGATCACAATGGGCATTTCGACTTCCCCTACTGTGATCTTCCGCTCTGGGAAAAAAGTCCCGGCCTGCAGCTTCCTGAACAGGCCAGTGTTCCGAAAGATGCGTGCATCATGCACCTTTCCAGGCCAGCCTGTGTTAATGTCAATGAAATGCTCACGGTGATCCACAACCGCCTGGAGAACCATAGAGAAATACCCCTTCCAATTAACGTACTCGGATGCTAGGTGGGGTGGTGCCAGAATAGGAATATGTGTCCCATCTATCGCCCCTCCACAGTTAGGGAAACCCATTTGTGCAAAGCCATCCACAATATCCTGCATGTTACCCGGAGTCACAGTTCTTCTGAGCAGGATGCGATTAATGGCCCTGCAAACTTGCATCAGCACGATTCCAACGATCGACTTTCCCACTCCAAACTGGTTCGCGACCGATCGGTAGCTGTCTGGAGTTGCCAGCTTCCAGATTGCAATAGCCACCCGCTTCTCCACTGGTAGGGCAGCTCTCAATCTCGTGTCCTTGCGCCGCAGGGTGGGGGCGAGCTCCTCACACAGTCCCATGAAAGTGGCTTTTCTCATCCGAAAGTTCTGCAGCCACTGCTCGTCATCCCAGACTTGCATGATGATGTGATCCCACCACTCAGTGCTTATTTCCCGAGCCCAGAAGCGGCGTTCCACGGTGCTGAGCATGTCCATTAATGCCACAAGCAATTTCGTGTCGTACGCGTTATGTGACTCGCTATCATCGTCAGACTCATCACTGTCACTTTGGATACTAAGGAATAGCTCGACTGCTAAACATGACGCGCTGGCGAGACTCGTCATCATACTCCTCAGCAGTTCGGGCTCCATTTCCCGCAGACCAAAACGGAACACACAGATCGCGCTGCACAGAAACCGTTGAAAGATGGCGCCAAATGTAGACGGAAACACAGGGATTGCTGGGATGTGAAGCAATGCATCACGGGGCGTTGGGACAGGACCCAGAATGCCCCGCACCCCCCGCCCCCTTCCCACAAGCCACGGCGCCAGAATGGGAAGAGGTGCTCTGTGGGATAGCTGTCCATAATGCACCGCTCCCAATGCCGCTGCAAGTGCCGCAAATGTGGCCACGACAGTGCGCTGTCAGCTGTCAGTGTGGACAGACTGCAGCGCTTTCCCTATTCAGCTGTACGAAGGCAGGTTTAACTCACAGCGCTGTACATCTGCAAGTATAGCCAAGCCCTACACTATGGACTTTACAGCAGCACTGCTGTACCGCTACAGCTGTGCTGCTGTAAGGTCTCCCATCTAGTCACTCTCCTGCTGGCATAATTATGCCACCCCCAATGAGTCGCATTAGCTATGCCAGCAGGAGAGCCTCCCCTGCTGACATAGTGCTGTCCACAGTCACTTTTGTCGGTGAAACTTAGGTCGGTCAGGGGCATGTTTTTTCAAGTTTTCAGTGTGCTGCAGGTCTTGTTATTGATAATGCAAAAGCGTACTATAGAAGCTATCAGGGGGAAACAGTTTTATCAAATGATTAAGGAACAGATGGGGGATAAGCCTTCTAGAGGGTGAGGTGGGGATTTTTTTGCATGCTGTAGTTGAAGCTTCTGACACCGGGGGAAGAAACGAAGCTAGTCTTTCCCTCCCTTTCTTAGGCAAAGGTTGAGAAGACTATGTTTGGAAAGAGCAAATCTTGACAGGGGTGTGAAAAAAAACAAAACCACACACCCCTGACCAACATAAGTCCCAGTGCCGCTCATTAGGGGTGGTTTAATTATGCTGGCAGGAGAGCTCTCCTGTTGGCAAAGAGCGGCTACATGGGAGCCCTTACAGCAGAACTGCTGCAGCGATACAACTGTGCCACTGTAAGGTTCATAGTGTAGACATAGGTGTTTTAGCAGATACAGTAAGACAATAAGGCTATCAATAAGCACATCAGCTTGATGTTTCTGCTAAACTGATTAGCAGTGAAGAAGTTAATGCTGACATTTAATATTTAAGAATCCAGAGTTCATCTATTTACATGAATTGAACAGTTCATCTTTCACAGCTACATCTTAAAGCTGTCTGCAGATTCAGGAATGTAAGAACTGCCACTCTGGATCACAAAGGTCCATCTAATCCAGAGGTTCTCAAACTGTGGTCCAGAGGTTCTCAAACTGTGGTCCGCGGACCACCAGTGGTCCGCAAGCTCCATTCAGGTGGTCTGAGGATAGCTCCCTCTAAGGTGCACGCCTGGGCGGCCGCACACAAGAAAATGAAGGGCCACCCACCTAAATGAGCCATGCAGGGCTGCGGCGGCCAGAGAAAGAGGCGACTTTCCCCAGCTCCAGGGCTGCGGCTGCCAGGGAGTGACCCCGCTCCTTCCCAGCCCCAGCTCGGGGGCTGCCACGGTGGGGGAGAGAGGGAGAGACACCACCACCCCCCTCCTTCCCAGCCCCAGCTCAGGGTCTGCCGCGGCAGGGGAGAGAGGGCACATCCATTGCATTAGAAAGGTAAAACTACCGAAATTAACATGAGTTGTGTGCTTTTATTTGTAGAACAAAAAAATGTTGTTTATTAAGTTTTTTTTTATATAGCACTTTTATCCAAAGTGCTTTAAAATAGTTAGCTAACAGTACAAACAACATATGGAAAGATAATTAAGTGGTCCACCGAGACCCTCAGCAATTTTCAAGTGGTCAGTGAAAAAAAAGTTTGAGAACCACTGACCTATTCTACTATTCTTAAGAGTGGCAGATACCAGATGTTTCAGAGCAAGATGCAGGAACCCCTGGAGCACACAATTATGGAATAACCTTCCCAGACCACATCCTGAAAGAACTCTTTCCTGAACCCCCTCTTCTGGCTTTCAAACAACAAAAACCTCATCATCAGAAGTAAGCTCCCCACAGACCAGGGTACCAACTCAAAGCAGCACCCGCCCCTCTCAGATGAAAAATTTGTAGACATCTCCACTGTTACAATGATCCCACCAACACACATTTCAAGATCCATGAGTCCTACACATGTGGTGTACTTCATCCAGTGCACTAAATACCCCCATAACAACTATATGGTGAAACAAGACAATCACTACTCTCGAAAATGAACTCACAGGAAATGATAGACAAAAAACATCACCTATGGGTGAACACTTTTCACAAAGTGATCACAAACCTTCAATACACCTTCTTAAGTAGAGTCTGGGAGCTTAAATCCATAACTTTGCTAGACACTTCTAAAAATCATGGATTGAATAGACACACTGGATTTATGGCTTATTACAACAATCTCTGCTAAATACCCCCACCCCCCCCAGCTTCCTCTCCCTCCATGACTGGAGAGGTGTTAATGGGCCACTTCACCTTTGATGCTCCCTTGAAATGTGTTAACTTATGCAAAACAATCTGTTCCACCTTGTACTGACACCGAGTACTGTACATTCCCCAGACTTGAAGAGTTCCGCGTGAGCTTGAAATCTTCTCTCTCACCAACAGAAGTTGGTCCAAAAGACATTACCTCACGCATGTGGTCTCTCATTTTCTACTGTCATACCATTAAGATTATTATTTTACTACTTTTCCCCTTGCCCCACTTGTAGATCATGACAGCCATCATTGTCCCATTTCAACTTTTACAGTAAAATATGTCTTCCCTGTACTATATACAATCTATTTTAGAGGACAGATACTACAGTTATATTTGAGTGAAAACTGTAACTGACACTCTGTACCTCAAAGTAGCACCCTGGAACCCGCATATTCACCACTGTCATGTGATATGTTTTACACAAAGCATGCCTTGTGAGGTGGTATTTAAAAAGTCTTGATCTGTTGAACCTTAATATCCTGTTGGATTTTATGTACTATCATTGTACATGAAGTTATGAAGTACTGCTGTATGTGTTACTGAAATACATTGCGAGGTTGGAAGACACCCAGAGCTGGCCTTTCAGTAGGGACAAAGGAGCAACAATCGCTGGCCAGACAGGCGTTGATCCCAGAGACTTCTCAGAGAGGGCAGGCAAGGAGGACCTGCCTGACCCCATGTCACAGCAAGGCTCTTTTTAGCAGCTGGAAAAAAGTATAAAAGAGGGACAGTGACATCATCATTTGGCCTCTCTTCTCCCCCATCTCAACACCTGGAAGACAGTCTGGAAGACAAAGACTTTGAACTGGGGAGATTGGTCCCAGGCTGAGAAGGGAAACCAGCCTGTGTATTGAGAACTGTGAGCTGCCTGTAACATCTATTCGGTTGAGGGACTGCTTGATTCAAATATTGCTTAGTCTGTAGAATTTATACTGCGTTTCTATTTTTATTTCTAGGTAACCAACTTTGATCTTTTTTCCTGCTACCTGTAATCACTTAAAATCTATCTTTCTGTAGTTAATAAGGCTGTTTTATATTTTACCTAAAACAGCGTGGTTTTTGTTGAAGTACTTGGGGAATCTCAGCTCAGGTTAACAAGGGCTGTTGCACATCCACTACCCTTTTATCAGAGTGGCAAACTAATTAATGAGCTTGCACTGTCCAGGGGAGTCCTAAGTAGTAAGATGTTATATTTCTGGGGTGCAAGGCTGAGGTGAATGGTGCCTCCCTCTGTATGATTCATGAGTGGCTCAGGGAGCATTCGTGCAATTTAGTTGGGTGTGGGGCTCCACATTCTGATGGCTGAGTGATCACAGCACCTGGAGGGGTGTTGCTGCTTGTCTCTGGCATAGCATTGTGTGAGACAGTCCAGGCTAGAGAGTTAAGGAAGCACAGCGGTTCCACAGTTCCAGGTTGTACCCCAGGGATCCCGTTACACTAACATACTCTGAGAAGGGAAGAGGGAGTTTTAGAGTTGTCAGGAAAAAGTATTAACATATTATGTCAGTCATCAAAATCCAGTATAAATTCCTTTCTATGAAATCTATTAGGGGAAAAGTGATGAAATTAAAGAATGTGAAACTAGACACCGACACAAGATTCACCACACCACAAAAAGAATCATGAGACAAATCAAGAAGTCAAGAAAAGGAATTAGCTGCATTAAGTCTAAGGATGGCAGAGTGTGCCACAAAACCGACAGTATTCCAGATGGACAGAATACGTGAAGGAAGTTTTTGACAATCCTGAAAAATTGGAGATATAGACACTGCAAGAGGAGAAGAAAAAGCACTGCATACTACAATGTGGAAGCTAGAAACAGGGATGAAGAGTATAAAGTGAGGAAAAGCAGCTTAAGTGAATGGTGTTCTGTTTGAAATGCTACAGTCCCTGAATGAAGAGTCAAAAACTAACCTGCTAAAACTTTTCAGATATACACACAAGGAGAACTTCCAACGGACTTCAGTCTTAATTACTCAACCAAAGATTAATAATGCTAGAAAATATAAACAGTCAACTATAAGCCTGATAAGCCACACACTAAGTTTTGTTGAAAGTTGTCAGCACATGGATACATCAACATCTTCAGACAAAACGTAGCAGAAATCAGTTTGGTTTCCACCCAGTAGTAGGCATAAGGGAAGCAATCTTTGCCCTGAGGATCTTATGCAATCACATGATAGAGATGCAAAGGGAAATGTATACGTGAATTGTGGATTTTGTGAAGGCATCTTATAAAATCCAACACAAGAAGATTTACATTCCTCAGGAATATGTTATTGACTTCCGAGATCTACAATTAATAAAAAGCCTGTATGGGGACAGAAAGCATCAAGCCAAACAAACTATGAATTGAGTATTGCAACAACAAGAAAAGTGTGCATCCTATCTCAGCAACTATTTAATACATAGTTAGAAGGTATAATGAGGGAAAGTTTATAAGACAACGAAGAGAACATACATGAACATAAAATATGCCAGTGGCCCAGTCTTCATAACTTCGACTAGGGAAGAACTTCAGAACATACTTATTACTGTGAACAATACTTGCAAGACAGACAATGACAATCAACATTAGGAAGAAAAAAATATAACACGTAAACATTTATGCATAAGGTAGGCAACACTGATATCTCGACAGTCAAATGGTAGTACAAGCAAACAGTTTCCCCTACCTAGGAAGGGTAACATCCCCTACCTAGGAAGGGTGTCATCAGACAGAAAATGTGACGAAGAAGTTAAGATAAGGATACAGCTTGGGGGGAAAAAATGTATTCAACAACTTTCAAAGCTGCTGAAAGTTCAAACTGCACATACACACTAAATTACTAAGTGCTCCTCTATGGATGTGAGAGCTGGACTCAAGAAGCACACAGACAACTCAGAGTCTTGGTGTTATAGAAGAATGTTAAAAATTAGCTGGATAACCAGAACTATGAACAATGAGGTGATGAGAAGGTTGAATTTAAAAAAAAAAAAAAAAAAGCGCAGAGAGTTTCCTACTCTCCACTGGCAAGTAGATATTTTTTTAAGGTCTAGAAGGGAGGAATCCTGAAAATTAAACTCAGTGTTCAGATACACATTTTGCACCTGTCCAGCACACTTTAAATGGTGCAAATATGTACACACGATATGCCTTTTATACTCAACTTTATTTTAATTGTTTTCCAGTTTCATAAAATTTCTCTGAACAAGTTAGAAGTTTTAATCTGAACAATTTTGTTCACAATATTATCTTTCGAGACTGTTGGTGACTCCATCTGGAGCCAGGAAATGTAGAAAGATAATTTACATAACCCCCCCCAACGCCATATTTGGCAAACATCATGCGACTAGTGTAGACTTTTTGTTTATGAAACAGCATCAGTAATTTCAGCTCAGTTTTGGGAAAGTTTGCAAATTAAGACCCAGTGCTGCAAACTCTTGTGCAAGTGATCAACTTAACACATGCAAGCGCTCCCATCCTTGTTATGCATGGATCTGATCCAACTCAAATTAAAGTCAATGGAAAGAATTTCACTGCTTTTGCTGCAAGTTGGATGGCATCCCAAATGCGTATTTGCAGAACAGAAGCCTTAATGTTGCTATAATATATGGCTAAGGAAAGGGAACCCATAGTCAAAACATTTGTTTTAAATCCTAAAATAAGTTTAACTTTTTGCAGAACCATGGAAGCACTAGTGCAGGGGTTCTCAAACTGGGTGTTGGGACCCCTCAGGGGGTCACGAGGTCATTACATGGGGGGTTGCGAACGGTCAACCTCCACCCCAATCCCAGCTTGCCTCCAGCATTTATAATGGTGTTAAATATATTAAACAGTGTGTTTAACTTATTGGGGGGGGTCGCACTCAGAGGCTTGCGATGTGAAAGGGGTCTCCAGTAAAAAAGTTTGAGACCCACTGCACTAGTGGCCATAACATTCTGAACTGTAGAATAAAAAATTCAATCTAGATGTTGCAATATCTTTACAAATGTTGGCAGACTCATTTTGTAAGCATTTATAATCAGATTTGATATATATATATACCAGTTTACATTATGTGACTAACGATGATGTTAATGCAATACAAATACAGTAGAACCTCAGAGTTACAAACACCAGAGTTACAAACTGACCGGTCAACCACACACCTCATTTGGAACCGGAAGTACACAATCAGGCAGTGGAGGCCACACCAAAAAAAAAAAAAAAGGCAAATACTGTACAGAACAGTATAGTGTTAAATGTAAACTAAAAAATAAAGGGAAAACTTAAAAAAAATGACAGGGTAAGGAAACTATTTCTGTGCTTGCTTCATTTAAATTAAGAGGTTATAAGCAGCATTTTTCTTCTCCATAATAAAGTTTCAAAGCTGTATTAAGTCAATGTTCAGTTGTAAACTTTTAAAAGAACCCACCATCACATTTTGTTCAGAGTTACAAACATTTCAGAGTTACTAACAACCTCCATTCTCAAGTTGTTCTTAACTCTGAGGTTCTACTGTACGTCTAAGTCACCCATTAATATAAGGCCTACCATAAAACCTCTCTTAAGTAAAAGATTTATCAAATTACGTTTTCCCTCATGTACTTCAGGTCAGAAACTGACTAAATGTATTAAAGGCTTTCAGTGACTCAAAGTAATTGAAAAACAGAAGTTGGTCCCAAATGCACAAAGTAAAAGATAATGCTGCTCTGTATGCTTGAAGCAAGAACAGTGTCTTTAATCTCTCTACAGTACCATGTTATACAAATGTTTATTAAAACAAACCTTTTCATTCCACTCTTATACATAAAAATCAGGTATCTAGAATACAAGGAAGATGCTTATTTATTTTGGCACTTCTAAACTACACACACCTACTTTCAACTAAGCTTCCTGTATGTTAAAAATAAAATACTTGACTGTCTTTAATCTTTACCTCCAAGAGAACACATTTCCCAGACACCTGAAAGGACATCTAATCCATAATAATTTAACAGTAAAGGAATACTTTAAATAATACAGTTGTTTACATTAGTTAATGTAATGCAGAGAACCTTACTTTCTCTCAATGTTATGAATTGCCTAGATTTTCAGACATACACTTCTGATTTTCTTTACTGGGCTTGCACTCTTTGATGTCACGCTGTAGGAAACATGCGATTGCCAGGGAAGACTAATTCAACTCTGTAATAAAAGAATGTTGCTTACCAGTAAGCGCTCTGCCACACTACAAGTTCAAGAGTGTTTTTGTAGTCATTTCATGACTCACCTGACTTGGTTCAACATAGTTTTGTTATGAAGCTGCTGTGTCGTCAAAATTCAACCATGTTTGTTGTAGCCAGATCAGATAAGAGTCGTGAAATGGTTACAAAAAAAGAGAGTTGTAGCCTGGAAGGGCCCTCACTGGTAAACAGTCAATTTGCTGAAGAACTGATTTAGCCGTTCAGGCAGTTCCACAATTCACATAGTGAGAACACTAAGAAGTGCAAGTTGAGAGGGCATGTCTAAACCAATGAATACACAATGATTTGAGCATAATTCAGTGCACATGCCAATTTTTTTTTTTTTTTTTTTTTTTTTTTTTTTAAGTGTACAAAAGTGTCTGGCCATTCACATACCAACTCAAGGTGCGAAACACTATGATAATCAGGGGATACTACCACCATATTGGTCCCACGATTCCACACATTCTCACAGATCAAAACTGGGCCCAAATGCAGTAGCAAGAATGCTCTAAAAACACAATTTTAACTTCCATTTCTGACCTGGTGGGGATCAGTCTCTTTCGACCTGCAAACAGTAACAGAAAGCTGAACCAGTATAAAAAATATTTCTACTTTCAAAAACAGCCACAGTACAATATTTCTACAATATTGTTAGATGGCCAACATGGCTAATCTAATTATCTGCTTAACGGGGTTGGAATATTGTTGAAGCATTGTTGCAGAACACTTTCAAAGCAGTGTTATGTGATACCAGGGCATTCCGTTTACAATCACATTTACTTGCTTTGTATAGATTAACCTTGTAGTGTGGACATGACTTTGTGGCTGTGTCTACTCCAGGAATGGGTACCAAAAAAAAAAAAAAAAAAAATTCTATCAGTGCTAACACTAATTCATCAGTAAGAGCCATAACGTAAACAGGTTCCCACAGCCAATCCCATTTTACCACCATTTTAGTTAAGCCTATTGAAAGCAGAGGTAAAAACAAAGGTCTAGATACAAAAGCCCTGTCTACACCAGGGCTCCCAGCAATTCAACTGAACAAGGTGGAAAACTCCTCCAGGGTAGGCAAGGGGTCAATAGATAGCTCCGTCATGACATCACTGTACAGACTGCCAGTGGTATCATACCACATATTATGATTTTTCACTCTGGACCTCTGAACAGAGACCATTAAATACCTCATCTTTAGTAAGTTGGCCGAGGTCCAAGTGCTGCAACCACAAAACCCCACAATCCCTACTTATGAGAACATTCAGCAACATTTAGAAGACTTAATCCAACCGCTGTACTGCTCTATCTTGATCAAGAAGCTCAATAACAGCCCATCGAGTTACTGCAGGGACTTCCAGTCCTTCACACGCACCAACAGCTGCCACAACTGTCCACAACAACTGAAAGAGTAGCTCTAACAACAATGCTGTCAATGCCTCTTACCTCGGCCTCCAACATAAGGGGCTTATACAGTGGTAGTTGTGACCTATCTCCTGAAAAAACAGGTTATAGTCACGACAGTGCTCCTGGTCTAAGAGTAGTCTTAAGATCACTTCCACATACAGATTTCCAGCACAGGTGTACAATGAAAGTCAGTCTGTGGGAGTTTAACACTGACAGCTAATGATAGCTAGGTCAGCGATTTAAAAAAAAAAAAAAGTCAATAATTTTGAATCTTCAGGACATGCACACAGCAAGCCCATCTAATCATATTAATTTCTTACTATCATCCTCATCTTCCATCCTACCACTTATCATTCACTTGCTGTGTCCTATTTCAAATTATTTTGAAGGTCTTTAGAGCAGGACTATTTTCCTGTGTGTTGGTATACCATCAAATACATAAAGCAACCATACTCTCACACTTGAGTCTGTCCTGCTCACTCCGTATGACACACTTGAAGAGGGGCAAAGGAAAAATGTGTCAAGTTTTGTTTCCCATATTACAAAATCAGGAAGGCTAGAGGTAAGTTAACTTTCCTTTTTTACACAATTAGTTGTATAATACTGTGACGTTATTGATATAATCTGGGACCATATAGATCATTGTTGCAACCATGGTCCTGTAGTGGCACCAAATCTTGTATAAAGGGGGTCAAATGAGGTGTCTAAGACAAGGTTATGGTTTGCTGGTTATGATTATGCTGTCTATATGTGTGTATCAGTTTTGTAGTTGAAGTTATGAATATTGGCTCTATACTGTCTGTATTTCAAACTTATGCTATGTTTCTGGGAGACATCCCAGACAAGTTGGTGTTAGCTCTGCCTAGCCTGCTTGATGGCCCATTAAAGACCATCAGCTGTACAATTGACCCATTGAGAGAAGGCAGATACGCCTTGTAACTCAGCAAAGTATGCAGGAACTTGCCCATGGTCCTCCAGACTCCATTTTGCTGTAATTTTCCACAGTAAGAACAAAGAGGTGTTCTTACACCTGGAAAAGACTATAAAAGGCTGATGCCTCATCTCCATCTTGTCTTCAATCCTGCTTCTAACCTCTGGAGGGACTTTGCTACAAACGGAAGCTCTACACAAAGGACTGATGACCCATCCCAGCTGGGGATGTATTCCAGAGACTTCATTTGAACCTGCAGTTTATTCTATCGCTGCTGCAAGCCTGAACCAAGAACTTTGCCATTACTGTATGTAATTGATTCCATTTAACCAATTCTAACTCATCTATATCTTTTTCATTTTATGAATAAACCTTTAGATTTTAGATTCTAAAGGATTGGCAACAGCGTTATTTGTGGGTAAGATCTGATTTGTATATTGACCTGGGTCTGGATCTCCTTTGGGATCAGGAGAACCTTTTTTCTTTTACTGGGGTATTGGTTTTCATAACCATTTGTCCCCATAACGAGTGGCACTGGTGGTGATACTGGGAAACTGGAGCGTCTAAGGGAATTGCTTGTGTGACTTGTGGTTAGCGAGTGGGGTGAGACCAAAGTCGTCTTTGTCTGGCTGGTTTGATTTGCCTTAGAGGTGGAAAACCCCCAGCCTTGGGCTGTAACTGCCCTGTTTTAAGCAATTTGTCCTGAATTGGCACTCTCAGTTGGGTCCTGCAAGAACCAGCATCGTTACAAATACGTTGCACAGTCTTCTTCTGTTCTAAGAAGTTGCTTTCTGAAAAGTTCCAAGATGTGGAGTACAGCATAAGAGTCCTGCATTTCTCTCATCCACTTAACACATGCAAATAACTCACTACATTAATGGAAAGGCATGTGTATTAGGAAGGATGATGCAACTGAGGAGAGACCTACACCTCCCACTTCCACAGAATGTACTCCAAATGCTCCATCACCAATGGCAATGAGATTCATGCTGTTGAGCACCCTCAACATCTTGACGCTAGCAATAGTCTGACAAACAAGTTATTTCTACAGTTTTAGATTGCACTCTGATTACATTTACTTCATTTTTGGTAGACGATTATAGGAAAGGGGATTTCTCTGATTTTTAGTAAACCTGTCACTAGAGCAGAGGTGGGCAAACTAAGGCCCGCGGGCCACATCTGGCCTGCGGGACCCTCCTGCCGGCCCCTGAGCTCCTGGCCCGGGAGACTAGCCCCCTCCCCCGCAGCCTAGCCCCCTACCCCGCAGCCTCAGTTCACTGCGCCGCCGACACAATGCTCTGGGCAGCGGGGCTGCAAGCTCTTGCCAGGCAGCGCAGCTGCAGAGCCACGGTCTGACCCGGTGCTGTGCTGCGCAGTGGCATGGCTGGCTCCAGCTGGGTGGCGCGGCTGCCTGTCCTGGTGCTCTGGGCGGTGCGGCTGTAGCGCTGCCAGCCACCGGTGCTCTAGGCAGCGTGGTAAGGGGGCAGGGAATGGGGGGGTTGTATAGAAGGCAGAAGAGTTCAGGGTGGTGGTCAGGGTGCGGGGGTGTGGATAGGGGTTGGGGCAGTCAAAGGGCAGGGAACAGGGGGGGTTGAATGGGGGCAGGCAGTCAGGAAGGAGGGGGGTTGGATGGGGGGGCCGTCGGGGACAGGGGTCCTGGGGGGGGGCTATCAGAGGGTAAGAAGCGGGGGGGGGAGGGGGGTCAGATAGGAGGTGAGGGCTGGGTCATGCCTGGCTGTTTGGGGAGGCACAGCCTCCCCTAATCGGCCCGCCATACAATTTCGGAAACCCGATGTGGCCCTCAGGCCAAAAAGTTTGCCCGCCCCTGCACTAGAGGACATTCTGAAGCAACATTTTGACAAACAATGACTTAAGAGTAATGACTAACTTTAATTGTAAGACCGTGCTAAGATCTCAAAGTTATTTGAACTGGTACAATCAAACTAGTTAAGAGGCTATATGTCAGTGGTTCTCAAACTTTTTTTTTCCACTTGAAAATTGCTGAGGGTCTCGGCGGGTCACTTAATGATCTTTCCAAATGTTGTTTGTACCGTTGGCTAACTATTGGCAAGCGCTTTGGATAAAAGCGCTATATAAAAAAACCCATTATAATAATAATAATAAATAAACTTTTTTGTTCTACAAATAAAAGCACACAATTCCTATTTTAATATCACTAGTCTCACCTTTCTAATTCAATGGATGTGCCCTTTCTCCCCCGCCACAGCAGCCCACAACCTGGGTCGGGGAAGAGAGGGAGAGACCCCCCCAGAGAGGCCACAGAGCTGAGGCTAGGAAGGAGAGCTGTCTCTCCCTGGCAGCTGCAGCCCTGGAGCTGGGGAAAGTTGCCTCTTTCTCTGGCCGCCACAGCCCTGCATATCCCAAATTCCCCTCACCTCCTCTTCTCACCCCACTTCCCCCTCCCAACTACCCCCTAATCCCCCCAAGGCCACCACCTCACCTTACATGTGCGTCTTCTCCAGGGTCCAGGCACATAACTAGTGGAGCCATACCTGCACAGCTCCACTAATTAGGTATGCGGCCGCCCAGGTGCACACCTTAGAGGGAACTATCCGCGGACCACCTGAATGGAGCTCGCAGACCACAGTTTGAGAACCTCTGCTATATGTTAATATTCCAGTAAATTATTTTCTATGTCTATTACTATATATAAAAAAGGAAAACCCCAGTATTTCAAGTCCACAAATTTCAGAGGTTGAATTCCATTTTTATACAATATGCGGAAGTCATGGTACATGAATTACATGCTAGATAATGAGCCCTACAGATTTTTTTAAAAAATCCATGCAAGCAACTACCTCTATAAAATCTCTATAAAATGAAGTATTGCACTTCAAGAAAGGTTTATAAAACTCAACAGATGAGTATCTTTGTTTGTAAAGTGAAAAAGAGAGAAATTAATTATTTACTCTAACACTACTGAGATTCAAGACTATCGAGACCATGCAGGAGAAAAATACTCAAAACAGTATTAACATCAGGGTGGATACAAATAATAAATAAAAATAAAAATATCAGATTTTTTTTATTTAAATCCGTTTTTTTTTTATAAAATGCTTTTTGAGGAAAAAACCTATCTAAAGATAGTTTTAATTAAGATACATTATAGTTTAAAGATATCTCATCATGGAATAGGGATTATAAATTCTAATTCTATAGTATGAGACAATATATTCATGTAATGTTTAAGAAAAGTTTTGTAAATGAGTTCCAATAGTTCATGGATTAGGGACCCAGTCTTATGGGGTTCCACAGGCTTCTGTATAGATTATTTAGGTTAATCTTTCTATCTACCCAATGGGACTCGGTGCTCAGTCTAGAAGATACCATCAGAGATGCTTAGTTTTGCAGTTCTCAAACTGTGGATTTGTGTCTCCGGAGGTAACATGTTTGTTAACAGCAAAAATGTTTTAAAATAAATAAATAAAAATAAAATAAAAAAATAAATAGAGGTGAGAAATAACAGACCTCAACTCTATTGTCCCTACAGAGTCAATCCCTTACCTCTCTCTAAAAGTGCAACGTTTCAAAAAGTTCAATGAATAGAAGATTGTTGGGGGGTGGAATAGAGCTGGACAAGGAGAAGAAGTCCGGAGATAAATGTGAGAAGTGAGGGACATATGCTTGCTATGTTAAAATATTCTATGTTTGCAGTTGAAGAAAAAAAATCCAGAATACTTAACGTTGTTTGAGTTAAATAAAACAATTTAAATGTCTGTCTGGTGATGGTCTCCTCCTAATACAGCATGGCAAGAAAATCCTCCAAATATTAATGATTAACCCATTGAATTGGAGATAGTTCACCTCCCAATAACTTCATAAATATCTGCTTCAATTATCGTTGGTAAATGAAATAAATATAATATAAATAAATATATATATATATATTCTGATATAGCTGTAAAACTAATCTGAAAAGTTTTCAAAATAAATCACTATTTAAAAATGTAGAGTGTGTACCTTCTAAAAATGAAACATACATCTATCTCTGAGTTGTGAATAATATGTTTTAAGGTTATAACAACCAACAAGAATGCACTTTTATGTAGAAAACAATGATTAAATTGAGTTTTCCTGACTAGTGATTTAAATCATGATTTAAATCAAATCCACCCTGATTAACACTTTAACCAAAAAGAGCATTACTGTGCAAAATTACAGCCCTAATTCTGCAAGCCCCCAAGTAAGCAATTCATACTCATTCAAGCAGTCCCATTTACCTCAACAGGACTGCTCATATGAATAAGAATTTGCAGGACTTGACTTGTTAGTACAGCTATTATCATGACTTATAAAAACATTACAACATTCTTCAGTGTGATAAATATATTCTTCCACACTCTCTACAGATATCCCTTTTCTCCCACATCACTATTAAAACAATTACTTGTCTAAATTACTTGGAGCACAAGTAAATAATGTTTTCACCTCCCAGCTCATAGAGAGCCGAGATATTACATTATAAATTTTTGTACTTGTTTAGGAAAAAAGGGACAACTTTTTGAGCTTTGATTGTTCCTTTTCAAAAGTAAATTTTGTATAACAACCTTTATTCTCTTTTCAAACAAAATAAACTCTGAAAATTTAATCAGAATTAAATTAAATTATTTAATTTACCTGTCCATACAGTCGACAACAGTGCCCTAACTGGATATCGCTACTGCTTTTACAAATCATATGAAGTAATTTAAAAAAATAAGCTTAATCACTAAAATTATTCTGAAGTCAATGAAAAGATGAAAAGCATGTTGCCATGGAATGTAGTTATTTACAATACTGCTCTTTCTTCCAATGGGAAAGCAGGACTTCATTCTGAGCATTTTAGATTGAACAGCAGTTTACTGTATGTAAGGGAATTCTAGGGTTGACCACAACCAGGATATGGCTACACAGCCAAAACTACACACGAGCTAGCTTGAATCCAGGTAACTATGGCAATAAAGAAAGTGTGTATCAGAGCTACTATTGTCTTCTCAAGTCTGCAGACAACCTGAAACACCGGCTCAGATGAGTGAAGCCCTGAGCCACCTCACCAACACTAATCACACTGGTGTGTGTTAAAAGCTATATTTTAGCTTAACAACATTTTATCATTAACTATTTCATTGCTGATCACCTTAGACAGATGGGTGAGATTTTTAAAGTTGCTACAGTGAGAAAAATGCAAAGGAAGGAAAGAGAACTTAGAGAAATTCAGACTAGAAATAAGGCCTAAATTTTAAACAGTGAGGGTAATTAACCACTAGAACAACTGATTGGGATTCATAGTGGATTCTCCATCACTGGCTATTTTTAAATCAAGACTGGATTTTTTTTTAAAAAGAGATGCTCTAGGAATTATTTTGAGGAAATTCTATGCCTGTGTTACACAGGAGGTCATACTAGATGATCAATGGTCCCTTTTGGCCTTGGAATCTATGCTGAATGTGACAATAAGTTATTGAATAATGGTAATAAATAAAAGTTTAGTTACTAGATCAGGGGTCGGCAACCTTTCAGAAGTGGTGTGCCGAGTCTTCATTTATTCACTCTAATTTAAGGTTTTGCGTGCCAGTAATACATTTTAATGATTTTAGAAGGTCTCTTTCTAAAAGTCTATAATATATAACTAAACTATTGTTGTATGTAAAGTAAATAAGGTTTTTAAAATGTTTAAGAAGCTTCATTTAAAATTAAAATAAAATGCAGAGCCCGCTGGACCTGTGGCCAAGACCCGGGCAATGTGAGTGCCACTGAAAATCAGCTCGCGTGCCGCCTTCGGCGCACGTGCCATAGGTTGCCTACCTCTGTACTAGATAAAGGGCAGGTTGGTTCCCCCCGGGATCTTTGTACAAACTCCCACTGACATTAGTGCAGTGGTCCCCAAATTTTTTCAGTCATGCCTCCCCTTGCCCAGTCTGCACCCCCACCCCGGGTGCCATGATCGATTGCCAGGGCCAGGAATGGGGCCAGAGCTTGGAGCGGGAGCCAGGGGCCGACCCAGAGCTGGGGCCGTGGCCAGGAGTTGAGCCGTGGCTGGGTGGTACTCCCTCCCCTGTCCGTGTGAGGGCTGACCTGGACCCCGCTGCACCCCTCCCCCCGAACGTTTCTCTGCACCCTCCTCGGGGGGCACGCCCCACAGTTTGGGGACCACTGCATTAGTAAGAGATCGATTGTTAATCAAGGAAGTATGTAACCCTCAGTTCATATCCCAGCCCACAACTCATAATTAAAAATGGAATTCAGTCCTCTTTACAGAATGAACAACACTCCTGCCATCAATGCATATTAGAAGAAAAAAAATCTTACCTTCTCAATTCTGAATGACAAGGGAGGAAACTAATCCAATTTCCTCCTCATGCCAAGCCTCTACAGCTCAGTTTTGATTTAGAATTTAAGTGGCTCCATCTACCTAGCTTTGTTTGCAACACTAACCTCTTAAACCCTTTGTGGCAGTGCTCACTCAGGGCAGGTCTACACTACGGCCGCGGTCCACCGGCGGTTGATTTAGCGGGTCTAGTAGACCCGCCAAATCGACTGCAGAGTCGACCCCTGTACTCTACCCCCGACGAGAAGAGTAAGGCAAGTCGATGGGGTTTAGACCCCACGGTAACTTGACCTAAGGTACGTCGACTCAAGCTACAACTCCAGCCCAAGCCCAGAGGACTATACAGCAATGAAACAGCCCCGCAACCCGAGCCCCTTGAGCTCGGGTCGACTGGCAGAGACCAGCCGCAGGTTTATCTTTGCTATGTAGACATACTCTAAGGGCATGGCTACACTCGAAACTTCAAAGCGCTGCCGCGGGAGCGCTCCCGCAGCAGCACTTTGAAGTGCGAGTGTGGTCGCATGCCAGCGCTGGGAGAGCGCTCTCCCAGCGCTGCAGGTACTCCACCTCCACAAGGGGATTAGTTTACAGTTACAGCCACAAGGGCACTGTTTACACTGGCACTTTACAGTGCTGTAACTTGCTGCGCTCAGGGGGGTGTTTTTTCACACCCCTGAGCTAGAAAGTTGCAGCGCTGTAAAGCGCCAGTGTAGCCATAGCCTAAGTCTATTTATAAGGCCTAGTTCCACCAGGAGGCAATAATCAGCCACCCCAATGTGAAGAGCATAACTAACTGGTGTTTTATAATAATATATGGAGATATACCTATCTCATAGAGCTGGAAGGGACGCCGAAGGGTCATCGAGTCCAGCCCCCTGCCTTCACTAGCAGGACCAATTTTTGCCCCAGATCCCTAAGTGGCCCCCTCAAGGATTGAACTCACAACCCTGGGTTTAGCAGGCCAATGCTCAAACCACTGAGCTATCCCTCCCCCCTTTATCCCTTACTTGCAGGTGATGGAGGCTAAGTCCCATCACACCCCTCTAAGAGCCATGTGATATATTTTCCACGTAAAAAAAAAAGAATGTGGGGTTGATGGAATTAGTGATTCATATTCAGCACACCGTGGACTGCCGGATCAGTATAAATGCCATTTAGAGCCAGTAATTGTAATACTCAAAACAAACTCCTGGAAATATACAGTTTTTAATTAATCGACCCAGAGTACAGGAAGCCATTGAAGTGGGCAGTCATAACGGAAATAAGATTCTCATTTTGCACTCAACTCCTTAACCACTCTTCAATTAAAAGTTAACTCTAAAAGTATAATTAAAGTTATAGTTTAAATACAGAGCTAAAGATGCTACTTTCTCATATTGTTGTGCCCAAGCACTATAGATCATCTGCAGCAACACCACATACTAATGAGACATCTCATAGAATCATAGAACTGAAAGGGAACCTGAGAGATCATCTAGTCCGACTACAGTCCCCTGCACTTATGGCAGGATTGAGTATTATCTAGACAATTCCTGACAGGTGTTTGTCCAACCTGCTCTTAAAATTCTCCAATGATGGAGATTCTACAACCTCCCTAGGCAATTTATTCCATTACTTAACTACCCTGACAGGAAGTTTTTCCTAATGTCCAACCTAAACTGCCTTTGCTACAATTTAAGACCAATGCTTCTTGTCCTAGCCTCGGAGGTTAAGAAGAACATTTTTTCTCCGTCCTCCTTGTAACAAGCTTTTATGTACTTGAAAACTTATGTCCCCTCTCAGTATTCTCTTCTCCAGACTAAACAAACCTAGTTTTTTTCAATCATCCCTCATAAGTCATGTTTTCTAGACCTTTAATCATTTTTGTTGCTCTCCTCTGGACTTTCTCCAATTTGTCCACATCTTTCCTGAAATGTGACACCCAGAACTGGACACAATACTCCAGTTGAGGCCTAATCAGTGCGGAATAGAGCGGAAGAATTACTTCTCCTGTCTTGGGCTAGGTCCACACTACCCGCCCGGATCGGCGGGTAGCCATCGATGTAGCGGGGATCGATCTATCGCGTCTCGTCTGGACGCGATACATCGATCCCCGAACGCGCTCACATCGACTCCGTAACTCCAGCAGGGCGAGCGGAGTTCGCGGAGTCGACGGGGGAGCCGCGGACGTCGATCCCGCGCTGCGAGGACGCGAGGTAAGCGCGCCTAATTCGAAATAGAATACTTCGACTTCCGCTACGCTATTCTCGTAGCTGAAGTCGCGTAACTTATTTCGATCCCCGCCCCTAGTGTGGACCAGCCCTTGCTTACAACACCCCTGCTACTACATCCCAGAATGATGTTTGCTTTTTTTGCAACAGTGTTGCACTGTTGACTCATTTAGCTTGTGAACCCGAGATCCCTTTCCACAGTACTCCATCCTAGGCAGTCATTTCCCATTTTGTGTGTGCACGTTTGTTCCTTCCTAAGTGGAGTGTTTTGCATTTGTCCTTATTGAACTTCATCCTATTTACTTCAAACCATTTCTCCAGTTTGTCCAAATCATTTTGAAATTTAATCCTAGCCTCCAAAGCACTTGCAACCCCTCTCAGCTCGGTATCGTCCACAAACTTTAAGTGTACTCTCTATGCCATTATAAATCATAGATGAAGATACTGAACAGAACCGGACCCAAAACTGATCCCTGCAGCACCCCACTTGTTATGCCCTTCCAGCTTGACTGTGAACCACTGATAACTCTCTGGGAATGGTTTTCCAACCAGTTATGCACCTACCTTATAGTAACTCCACCTAGGTTGCATTTCCCTAGTTTGTTTATGAGAAGATCATGCAAGACACTATCAAAAGCCTTAAAGTTAAGATATACCATATCAACTGCTGCCCCCCATCCAAAACGCTTGTTAAGCCTGTCAATGAAAGCTATTGTGTTGGTCTGACATGATTTGTTCTTGACAAATCCATGCTGACTGTTACTTATCACGTTATTATCTTCTAGATGTTCGCAAATTGATTGCACAATATTTGCCCCTTTCCAATCCTCTGGAACCATTCTGGTCTTCCATGACTTTTCAAAGATAATCATTAATGGCTCAGATATCTTCTCAGTCAGCTCCTTGACTATTCTAGGATGTATTTCATCAGGCCTTGGTGACTTTAAGACATCTAACTTGTCTAAGGCTATGTCTACACTAGCACTTTTGTCGGTAAAGCTTTTTTCACACCCCTGAGCGACATAAGTTACACCGACAGATGTGCTGGCGTGGATAGCACGATGTCAGTGGGAGACGCTCTCCCGCTGCTATAGCTGCTGCCACTTGTCGGGGGTGGTTAAATTATGACAACAGGAGAACTACATACACGGGAGATCTTACCTTGCATCGGTACAGCAGTGCCACTGTAAGGTCTCTGGTGTAGACATAGCCTATGTAATTTTTAACTTGTTCTTTCCCTATTTTAGCCACTGATCCTACCACATTTTCACTGGCACTCACTATGTTAGATTCACTACTAACCTTTTTGGTGAAAACTGAAACAAAAAGGTAATTTAGCACTTCTGCCATTTCCACATGTTCTGTTATTTTCCCCCTCATCTCTGAAGTCCATCACTAACAATAACCAATTAAAATGCACAAATCTTGAAGTTGAGCAAGTATTTGAGTTTCTTATTTGGGAAAAGGGAGGAAGTAGTCAAAAATTTGTTTGTCAGTTTAATTTTAGTCTCACTTCCCTAGTTGTGTTAATTTATCTTGTTTTAATTTAAAATGTTAGATGCATTACAAACTCAAATAACTTATTTGGCAGTATCAGACATCAGTCTCTAGAGTAACCAAACAAATTTAATGAATATGAAGTCTTATGATGCTTCTAGACCATTATGGTCAATTTAGTCAATGTATTAAAGGAATCCTTAATCCATAGTTCCAGGTATGTGCAGTAGCTTTGCTTACTAAAAATACTTATGAAGTCAAGGATTAAAATCAGTAGCTGGGCAGCAGCCACATTTCTAAATAAAGTGGGACATTTTAGACTAAAAAAGTAGCCAAGTAGTACTGACTAGGAGTGCAATTCATTGTTCCCGAACATAGAAAAATTTCACTAAGTATTCACAAAACCAAGAGAGAAAAAAGCAACTGAAGGTAATAACCATTATACATTTAAAATAAGGCAAAAGAAAGAATAAGTCTTTTTTCTTGAATTGCTTTCAGAATAATGCAGTGGTTCTCAAACTTTTTTACTGGGGACCCCTTTCACACAGCAAGCCTCTGAGTGCGACCCCCCCTTATAAATTAAAAACATGTTTTTATATATTTAACACCATTATAAATGTTGGAGGCAAGGTGGAGTTTGGGGTGGAGGCTGACAGCTCGTGACCCCCCCATGTAATAGCCTTGTGAGCCCTTGAGGGGTCCCGACCCCCAGTTTGAGGACCCCTGGAATAACGCATCACGTTTAAAATTAGACTGTTTCAACAGATCAAATATACACTTCAATATACAAATTACAGAAATGCTAACAAACTTAGTCATGTTGACAAACGGAAGATTCAGGCAGTTTTACAAAAAAAATTTTAGTAATCGTATCGAACTGTTTCAAACCTCTTTAAATTTAACCATTTATTCATAGATTTGATTAGAGGTAAGTAGCTGCCCTGGATGAACTAAAAAGACAAGTTTCAGAGTAGCAGCCGTGTTAGTCTGTATCAGCAAAAAGAACAGGAGTACTTGTGGCACCTTAGAGACTAACAAATTTATTTGAGCATAAGCTTTCGTGGGCTACAGCATCCGAATGGAGCATCCGAAGAAATGGGCTGTAGCCCACGAAAGCTTATGCTCAAATAAATTTGTTAGTCTCTAAGGTGCCACAAGTACTCCTGTTCTTTTTGCTAAAAAGACAAGGTGGGTGAAAATGTCTTTTACAGAACCAACTTCTGTTGATGAAAGGGACAAGTTTTCAAGCTACACAGAGCTTTTTTTTTTCAGGTCTGGGAAAATACAACTAAATACAAGGTGGAACTTAGTTTAGCATAGTAGTCAACACACACTTTAAGGCCAGGGCTACACAACAGACCTACCAACCTATATCCACACCACTGAGCGACATAGTTAAAATGGCCTAACCCCCTGTGTAGACACCACTATGTCGACAGGAGAGTTTCTCCTGCCAACATAGCTACCACCTCTCAGGGAGGTGGATTAAACTACACAAACGGTAGAAGTTCTCCCGTCGGCGTAAGAGTATCTTCACGAATGTGCTGCAGCTGCACTGCTGTAGCACTGTATGTGAAGACAAGCCCTAAGACATTTCCCAGACGTGAAGAAGAGCTGTGTAGCTCAAAAGCTTGTCTCTTTCATCAACAGAAGTTGGTCCAATAAGAGATATTACCTCATCCACCCTGTCTTTAAAATCTATGGGACCAACATGGCTACAACAACACTGAAAACAACTTTAAACAGATCACATTTATGCAAAGTCCTCAAATTAAGTAGTGATAAATATTTGATTACTTATCTTCCATTTGCTATGTTTATTCAAATGTCTTCATGGAAACCCACAGGAGATGAGAGTAACAATAAATGGCATACCAATTAAGGATTATGTTTAACGGAAACTTCATACTGATTTGACCAGCCAACATCTATCTGTTCTTTTAAAAAACTTCATATATACAATGTGGCCAGGAACTGAATGCTGGTGTAAATCCTATATACTATTGCATTTGTCTAGAAATCCTTGTATTTATATAGTGCTTAGGCCCAGATGTTGCAACATGACACACAGGCAGATCCCCACTCACATGGAGACCCACTGAATTCAAGGGTATTCCACATTTGCACAGGTGTCTGTCCACACACACCAAGCTGGTCTGTAAAGAAATCCCCCTTCTGGCAACTGGCATTTACTGAGCCACGGAACATATATTTGCTTCAAGGGATAAGTTGCAACATGCATCATGAATTGTACACACTATACTTAAGCTCTCGCTCTCTCTTTTTAAAGAGTTAGCAGGGTAGTTTAAAAGAGACACAATCCCTACATGATTGTCACAACCCCGAAAAAAAACCCAACCAAGATTACACAAATGTAATCATTTTTTTTTTCAAGAAAAAAATCTGTCCTGCAAAATACTGTGCACAAACCCCAAATAAATCCCTAAACCCAAATATTTATTTCCACACAGCTACCCAGGATTTGGGGGTTTTAGTTTGAATATAGGGTGATTTATAAGTGAAGTGAAACAACAAAGCCAGACAACTAAAGACTATGGGCCCAACCCTGTTCCCATTTAAGCGAGTGAGAGGTTTACCCGCGGCTGCCACAGCCACGGGGTCCTTTCGAAGTGACAATAAATACAGGGCAGCTCGCTCCCCTCCAGTCACAATCCACTCCCATAACCGATGCTGTCAAGTTACAGGGAGTCTCCTCCCTCCTGCAGCCCAACACTCACATCCCCGCTGCGCGGAACCCCGGGGCCGGGGCACGCACACCCCCCGGGCCAGCCGGCCAGGGCAGCAGGGGGCTCCAGGCACTCGGTACGCCCCCTACGGGGAGGCAGAACTGGAGTCCCGCCCGCTGGCACTGCCTGCAGCGGGGCTAGGGGTGAGTAACCACCGGCCCGGGATGGGCACTGAGCACCTACAACTCCCAGCGCTGTCGCGCCCGAGCCCCCCCCATTGCCGCCCCGCACGGGGCTGGGGCCAGCGCCGGCACCTTGCCCTGCGGAGATGCGGGGGGAAACGCGTCCCCACCGACCTCCCCCAGGAGCAAACTCCCGCGGACGAAGCTTGACGGTCGAGATCCCGCACCCGAGGACGGGGTCGCGCCCTGCCCACCCCCACAGGGGCAGCTCCCGCGCCAGCCCAGCGACACGGGCTCCCAACATGGCCGCGGAGCAGCAGCCGGAGCCCAGGCAGCGAGAGCCCGCAGGGAAAGTTTGCCCGTCGCCGCCCGCCTGGCTCCTGCCACAGCCGAGCCTGCCGGTGCCTCGAGGACACGAGACCCGCCGCCCCCAGCCGCGCAACTTACCCAGGGGGAGCCCGGCCCGGCGCGCGCAGCTCTCTCCGCTCGGGCCCCAGCTGCGCTCACTCCTGCTAACTGCCAGCCGCGTCCCACACCCGCCCAGCCGCGCTCACACATAACCGTCCCGGGCAGCAGCTGCGGGAGGACGGGCTCTAGGGGCCCCGCCCCAGCCCTTGGGATCTAGGGGGAGGGGCTGCCGCCATCTTGGGAGAGGAGGGGAAGGGCTTCGCAGCGCTTGGCTGGGTGTGGGGATGAAGAGGCCCAGGAGCTTCCCACCGGGATATGAGCTGGGGGAATAGACGAAAGAGTCAACTCTTCCCACACTCACTGGAGAGTCTCCACCCTCCTCACAGACCTGCCTGCCCCCCACCCCCTTCACTCACTGAAGCGTCCCCCCTATAGCCCTGCCCCTTCATTCTCTGGAGACTCTCCACCCGCCCCACAGACCTGCCTCCCCCCCACCCCTACTTCACTGGAGAGAGTCCCCAAACCTGCCTGCCCCCCACCCCCTTCACTCTCTAGGGAGTCCCCCCTACACTCATTGGAGAGAATCCCCTGTACAGAGCTGCCCTTCCCCAACTCCCTCACTTGTAAAGACTCCCCCAGTGCAGACCTTACCCCAAGTCTCCTCATTGGTTGATGCAACTCCTTCCTTATTGTGGATTATTAAATTAAGGAGTGTTTTCAAAGTCTTCCTTTAGGGAGGGTTCCTCTTGATGCGGGTGAGTCAATGAACTATTTACAGTGTTTCGGATTGTTCCCACCGCTCATGCGATGACTGTATACTTCTGGAAAAATGTCATGTTTGAGTTGAACCCAACCCGATGTTAGTGTGGAGCAAATAAAAACAGTGTGAACAACTTCAGTCAGTTCTAAACTTTGGAAAGAAGTGGATTATTTTGATAAACAAGACACAATTAAACCTGATCTGCATCTTCTGCTCCTCTGACCACATCTTACCCTTACTTCACTTCTATGCAGGATTCTTCCTCATTAAATCTAATGAGACTCTTAGCCCTGTCGTCATCTCCTCCTGCTTTCTTTGATCTCCACGTGATTCTCTTCTGACTGCTCTTTTTGTCTCTTTTGCCTACTCTAGATCTAGACTCCGACTCTTTGCATTTCAGTGCA
This sequence comes from Platysternon megacephalum, assembly GCA_003942145.1. Classification (NCBI taxonomy): domain Eukaryota; kingdom Metazoa; phylum Chordata; order Testudines; family Platysternidae; genus Platysternon; species Platysternon megacephalum. The sequence continues at coordinate 1,085,990 of QXTE01000115.1, read as the reverse complement.
TACAGTTGCAACAGACTAATACTAAATTATGCCAACCTCCCTCCCCTCTTCAGTAAAACTTCTGATGATCCAGCCACCTTCCCTGAAATAATTGTTCTGTGAAGCACTCACGCAATTCTATGGGTTGTACAAGCTGAGCCCTTAGGTTGTAAGACTCTTGAGGCAGAGATTTATTAACTATTCAGCACACTTCATCTACTGCAGTGTTTTTCAGCTTTTTCCATACTGGGATCCTGCTCTCATCTAGCCAGGATCTATCTGGCACCCTCCTCCCATTTTGCAATATGGGAAAGGCAGAGAGTAGTTGCATCACCCTTACAGCTAGTCCCCAAGCTAGGAACTCGTGATATATTGCAGTGTTTCTCAGCTGATGGTGGGGAGCAGCCCCCAGGGAGGATCATGAAAGGCAATTGGGGGTGGGTGGGACATGAAGCATTGCAAATTTTATTGCAATTCTAATGCAAAAAATATCTTCTTCCCTCACTTCCTGCACATCCTTATCCTTCCACGTCAAGTATTCTCCGTCAACCTCATGAAACACACACACATTATATAGGCAGATCACTGTTGTCAATGCTAAATTTACTGTCAGAGTAAAAAGTGGAAGGGGGTCCTGAATTTTTTTTATTTTGAATAAGAGCTCGCCGATCTGATCTATTGTATTGCACCCTGTATACTAAAATGCCGCATAAAGGATCTCATTTCCCAATAGAATCCTTTACTCCTGTTTTAAATGACTACTTCAGTTGCCTACCCAAGTTTTTCAATACAACATTTTCAATCTTTTTTTCTGGTGACCCAGTTGAAGAAAATTGTTGCTGCCCGCAACCCAGTGGAGCTGGGGATGAGGGGGTTGAGGTGTGGGAGGGGCTCAGGGCTGGGGCAGAGGGTTGGGGTGTGGAGGTGAGAAATGGGGCCAGGAATGAGGAGTTCACAGTGTGGGAGGGGGCTCTGGGCTGGGGTAGGGGGTTGGGGTGCAGGAGGGGGTCAGGGCTCTGGGGTGGCGGTGCAGGCTCGGGGTGGGGCTGGGGATTTGGGGTGCAGGGGGGACTCTGGGTTTGTGGGGGCTCAGGGCTGGGGCAGGGGATTGTGGTGCGGGAGGGGGTCAGGGCTCTGGGCTGGGGGTCAGGGCTCTGGGGGGTGGGGATGAGGGGTGCAGGAGGGAGCTCTGGGTTTGGGGGGCTCAGAGCTGGGGCAGAGGGTTGGGGTATGGGAGGGGGTCAGGGCTCTGGGCTGGGGGTGCAGGCTCTGGGGTGGGGCCAGGGATGAGGGGTTTGGGGTGCAGGAAGGGGCTCTGGGTTTGGGGGGTCTCAGGGCTGGAGCAGGGGATGGGGCAGGGGGTTGGGGTGTGGAGGTGAGAGATGGGGCCAGGAATGAGGGGTTCACAGTGTGGGAGGGGGCTCTGGGGTAGGGGTGCAGGGGGGGGTCAGGGCTCTGGGGTGGGGCTGGGGATGAGGGGCTTGGGGTGCAGGAGGGGACTCTGGGTTTGGGGGGGCTCAGGGCTTGGGCAAGGGGTTGTGGTGCGGGAGGGGGTCAGGGCTCTGGGCTGGGGGTGCAGGCTCTGGGGTGGGGCCAGGGATGAGGGGTTTGGGGTGCAGGAAGGGGCTCTGGGTTTGGGGGGTCTCAGGGCTGGAGCAGGGGATGGGGCAGGGGGTTGGGGTGTGGAGGTGAGAGATGGGGCCAGGAATGAGGGGTTCACAGTGTGGGAGGGGGCTCTGGGGTAGGGGTGCAGGAGGGGGTCAGGGCTCTGGGGTGGGGCTGGGGATGAGGGGCTTGGGGTGCAGGAGGGGACTCTGGGTTTGGGGGGGCTCAGGGCTTGGGCAAGGGGTTGTGGTGCGGGAGGGGGTCAGGGCTCTGGGCTGGGGGTGCAGGCTCTGGGGTGGGGCCAGGGATGAGGGGTTTGGGGTGCAGGAAGGGGCTCTGGGTTTGGGAGGTCTCAGGGCTGGAGCAGGGGGTTGGGGCACGGGCTTACCTTGGGCGGCTCCTGCTCAGCGGCGGAGCGGGGGTGCTAAGGCAGGCTTCCTGCCTGTCCTGGCACCGTGGACCGCACTATGCTCCAGAAGCGGCCAGCACCATATCCGGCTCCTAGGCGGAGGAGCGCAAGCGGCTCTGTGCGGCTCTCGCATGAAGGCACCGCCCCCCTCCCAGCACCCATTGGTCAGAGTGCGGAGCCCGTGCTCAGGGCGGGGGCAGCGCACGGAGCTCCATGACCCCCCCCCCGCCTAGGAGCCGGACCTGCTGCTGGCCGCTTCCGGGGCGCACGGTGTCAGAACAGGTAGGGACTAGCCTGCCTTAGCTGGGCAGCACCGCCGACGGGACTTTTAATGGCCCGGTCGGCGGTGCTTACCAGAGCCACCACGACCCAGTGCCTTACATTCCGCGACCCAGTACTGGATTGTGACCCGCAGTTTGAAAACCACTGTTTTAGGCAACCCATTTGTGCTAATCCCTTGGTTGTAGGGTTACCACCTATTCTAAGATTTCTAGCACCTCACCATTTTTATAGGATACATTGTGCAAGCAGTAGAGGATGTTCACAGACCCTGAAATTGCTTTTTGCAGCCTATGAAACACTTTGGGAGATGGTAATATTTTTCCTGCAATATAATTATGTTATATACAGATTTGACCACATTGTATCACAGCCTAATGACACAACATCAAAATGTACAAGTTTGTGCTGTGAGAGAAACTCAGAAAAACAGCAACAACATTTTTGGTTCATTAAGAAGGTCTCACTTATATGAAGACAGTAGGGTTTGGGTTCTCCAATTTTCATATTCACCTAATTATTGGGCTGTGAAATTACTGGCTTTTTGGCAGAAAAGAAATGGCCCCAAATCCTTAATCTATGAAAAATCCAAATTAAGAAACTAACTGGTGGCGTGTCCAAAGGGAAGTTTTTGGTATTTCTCCCCCAGAGCCTTGGTTTTAAAGATGACTGCATTTAAAAAAAAAAAAAAAGGAACAAATCCTACCTTGGCCCAAGTGGCTACAGTGAAACTTGATCTGTTATGCTGCATGGGGTTGGGGTGGAAGGGCAGAATTAGGGAGGCTGCACAGGGAGTGTGCACCTATTGCTAAGACTAAGATTTTGTCACAAAGTGACTTCCAAAGACCTCCGTGACATTTTTGCTTCAGCCCCGGGGTGGCAGGGCTGGACCTGCTGTCTGCCAGTGGGGCCCACCTGCAACTCCCAGCCACTGCGGAAAGCGGGGGCCCCCTCGCAGTCCCCAGCCAGCACCACAGGTGGCAGGGGGCCCGCTGCCCTCCCAAGCCACCACTGTGAGTAGTGGAGGGATCCCCACAGCTCCAAGCCTCTGCCGTAGTTGGGGGCACCCCGCAGCTCCCAACTGCCATGGGTAGACCCCACAGCTCCAAGCTGCTGCCAGCAGCAGGGGGAACCCCGTGTGTTCAGTCACCATGGGTGGGGGGAACCCTGGAGCCCCAGCAGCTCCTCCCCCACTTCAGTGGAGCTGGGTCAGTTCACATCAGTATCTGATTCCAGGTTTCTACCGCATTGTACTTCTATTAGTGGGTGAACAGCAGACATCCACTTTTTTCCATCCATGTTGCAATGGTGATCCAATATCTGGTTTGCCTGTATGCGAAGACTTCCAAATCTTTGTTTGCCAAGATGCTCTTTTGATCTGATCTTCAAAACTGCCCTCACATGGTGGGGGTTTGGCCAGTGACTAGTCATTTTTGGTGGCTAGATGGCAGCACAAGCAATTCAGGTCTCTGTGGGTCTCCTTTTCTTTCTTGCTCTGGTCATACAGCATTGCTATCAACTTCCTTGCTGCAGAAATTGCAGCTTGTCCGTCTGTGACACAGAGGCTTATTGATGGTTTACTATTCTGTGTCAGCAACACTTGTCAGGCCTGACATACTCAATGTACTCCAACTCACTGTTGTCATAATCTGTATCTAAAAAGTATCGTGTAAGGTATCATATGCAAACTGGTGACACACTGGTCCTGAAAATCATTGTGTGGTGTAAAAACAACGAGGAATCCTTGTGGCACCTTAGAGACTAACACATTTATTTGGGCATAAACTTTCATGGGCTATAACCCACTTCATCAGATGCATGGAGTGGAAAATACAGTAAGCAGGTATAAATATACAGCATATGAAAAGATGGGAATTGCCTTACCAAGTGGGGGGGGTCAGTGCTAACGAGACCAATTCAATTAGGGTGGATGTGGTCCATTCCCAACAGTTGACAAGAAGGGGTGAATATCAACAGAGGGAAAATTACTTTTTGTTGTGCTAACGAGGCCAATTCAATCAAGGTGGATGTGGCCCATTCCCAGCAGTTGACAAGAAGGTGTTAGTATCAACAGAGGGAAAATTATTTTTTGCAGTGACCCAGCCACTCCCAGTCTTTATTCAGGCCTAATTTGATGGTGTCAAGTTTGCAAATTAATTCCAGTTCTGCAGTTTCTCGTTGAAGTCTGTTTTTGATGTTTTTTTGTTGAAGAATGGCAACTTTTAAGTCTGTTATTGAGTGTCCAGGGAGATTGAAGTGCTCTCTTACTGGTTTTTGAATGTTACAATCCTTGATGTCTGATTTGTGTCCATTTATTCTTTTGCATAGAGACAGTCCAGTTTGGCCAATGTACATGGCAAAGGGGCATTGCTGGCACATGATGGCATATATCACATTGGTAGATGTGCAGGTGAATGAGCCCTTGATGGTGTGGCTGATATGGTTGGGTCCTATGATGGTGTCCCTTGAATGGATATGTGGACAGAGTTGACAACGGGGTTTGTTGCAGGGATTGGTTCCTGGGTTAGTGTTTCCGTTGTGTGGTGTGTAGTTGCTGGTGAGTTGCTTCAGGTTGGGGGGCTGTCTGTAAGTGAGGACTGGCCTGTCTCCCAAGGTCTGTGAGAGTGAGGGATCGTCCTTCAGGATAGGTTGTAGATCCTTGATGATGCGCTGGAGAGGTTTTAGTTGGGGGCTGTAGGTGATGGCTAGTGGCATTCTGTTACTTTCTTTTTTGGGCCTGTCCTGTAGTAGGTGATGTTCTGGGTAGGGTGACCAGAGGGCAAGTGTGAAAAATCGGGACAGAGCGTGGGGGGTAATAGGTGCCTATATAAGAAAAAGCCCCCAAAATCGGGACTATAAAATCGGGACATCTGGTCACCCTGCTTCTGGGTACCCTTCTGGCTCTGTCAATGTGTTTCTTCACTTCCCCAGGTGGGTATTGTAGTTTTAAGAACTCTTGATAGAGATCCTATCGGTGTTTTTCTCTGTCTGAGGGATTGGAGCAAATGCGGTTGTATCTTAGGGCTTGGCTGTAGACAATGGATTGTATGATGTGGTCTGGATGAAAGCTGGAGGCATGTAGGTAAGTATAGCGGTCAGTAGGTTTCCGGTATAGGGTGATGTTTATGTGACCATTGCTTATTTGTACTGTAGTGTCCAGGAAGTGGATCTCTTGTGTGGACTCGTCCAGGCTGAGGTTGATGGTGGGGTAGAAATTGTTGAAATCAATGTGGAATTCCTCAAGGGCCTCCTTCCCATGGGTCCAGATGATGAAGATGTCATCAATGTAGCGCAAGTAGAGTTGGGGCACTAAGGGATGAGAGCTGAGGAAGCGTTGTTCTAAGTCAGCCATGTGTATGTATGGGGAGTGTACAAAGAGTTATAAGTATGTGCTAGAATTATGTTCTTAAAATATGTTTGGCAAGCAATGTATAAGCCAAGTCTGCTTTAGACAAAGAAATGTATATGCTTGTCTGACCAGCCTGGTTGTCGGGCAGAGACATTGAAGTTACTTTTACATAAATGGTAAGCAAAGTCATCAAATTAGTGAGTAAGGGAGATAGCTCTTTCCTATCACAAATGGGAAGGAGATTGATAAATTAACATGTTGTCAACTCCCTGGTGGACACAACAAGCTGAGCCCCCAGGAGGACTTCCTGCCTCCTGAGGCACAGTCATGGAACTTTGGAAGATAATAAGCAAGGACACAAAGTCATTTTTGCATCTGTAATGGGGGACATTCACCTCTTGAGTGCCTCCTAATGCTACATGTGGTACTGCAAGCCTTTTTCCTCTCCTGGTGCCCCCTATAGGTTGTTGACCTCATTTGGCGGGTCTTCAGTGGCTCAGCCCTCCGGCTGAGTCACACGATCAAAATGAACCCCTTCCGGGTTTTGACATTTGTCATTTAACATTAAACACAGATATTTTCTCCCCAGTATCAATTAGGGATGACACAGAGTCACATCCTGTTAATGCATGTACTGCAGGAAGTATGTTGGAGAAGTCAGGAGTGAGTGTGTCACAAGTTGCATGCAGAGGTATGAAGCAATACTTGTCAGTTGTGCTGGTAATGGTGCCTGTTTCAATCCACATGGTATCTGTGCATTCCATTTTTGGAAAGTAGTGAACAGAAAGGACCAAAACAACTGTATCAGGTGACATAATTACCATGGTTCCTTTGACACCAAGAGAACCAAAAGCTATATGGGCACATACAGCATGTATAAGAATGGCCATACTGGGTCAGACCAAAGGTCCATCTAGCCCAGTATCCTGTCTTTCGACAGTGGCCAATACCAGGTGCCCCAGAGCAAATGAACAGAACAGGTAATCATCAAGTGATCCATCCCCTGTTGCCCATTCCCAGCTTCTGGCAAACAGAAGCTAGGGCCACCATCCCTGTCCATCCTGGCTAATAACCATTGATGGACCTATCCTCCATGAACTTATCAAGTTCTTTTTGGAACCCTGTTATAGTCTTTGCCTTCACAACATTCTCTGGCAAGGAATTCCATAGGTTGACTGTGCGTTTTGTGGAGAAGTACTTCCTTCTGTTTTAAATCTGCTGCATATTAATTTCATTTGGTGACCCCTAATTCTTGTGTTATGAGAAGGAGTAAATAACACTTCCTTATTTACTTTCTCCACACCAGTCTTGATTTTATAGACCTCTATCATATCCCCCCTTAGTGGTCTCTTTTCCAAGCTGAAAAGTCCCAGTCTTATTAATCTCTACTCAATTGTCAGCCATTCCATACCCCTAATCATTTTTGTTGCTCTTTTCTAAACCTTTTCCAATTCCCGTATATCTTTTTTGAGATGGGGCGACCATATCTGCACGCAGTATTCAAGATGTGGGCATACCATGGATTATATAGATGCAATATGATATTTTCTGTCTTATTATCTATCCCTTTCTTAATGATGCCCAACATTCTGTTCATTTTTTTGACTGCCGCTGCACTTTCAGTGGATGTTTTCAGATAACTATCCACAATGACTCCAAGATCTCTTTCTTGAGTGGTAACAGCTAATTTAGACCCCATCATTTTATATGTATAGTTGAGATTATGTTTTCAAATGTGCATTACTTTGCATTTATCAACATTGAATTTCATCTGCCATTTTGCTGCCCAGTCACCCAGTATTGAGAGATCCTGTTGTAGTTCTTCGCAGTCTGCCTGGGACTTAACTATCTTGAGTAGTTTTGTATTATCTGTAAATTTTGCCACCTCACTGTTTACCCCTTTTTCCAGATCATTTATGAATATGTTGAATAGGACTGGGCCCAGTAAAGACCCCTGGGGGACACCACTATTTACCTCTCCCCATTCTGAAAACTAACCATTGATTCCTACCCTTTGTTTCCTATCTTTTAATCGGTTACCAATCCATAAGAAGACCTTCCCTCTTAGCCCATGACAGGTTACTTTGCTTAAGATGCATGCAGAAGAATCCTTATGTCCACTTCCTCCTGAGTATTGTACAAGTCCTGGGCTTCTTCAACACCTATACTAGTAATGGACTTTACTTCCTCACCATTGGAAAAGCCTCCAGCATGAAGGCATGTTTGTGCTGGGTGTGCTCCTACACTCTCGTGCATTTTGACCCATATATTCACCGAGGAATTTTTCAAATGGCTGCTTGTTGGAGGCTATGTGTAGACATTTTTTCCATGGATGTACAGGATGTCCTCCAATCACCTGGTATTTCTTGCATCCAACTTTAGGTCCTGTCTGGTACTGTCTTTCTGCAGTTTTCATGTAGTTATTGTTGTCATATCTGTCAAACACTTTGATGACAGAATTAGCTTTTTCAAATTATTTTAGGACTGCCTCAAGTACTCAGCAGCCAGTTCATTGAATGCAAGGAATTTGTCTCCAGTCATCATTTGTATGACAGCCATGACATTTCTGATGTACAATGTGGTTTCTTTGTTGCATGCTTTTAGCTCATAGATTCTTTCATCTTGAACTTCCAGCTGATGCTCTAATTCAGCTTTGTCTGTTCTTCTCATTGTTCCATCACCACAGAAGAGGGACATAGGCACTGGTCCAAGTGAGTGACTAAGAACAGTTGCCATTGAAACATCATCTCTGTATCTTGCTAAGAATAGGGCTCTGCAGAAAACAATTTCTGGGCTGATAGCTGCTGTGATTGTCCCTCCCTTGCCAAACTTAAATATGGTTTTATTGGCCATGTCAGTAAATGTTTTGATGCCAGATTTCTTGACTGGGCTGAAGAAGCTACGTGTCCTATCAGAATCAAGCCACCTTTCACAAATCTCTCCATTTGTTCTTCACCAATATCAGCTATTTTCAGCTCTCTTGTACATCTGATGTTACATGCAGTCCAGTAGGTATCTTGATAAGCATCTCTGGATGTGATTCAGGGTCAAATGGGTTATAGAATCATAGAATATCAGGGTCATCTAGTCCAACCCCCTGCTCAAAATAGGACCAATCCCCAGACAGATTTTTGCCCCAGATCCCTAAATGGCCCCCTCAAGGATTAAACTCACAACCTTGGGTTTAGTAGGGCAATGCTCAAACCACTGAGCTATCCCTCAGAGAACTGTTATGCTGTCCTAGCAATGAGGAATCACCCCCAAAGGTGGAGGAGGAGAAGCCATGTACTCCCAAGGCTGGGAGGATCACAGCCACCACTTCCAGGAGGAAACATAGGGTAGTGGTTGTTGGTGACTCTCTTCTGAGGGGGACAGAGGCACCCATCTGTCGCCCTGACATGGCATCCCGGGAGGTATGCTGCCTGCCAGAAGCCTGTATCCGAGACGTTACGGAGGGATTGTTGAGGATCATCTGGCCCTCTGACTACTACCCCCATGCTACTCATCCATGTGGGAATGAATGATACTGCGAGGTACAACCCTCAGCAGATCAGAAGTGACTACAGGGCTCTGGGAGTAAGGATGAAGGGATTCAGAGCATAGGTGATGGTCTCTTCGATCCTTCCATTCAAGGGTAGAGGCCCAGGCAGAGACAGATGCATCCTGGAGGTGAATGCCTGGCTGCGAGGATGGTGTCACCAGGAGTTCTTCGGTTTCCTTGACCACGGGATGCTGTTCCAGGAAGAAGGTCTGCTAAACAGAGATGGGGTCCACCTGTTGAGGAAGAGGAAGAGCATATTTGGATACTAACCTAGTGAGGAGGGCTTTAAACTAGGTTCGAAGGGGGCAGGTGACCAAAGCCCACAGGTAAGTCAAAAACATGGAGACCTGGGAGAAGGGTCAGAATTTGGGGGGGAGCATGGGCTGTTATAGCAGGGATAAGGGAGAAACAAGACAGAACTGGGGGGGGGGGGATCAAATCAGTATCTTAGATGTCTGTACACTAATGCGAGAAGTATGGGGAATAAGCAAGAACTCGAAATGCTAATAAATAAACACAACTATGACATAGTTGGCATCTGTGACAGGTTGGATCACAGAAAACCCCTTGGGAACTGCCAACTGATGTGCTGAGTCTACCTCTGAGTCCGTTTTCCCTGGCAGCTTGGGACTTCAGTGTCCTGCCTGGTTTGAGCGAGACACGCTTGCCTGCTGCAAACACAGACCCAGGTCTGACCCACGTCCCCAAAAGCTGCAGGCTTAACTGAAAACAGCTTAAGAAGTGTTCCTGTCTCCAACACTCAGATGCCCAGCTGCCAATGGGGTCCAAACCCCAAATAAATCCATTTTACCCTGTATAAAGCTTATACAGGATAAACTCATAAATGGTTCACCCTCTATAACACTGATAGAGAGATATGCACAGCTGTTCGCCCCCCCCCAGGGATTAATACATACTCTGGGTTAATTAATAAGTAAAAAGTGATTTTATTAAATACAGAAAGTAGGAGTTAAGTGGTTCCAAGTAATAACAGACAGAACAAAGTGAATTACCAAGCAAAATAAAATAAAAAACGCAAGTCTAAACCTAATACAGTAAGAAAGTGATTACAGATGAAAATCTCACCCTCAGAGATGTTTCAATAAGCTTCTATCACATACTGGACACCTTCCTAGTGTGGGCCCAATCCTTTCCCCTGGTACAGTCCCTGTTTCAGCTCAGGTGGTAGCTAGGGGATTTCTCATGACTGCAGCCTCCTTTGTTCTGTTCCACCCCCTTATATATCTTTTGCACAAGTCGGGAATCCTTTTCCCCCCTCTGGGTTTCCACCCCTCCTTCTAAATGGAAAAGCACCAGGTTAAAGATGGATTCCAGTTCAGAGTTATATATCATATTTCTAGTTTCAGATACAAGAGTGTTACATTTATACAAATAGGATGACCACACTCAGTAGATTATAAGCTTTGTAATTATACCTTACAAGAGACTTTTTGCATGAAGCATATTCCAGTAACATTATATTCACACTCATTAGCATATTTTCATACAGTCGTACAGAGTGCAATGTTACAGCATCACAGAGACTTGGTGGGATAATACGCATGACTGAAATATTGGTATAGAAGGGTACAGCTTGCTCAGGAAGGACAGACAGGGAAAAAAGGGAGGAGGTGTTGCCTTATATATTAAAAATGTATACGCTTGGACTGAGGTTGAGATGGAAATAGGCGAGAGACTTGTTGAAAGTCTCTGGGTAAGGATACAAAGGGTAAAAAATGAGGGTGATGTCATGGTAGGGGGCTACTACAGATGACCTAACCAGAAAGAAGAAGTGAATGAGGCTTTTTTTAAACAACTAACAAAATCATCCACAGCACAGGACTTGGTGGTGATGGGGGACTTCAACTACTCAGACACCTGTTGGTGAAAATAACACAGCAGGGCACAGATTATCCAACATGTTCTTGGAATGTATTGGAGACAATTTTTTATTTCAGAAGGTGGAGAAAGCTACTAGGGGAAAGGCTGTTCTAGATTTGATTTTGACAAATAGGGAGGAACTGGTTGAGAATTTGAAAGTGGAAGGCAGCTTGGGTGAAAGTGATCATGAAATGGTAGAGTTCATGATTCTAATGAATGGCAGGAGGGAGCACAGCAAAATAAAGACAATGGATTTCAAGAAGGCAGACTTTAGCAAACTCATGGAGGGGGTAGGTAAGATCCCATTGGAAGCAAGTCTAAGGGGAAAAACAATTGAAGACAGTTGGCAGTTTTTTCAAAGAAATATTATTAAGGGCGCAGGAAAGATAGGAAGTATGGCTTAACTAGGAGATCTTCAATGATCTAAAACTCAAAAGAGAGTCCTACAAAAAGTGGAAACTAGGTCAAATTAGAAAGGATGAATATAAATAAATAACAAGTATGTAGGGACAAAAAGGCATAAAACGAGATCAAACTAGCTAGAGACATAAAAGGTAAGAAGAAAACATTCTACAAATACATTAGAAGCAAGAGGAAGACCAAGGACAGGATAGGTCCGTTACTCAATGAGGGATGAAAAACAGTAATAGATAATGTGGAAATGGCAGAGGTGCTTAATGACTTATTTGTTTCGGTTTTCACCAAGAAGGTTGGTGGCCATTGGACGTCTAACATAGTGAATGCAGTGAAAATCAGGTATGATCAGAGGCTAAAACAGGAAAAGAACAAGTTAAAAATTACTTAGACGAGTTAGATGTTTTCAAATCACCTGGGCCTGATGAAATGCATCCTAAAATACTCAAGGAGCTGACTGAGGAGATATCTGAGCAATTAGCGATTATCTTTGAAAAGTCATGGAAAACAGGGGAGATTCCAGAAGATTGGAAAAGAGCAAATATAGTGCCAATCTATAAAAAGGGAAATAAGGACAACCAAGGGAATTACAGACCAGACAGCTTAACTTCTATACCCAGAAAGATAATGGAGCAAATAATTAAGCAATCAATTTGCAAACATCTAGAAGATAATAAGGTGATAAGTAACAGTCAGCATGGATTTGTCAAGAGCAAATTGTGTCAAACCAACCTGATAGCATTCTTTGACAGGGTAACAAGCCTTGTGGATAGGGGGAAAGCAGTAGATGTGGTATATCTTGACTTTAATAAAGCTTTTGATACTGTTTTGCATGACCTTCTCATAAACAAACTAGGGAAATGCAACCTAGATTGTGCTACTATAAGATGGGTGCATAACTGGTTGGAAAACCATTCCCAGAGAGTAGTTATCAGTGGTTCACAGTCATGCTGGAAGGGCAAAACAAGCGGGGCCCTGCAGGGATCAGTTCTGGGTCCGGTTCTGTTCAGTATCTTCATCAATGATGTAGATAATGGCATAGAGAGTACACTTATAAAGTTTGTGGACAATACCAAGCTGGGAAGGGTTGCAAGTGCTTTGGAGGTTAGGATTGTAATTCAAAATGATCTGGACAAACTGGAGAAATGGTCTGAAGTAAATAGGATGAAATTAAATAAGGACAAATGCAAAGTACTCCACTTAGAAAGGCGCAATCAGTTGCATACATACAAAATGGGAAATGACTACCTAGGAAGGAGTACTGCAGAAAGGGATCTGGTAATCATAGTGCATCACAAGCTAAATATGAGTCAACAGTGTTACACTGTTGTGCCAAAAAAAAAAAAAAAAAAAAAAGGCAAATGTCCTTCTGGGATGTATTAGCAGGAGTGTTTGTAACAAGCAAGACACGAGAAGTAATTTTTTCACTCTAATTCATGCTGATAAGGTCTCAACTGGAGTATTGTGTCCAGTTCTGGGTGCCACATTTCAGGAAATATGTGGAGAAATTGGAGAAAGTCCAGAGAAGAGCAACAAAAATGATTAAAGGTCTAGAAAACATGACCTGTGAGGGAAGATTGAAAAAAATGGGTTTGTTTAGTCTGGAGAAGAGAAGACTGAGAGGGGACGTAACAGTTTTCAAGTACATAAAAGGTTGTTACAAGGAGGAGGGAGAAAAATTGTTCTTCTTAACCTCTGAGGATAGGACAAGAAGCATTGGTCTTAAATTGCAGCAACGGAGGTTTAGGTTGGACATTAGGAAAACTTCCTGCCAGGGTGGTTAAACACTGGAATAAATTGCCTTGGGAGGTTGTGGAATCTCCGTCATTGGAGATTTTTAGGAGCAGGTTAGACAAACACCTGTCAGGGATGGTCTAGGTAATACTTAGTCCTGCCATGAGTGCCGGGGACTGGACTAGGTGACCTCTCGAGGTCCCTTCCTGTCCTATGATTCTATGATTAAATACAAAATAAAACCTTCTACCAGGCAGACTAAATCAGGGGTTCTCAAACTGGGGGTCAGGACCCCTCAGGGGGTCACAAGGTTATTACATGGGGGGTCACAAGCTGTCAGCCTCCATCCCCAAACCCTGCTTTGCCTCCAGCATTTATAATGGTGTTAAATATATTAAAAAGTGTTTTTAATTTAGGGGGGGGGGTGTCGCAGTCAGAGGCTTGCTATGTGAAAGGGGTCACCAGTACAAAAGTTTGAGAACCACTGGACTAAATGCTACATTTTATGTACAAAAGCTTACACATGGAGCAGCATTTTTGATGGGTGCCACCTGGAACTGGGATACCACTGAGCCCACCTGACTCACCAGCCTGGGCTTCCTTTACACTGTACTGCTATGACAGGCCCTCAAGCCCCCTCCAGCATACATACAGGTAGGGACACACCCAGCTGCAGCTACACACAGATGCTGAGATCAGCTCTGCATGGGAAGGCTCAGATAAGGCACCTCCCAGTTCCTAAGCACACACACCCCTTTTGAAGTGTAAACCCAAAATTATACCATCTTGCACTGCACAGGGAACTGTGCAGCATAAGCTCATGAAATTTGCCCCCACCCTCAATGTGGATGAAGATATGCAACAGCTTTCTGCCCCCAGTTATGATTTCCACACACACTGGTTTTAGACAAAACAAAAACAAGGTACAAAAACTACAAAAGATAGATTTTAAGTGATTATAAGGGATAACAAACAGATCAAAGCAGATTACTTAGCAAATAAACAAAAAAGCAATCTAAGCTTAATATACTAAAGACATTGGATATAAGTAGCAAATTCTCACCCTAATTGTTTTTTTAGGCAGTTAGGAGATATTCTTGAGGGCAGGGTTGCTGGAACCATTTTTATAGTGGGGGTGCTGAGAGCCATTGAACCAAACTGTGAACCCTGGATATAATGGAAACCACTTCAAGTCAGGGGGTGCTACAGCACCCCCCACAGCTCTAGTTCCAGCACCTATGCTTGAGGGCAAGCTGCACTTGCTTGCAGCTTAAAACTCCAGGTATCCCTTTCACAGGCTAGAAATCCCTCTAGCCTGGGTTCAGCCCTTCTCCCCTAGTCCAGTCTTTGTTCCTCAGGTGTTTCCAGCAATTTTTCTGGGCGGGGAGTCAGTGAAGAACCACGATGATGTCACTCCGCTGCCTTAAATAGCTTTTGCATATGGCAGGAACCCTTTGTCTCCCCACTTGGTTCCCACGCCCGGTCAGTGCAAAAACACTAGTATTCCAAGATGGAGTCCAGTGCCAGGTGACTTGGTCACATACCCCTGTAGGGACACAGCAGCCATGACTCAGAAGCTGTTTGTAGGGTCCTCAGGAAGGCTCCCCGGTGGGAGAGTAGCATCTTCTAAGACCTATTGTTTTCCCTAATGGCCCTTCCCAGCCAGCCATCTAGACTGATTGCATTCTGCCTAATGGACTTTCCCCAGGAATAAACACATTTGTAATAGATGCATAGACAATATTCCTAACTTCAAATACCAAAATGATACATGCATACAAATAGGATAATCATATTCAGTGAATCATAACCTTTTCAGTGATATCTTACATACCTATCTGGCATAAAATACATCATAGTTATGCCATAATCGTATCATAATAATATTACTATGAAGAATATGGGGCATACTGCTACAGCATTATATTAGGAAATCACGTACATTTATATCTACTCACTATGCAGTACAAACTATGGGCATGCAATCTGCTTCTGGTGCACAACATATAATGAGACAGATCTGGTCAGCAAATTTCAATTGAAAATATAGAAAATTATTATAATTGCTTGTGAGATACTTTGATAATTCAGAATGTGCAGTGTGAAACATTTCATGTTAGTACATTGCAAAATGTTGATATCTGTCATTTTTTGCCCCATGATAAAAAATGTTCTTCATTTCTTAAAAAAAAACAAAAAACCCACAAAACTTGCCCATGCAAAACCAATACAAATCTTTTAATGCATTGTCATTTGGTAGCTTTGACCAATAAAGCTCACATTAAGGTGTTGAAATTAAATTAAACAGTAAAAAGTTATAGTCATGTTGCAGTGTTTCTGGCAGTGTGAAAAATATGACATTTTCTCATTTTGGGTACCATTGTTTCACCTTGCCTAGAGGCATACCGTACCACTTGACAGCTCCTCATCTAAATGTACATAAAATAAGCTTTCAAATTATATATGATGTGGGTGTGTGTAGCGTGGGTACATTACATTTCAAAAATATAGCCCTTTTTGGAAAATTGTCACATGCCTATAAGCACTGAAGGAGCAGCACAGCCAAGAGTGAGAGTTATATTCTACTCCAACCTGGACATCAATATAATTGTTTACCAAGTTCTAATCAATTACACCTATGCCAACCCACTGAAGGCAATACACAGATGTAACTGAGGGCCCAATTTGAACAGAAGAACTCTATTATTGATTGTATATGAAAAGAACAAAACACAGCTTGACTCGGGTTGAAATCCTGGCCCCAGTGCAATCAGTGGGAGTTTTGCTGTTGACTTCAATGGAGCCAGAATTTCACCCTCTGAGCCCAGGACTAGTTAGAAAAAAATGTTTTTACAGCTAAACTGACCATAGAATCACAGAATCATAGAATATTAGGGTTGGAAGGGACCTCAGGAGCTCATCTAGTCCAACCCCTTGCTCAAAGCAGGACCAGTCCCCAACTAAATCATCCTAGCCAGTGCTTTGTCAAGCCTGACCTTAAAAACCTCTAAGGATGGAGATTCCACCACCTCCCTAGGTAACCCATTCCAGTGCTTCACCACCCCCTTAGTGAAAAAGTTTTTTCTAATATCCAACCTAAACCTCTCCCACTGCAACTTGAGACCATTACTCCTTGTTCTGTCATCTGGTACCACTGAAAACAGTCTAGATCCATCCTCTTTGGAACCCCCTTTCAGGTAGTTGAAAGCAGCTATCAAATCCCCCCTCATTCTTCTCTTCTGCAGACTAAACAATCCCAGTTCTCTCAGCCTCTCCTCATAAGTCATGTGCTCCAGCCCCCTAATCATTTTTGTTGCCCTCCGCTGGACTCTTTCCAATTTGTCCACATCCTTTTTTATAGTGTGGGGCCCAAAACTGGACACAGTACTCCGGGTGAGGCATCACCAATGCCGAACAGAGGGGAATGATCACGTCCCTCGATCTGCTGGCAATGCTCCCACTTATACAGCCCAAAATGCTGTTAGCCTTCTTGGCAACAAGGGCACACTGTTGACTCATATCCAGCTTCTCGTCCACTGTAACCCCTATGTCCTTGTCTGCAGAACTGCTGCCTAGCCACTTGGTCCCTAGTCTGTAGCAGTGCATGGGATTCTTCCATAATAAGTGCAGGACTCTGCACTTTTCCTTGTTGACATCATCAGATTTCTTTTGGCCCAATCCTCTAATTTGTCTAGGTCCCTCTGTATCCTATCCCTACCCTCCAGCATATCTACCACTCCTCCCAGTTTAGTGTCATCTGCATATTTGCTATGGAAATCATTAAGACAAGCATGGAGCCCCCCAGTGCCATTTTTATAGAGTCACTTCAGAGTAGAACTGCAGTTTAACATACATAGAATAGATCAGTTATGCTGCTTACATGTGATACTGATATGAGTAAAAGGCAGTCTACAGAAAACTTACTTATATCTTAAAAGACTGTTACTGTTACTTTACATTAAAAAACAAAATAGTTAAAATCAAGTACATCCTGTGTGTTTTTACCCTATATTATACAGATTTCACAGGGGAAACCAGGGGTCCTGACCCAAAAGGGAGTTGCAGGGGGGTCGCAAGGTTATTTTACGGAGGTCGCAATATTGCCACCCTTACTTCTGTGCTGCCTTCAGAGACGGTTGGAGAGTGGTGGCTGTTAGCCAGGTGCCCAGCTCTGAAGGCAGTGCCCCGCCAGCAGCAGTGCAGAAGTAAGGGTGGCAATACCATACCATGCCACCCTTACTTCTGTGCTGCTGCCTTCAGAGCTGGGCAGCCAGAGAGTGGTGGCTGCGACTGAGAGCCCAGCTCTGCAGGCAGCAGCGCAGAAGTAAGGATAGCAATACCATACCGTGCCATCCTTACTCTTGTGCTGCTGCTGGCAGCAGCTCTGCCTTCAGAGCTGGGCTCCTGGCCCGCAGCTGCTGCTCTCTGGCTGCCCAGCTCTGAAGGCAGAGATGCCGCCAGCAGCAGCAGCGCAGAAGTAAGGGTAGCAGTACTGCAACCCTTCCTATAATAACCTTGTGACCACCCCATTTTTTGGGTCAGGATCCCTATAATTACAACATTGTGAAATTTCACATTTAAAAAGCTGAAATCATGAATTTTACAATTTTAAAAATCCTATGACTGTGAAATTGACCAAAATGGACCGTGAATTTGGTGGGGCCCTACCTAGAAGAAATCAACCCCATTTATCTTTGTATAAATCATAAACTGAAGTTAGGAATTCCACTCATTGGTTATCTTGTTCAGCGTTATAGACTTGACAGGACAAATTCTGCTCTGCAGTGAACAAGAATTCTAACTGTAGTGTGCATAATTAACTAGATATAAAGGAATGTATTGGCTGTTATCTTTGGGGTGCATTCTCTGCACATTTTATTGCTCCTACCTGTAGGAAGAGACAAACAAAGCAGGTTTATTGTGGCTGTTATGCTGTGTTTGTATCTTTTCCTTTGCCTAAACAGTAGAAACAGCATCTAATTACTGTTGATTATTGGATGGCAAGAAAAGACCACTGCAGGTCTTCGGTCCTTCAAGAAATGTCTACACTGGAACTGGAAGGTGAAAATTCCAACTCAAGGAGATGTACGTTCCGATGGGATTGTCCTGGAGGTGGCTAGCCCTTCCCAATGCACGTGCCACCGTGACACTTCTATTTTTAGCGTGCTAGCTCACGTACGTCTCTTTGTGCTGGAATTTACACCAGCTCTCGTGCAGACATACCCTTACTGAAAGCACCCTTTTCAATAGGAATAGGTAGTTGAGAAGATTTCTCCTGCCATGGTTGCCAACACTGCAAGGATATGAAATGGATTTCCCACACAAGAGGGTACAAAGCGCACTTCTGAAATGTTCCCATCTGGTTGCTAAGTGCCATATTTAAACTGAGGCAGGAGGGATACTAATCTGTCCTACAATCTCAAATCCTACTCCCCTTCTCTTCATTTTCTGCTTGAGGAGCACACTTTCTTTGGAAAGAAAATTTACACTTGAGCAGCAGTCCAGTGAATTCTGATGTTAGGAGCACTATCTGCCACATAAACCAATAAGCCACAGCACGATTTGAACTAGTCTGTGTGGTCAGGAGCAAATTATAAGTTTTTTTTTTAAAAACATGCACAGGTAGAGATATTAAATATTACTGTGTAATGTAATGGTTAAAGATGCAATCTAGTGTCAAGGATTGAAGCCAGTTGCTCCGATTTTAGATCATCTATCTTTAAAATGTTAGAAATTATATTATTTAAAATAGGCTTTTAAATTCAGTTTCATGTAAATGGGGGAATTTCACACCTGTTTCTGTACCATTTCAGTCTGTATTGCAAGCATAACAGTACTACATTCATAGAGCTATCTTTGCAACTCAAAGGGATTCAGACTTACCTTACCTTGTTTTTAACTGACTAAATGAGGATTTTCTTGGACCTTTTTTAAATTCTATGCAAGTAGGAGACTAATAACACTGGGAGTTTATAACCAGGCATAGCGCAGGTAGGTTCTCTACCAGCTTTCCTAATGCAGCTCAATCCTGACCTGAACAGCCTATCTATATTAACCATTATAATCATCAGCTCTTCTGTCAATCATGCTAAATTGGCTAGTGGACACTATTTCATAGAGACATAATAGATTAAGCCACCTAGCTGATTTTACTTTTATAAACAAACCAAGATTTAAACTACAGTCACCAGCTATGAAGTCTACTGCACGTGTACTGTGGCTCCCTTTTATTTTTCAGTGAATGTTTAAAACACAGCAAACCTGAATCTTGCAAAATGCTTTGGACCAAAATTTCAAATCAGCAAGTACTTATATTGTGCCTGCAGCGTTTCTGTGTACATCCATGACAATCAGTAAATCTAATCTAATCTATCATGGTATTTATAAGGTGTCTTTTACTTTAGTATCTAAGTACCAATACCTGTTCTTAAAAACTGGATTTGTACATGCAAATTGGCATTTAGGCACTTATCTGATTTTCACTTGCAAATGCAAGATTTGCAGGCACAACAGGTCTGTATGCAGTTTCTGTAACCACACCTCAGGCACCCTGCCTCTGAAAATCTGGCCTAATGAGTCTCTTGCACTCACATATTTCCCCTCCCTTCTGCTCATCTCTAGTGAATATAGCTAGACTTATCCTATATCTACATAGATATATCTTGCATTTGCAGTGAAAATCAGATAAGTACCTAAGTGCCAGTTTACATGTACAAATCCAGTTTTTGATTAGTATGTGTGTTTAGATACCACCGTAAAAGACACCTTATAAATACCATAGGTATCAATCTGGGGCGTTTAGGGTATGTCTACTGTGCAGCTAGGAGGTGCAATTCCCTGTGCAGATAGCTCAGCTTGAGCTAGTGGGTTAAAATTAGAGTGGGATATTGTGGCTCTGGCAGTAGCTCAGCCAGACACTTGAGCTCAGACCCAGGGGATCAGGTGGGCTTGGACTTGAGTGTGTCCTAAGCTGCCACCAGTGCTGCAATGTCCACACAGCTATTTTTAGCACACAAGCTAGAGCTAAGCTAGCACAAGTCTGTCCACTTGTGCTGGGAATCACACCGCCTAGCTGCAATATAGACATATCCTTAACTGACTTATAAAAAATCCTCAGTATTGAACACTGCCATTTATAGACATCATGGATGTATATCAAGTTGAAAACAGCATTGGGATGTCTGTATAATAGATTTGCTTAGGCCTGGTCTACACTACGATTTTAGTTCGAATTTAGCAGCGTTATACCGAATTAACCTTGTACCCGTCCACACAACGAGGCCATTTAATTCGATTTAAAGTGCTCTTAAAATCGGTTTCTGTACTCCTCTCCGACGAGGGGAGTAGCGCTGAATTCGACATTGCCGGTTCGAATTAGGATTAGTGTGGACGGAATTCGAAGGTATTGGCCTCCGGGAGGTATCCCACAGTGCACCGTTGTGACCGCTCTGGACAGCAATCTAAACTCGGATGCTCTGGGCAGTTGGACAGGAAAAGCCCCGCGAACTTTTGAATTTCATTTCCTGTCTGCCCAGCCTGGTGAGCACAGGTGACCACACAGAGCTGAACAGCACAGGTAGCCATGCAGTCCGAGAACCGCAAACGAGCACCAGCATGGACCACACGCGAGATACTGGATCTGATCGCTATATGGGGAGAGGATTCCGTGCTCGCAGAACTGCGTTCCAAGAGACGGAATGCAAAAATTTTCGACAAGATCTCCAAGGGCATGATGGAGAGAGGCCACAATCGGGACTCCTATCAGTGCCGTATTAAGGTGAAGGAGCTCCGACAGGCCTATCAGAAAACCAAGGAGGCAAACGGACGGTCCGGGGCAGAGCCGCAGACATGCCGCTTCTACGAGGAGCTGCATGCAATTCTCGGGGGGGCCGCCACCACTACCCCACCCCTGACCGTGGACTCCGAGGAGGGGTTAATCTCATCCTTGAATGACGAATCTGCGGACGGGGAAGAGGAGGAGGAGGAGGAGGACGAACTTGTGGAGAGCACACAGCACTCCATTCTCCCCGACAGCCAGGAGCTGTTTCTGACCCTGACCGAAGTGCCCTCCGAACCCTCCCAAGGCGGCATCGCAGACCCCCTGGAAGGGACCTCTGGTGAGTGTACCTTTTCAAATATATCAAACATGGTTTAAAACAAGTATTTGTTTAATGATTAATTTGCCCTGGGGACTTGGGATGCATTCGCGGCCAGTACAGCTACTGGAAAAGTCTGTTAACGTGTCTGGGGATGGAGTTGAAATCCTCCAGGGACATCTCCATGAAACTCTCCTGGAGGTACTCCAAAAGCTTTTCCAGAAGGTTTCTGGGCAGGGCAGCCTTATTCCGTCCTCCATGGTAGGACACTTGACCGCGCCATGCTAGCAGCAAGTAATCCGGTATCATTGCTTGACAAAGCTTGGCAGCGTATGGTCCCGGTGTTTGCTGGCATTCAAGCAACATCCGTTCTTTATCTTGCTGTGTTATCCTCAGGAGAGTGATATCGTTCAGGGTAACCTGTTTGAAATACGGGAATGTAATTAAGGGGACAGAGGTGGCCCCGTTCCTACTGGGCTGTTTGCCTGTAGCTGAAAAGAAATCTTTCCCTGCAGTTAGCCAAGCGGGCGGGGGGGAGTGGGTGGACAATGGCGCTGAGGTTTTCGCGTTTGGCTAGCAGGGGTCTTCCCTGATACCAGCCACGCGGTGGGGGGAGGGGTAACGCGATCATCCCACAGAAGTGGATGGGGGGGCTAGTTTGTTATCTGCATGGATCTTCCATGATACCAGCCACGTGGTGGGGGGAGGGGGTCAACCGATCATCCCACAGAATTGAATGGGTGGTGGGTGGGGGTTATTATGTTATCTGATGCTGCACGGTAACAGGAAAACCGCAGCACGTAAAGGGCTTTGCTTGCTATGGGAAAGGAGGGCGCTGATTTAATGCAGAAGCCGCAGGACAATGGCTTACCATGGCTGCATACAAGCCGAATTCTGTTGCCCGGCCCTGCGTCTGCTGTGATCTCTAACACCAAAGCCGCGGGCACTCAATATAAGATGCAAAATGCGACCTTGTACATTGCTATGTAATGTGAAAAGTGTTCACCGTGAAAGAGTATAAGCATTGTTCTATAAAATGTATCTTTTTACATACTTCTCTCCCTTTTTTTCCCTCCTCCTGCAGCTGCAAATTTTTCAATCCTCCCGCCCCCGGCCCGAAGGCTCTCCCAGATAAGGCGGCGAAAGAGACGCACGCGAGACGACATGTTCTCGGAAATTATGCAATCGACCCGGGATGAGAGAGCTAATTTCAATGACTGGAAGGACACTGTATTAAAATTCCGGAAAGAGGCCAGTGACCGTGAGGAGAAGAGGGACCAACGGGAGGACATGAGGGACCAACGGGAGGAGAAAAGGGACCAACGTGAGGAGAGAAGGGACGAACGTGAGGAGAGGAGGGACGCCCGAGACGAGAAGTGGCGGGATGCAACGCTGGGGCTGCTGCGTGAGCAGACAGACATGCTCCGGCGTCTGGTGGAGCTCCAGGAACGGCAGCTGCAGGATTACCGAGTGCCGCTGCAGCCCCTCTATAACCGCCCTCCCCCCTCCCCAAGTCCCGTAGCCTCCTCACCCCGACGTGTAAGAACGCGGGGGGGGAGGCTCCGTGCACCCTGCCACTCCACCCCATTAGAGAGCCCAAGCAAAAGGCTCTCATTATTTTGAATGTTTTTCCTGCCCTGTTCCTTCACTCCTACCCTCCTCCCAAACCCCACCCGGACTACCTGGTTATTTCTCTCCCTATGTTCATTACCACCCGTTAATAAAAAGTTCTTGAGTTGTAAACGAAACTGACTTTATTTTTTTCAAATCAAACTGGGATCGAAGGGGGAAGGGGGAAGGGTGGGTTGCTTACAGGGAATGAGTGAATCAAGGGGGCGGGTTTTCAACAGGGACAAACAAACATAACTTTCACACAGGAGCCTGGCCAGCAATGAAACTTGTTTTCAGAGCTTCTCTGATGCGCACCGCTTCCCGGTGTGCTCTTCTAATCGCCCTGGTGTCTGGCTGCGCGTAATCAGCGGCCAGGCGGTTTGCCTCAGCCTCCCACCCCGCCATAAAGGTCTCCCCCTTGCTCTCACAGAGATTGTGGAGCACACAGCAAGCTGCAATAGCAATGGGGATGTTGGTTTGGCTGAGGTCCGAGCGAGTCAGTAACGAGCGCCAGCGACCTTTTAAACGTCCAAAGGCACACTCTACCACCATCCTGCACTTGCTCAGCCTGTAGTTGAACCGCTCCTGACTACTGTCCAGGCTGCCTGTGTATGGCTTCATGAGCCACGGCATTAAGGGGTAGGCTGGGTCCCCAAGGATAACGATGGGCATCTCAACATCCCCAATGGTAATTTTCCGGTCTGGAAAGTAAATCCCTTGTTGCAGCCGTTTAAACAGACTAGTGTTCCTGAAGACGCGGGCGTCATGAACCCTTCCCGGCCATCCCACGTTGATGTTGGTGAAACGTCCCTTGTGATCCACCATTGCTTGCAGCACCATAGAAAAGTACCCCTTGCGGTTTATGTACTGGCTGCCCTGGTGCTCCGGTGCCAAGATCGGGATATGGGTTCCATCTATCGCCCCACCACAGTTAGGGAATCCCATTGCAGCAAAGCCATCCACAATGAGCTGCACATCTCCCAGCGTCACTACCTTTTTTAGCAGCAGCTCAACGATTGCTTTGGCTACTTGCATGACAGCAGCCCCCACGGTAGATTTTCCCACTCCGAACTGATTACCGACTGACCGGTAGCTGTCCGGTGTTGCAAGCTTCCACAGGGCTATCGCCACTCGCTTCTCAACTGTGAGGGCTGCTCTCATCTTGGTGTTCTGGCGCGTCAGGGCAGGGGAAAGCAAGTCACAAAGTTCCAGGAAAGTGCCCTTACGCATGCGAAAGTTTCGCAGCCACTGGGAATCGTCCCACACCTGCAGCACTATGCGGTCCCACCAGTCAGTGCTTGTTTCCCGGGCCCAGAATCGGCGTTCCACAGCAAGAAGCTGCCCCATTGCCAACATGATCTCCAAAGCGCCGGGGCCCGTGGCGCGAGACAATTCTGTGTCCATGTCCATGTCCGCATCACTCTCGTCGCCGCGCTGCCGTAGCCGCCTCCTCCTCGCCTGGCTTTTCTGGTCCTGGTTGAGCATAAACTGCACTATAATGCGCGTGGTGTTTACAATGTTCATGACTGCAAACTTGAGCTGAGCGGGATCCATCCTTGCCGAGGTACGGCGTCCGCTCAGTTCAACAAGGAAAAAAGGCGCGAAATGGTTGTCTTCCGTTGTTTTCACGTAGGGAGGGGGAGGATGTTCCCAGAACCGCCCGCGACAATATCTTTTGTCCCATCAGGCATTGGGATCTCGACCCAGAATTCCAATGGGCGGGGGGGACTGCGGGAACTCTGGGATAGCTATGGGATAGCTACCCACAGTGCAACGCTCTGGAATTCGACGCTAGTCTTTGTGCATGGACGCGCACCGCCGAATTAATCCGCTTACTGTGGCCGCGTACAATCGAATTTATACAATCGGTTTCATAAAATCGAATTCCGTAAATTCGGACTAATCCCGTAGTGTAGACGTACCCTAAAGAAAGTCCAGTGTTTATTCCTGTCTGGTTTTGATTCTAGGAAAACACTGTGGGTTGGCATGTTTAGTAAAAGAGATCCTGAGACTCATTATAGGCTGCCAGTGAATCTGAAGATTAAGAGGGCAGACTGATTCATTGGGTACTTAAGGAAAAATTATGATATTTGGGTTCAGGCTGACGAGCTACGACTGAACTAATTTTTAAAAAGGACAAATCAATTAGAGCTAAATTAAAGAAAAATGTCCTTGCTTGTCACATTCTGCCTACATACAGTTTAAAATGAGCTGTGGATTGTGCACCGTGTCAAGGAAAGGATTTCTATTTCTAGGCAAATTCCAGCCATGTGTGTGGGTTGTTGAGAATTAGATAATTTGTAGACTTTTTTTTTTTTTTTTTTACAGTCCCATCTCTTTTGATCTGGCCCACAGTTCATAGCAGGCGTAAATGGGCCGTGTACTCAGAGTAATGCATACAGGACCGAGTAATCCTTAGCTGCAGCCTGCAGTAAGTGGGTCGTAGATGCTTCCTGAATTCTATAGCAGGCATATAGAACAAGAGATATATCCCACTACTCTTCATATGTGGAATTTGGAGGCTAATTAATCCCTAGTTGCATGAATCTGCTAGCTATGCTCCTGTCACTTCCTCTGGCCTGCTCACAATGCTCCACCTTTCACTGCTACCCAGACTGTTATGGCAGAAGTCACCTGGTAGAGTGGGCAGAAAGGGGTTCAAGACTCCCACTTACAGGCTTTCAGTATCTGACCCCTGGAGCAGAAATTCAGCGCTCTCTTGCATTTCAGATTTTATGCAAATACAGAATGGCCCAGAGAATATGGAATATAACAACTGAAATATAAGAACAGACCAACTGTCCATTTAGTTTAGCATGTGAGACATCAAAGCACAGGCATTAATAATCTGCCCTTAAGGGAAGTTTCTTCCTAGCCCCAGGCAAGTAGGGTCACCCATCTTATACCCTAGCGTGAAGGTTAATCTTTTTTATTATTCTGTTTAATGTAACTGTGGATATTAGTCATAATTGCTTAGGGTCCTACACTATTAACTTCAGTGGGATCTGAGGATACTTAAGGGCCACAGAACTTTTCTAAAAATAAATCAGTAGTTTACAGCAAAGGCTCACAGCCCCTGAAATAAAGATGGAAACATATCAGGTGAGAAAAGGGAGGTAAATCCTTGGAAAATATGCAATAGTGAAAAATGGAGCTCTTCATGGTAGGGACACTGTAAAAACAGATTGAACACTTATATGGATATAACATCCAGAGTTACTATAGTTCAGGTTTAAAATGGTTTTGAAGGAATACAACACAAGTCAACCTCACAGCAATGAACATTAGGAGGAAATTTTCCCTATTGGCAGATTATGCCAAAGTTACCTCCTGCAGGGCTTCTTGCACCTTCTTCTGTCCTTGGCTATGCCCCACCCATGCTCTCAGCCAGCAAAGCAGAGCCAGCTAGGAATATGAGGTGATGGTAAATTGTACCTTTTGAAGAGCTGCTGGAAATTACTCCCTAGCTGAAGCAAGAGGGGAGCATGTGATGAGCTGTGACTGAGTTACAATGGCTCCCAGGGTTCCTGGGTTCGCACAGCCGCATTCTACCTTCTATGCAAGGCTTACTGCAAAAGGCACAATCTAGCTCGAAACAGTCCCCAGCACAGTGATATTACTATTGTAAACTGCAGTTGTTTTGCAAAACTAGTGGACAAAATTGCTCCCCCCTTCTAAAATAAGAGTAGGAGCAGAATGGATCTCATAATTCCCTCTAGAAGGCAGTCCTTGCTGAAGCAATTGACTCTAGAGGCCACTGAAAGTGCTTTTAGCATTTTGAGGTAGACCATAACCCTTTCACATTGTTTTCTTGAGACAGCATTAGAAGGTAAAGGATAGTATTGTGGTTAAAATATAGGAGTATAAGTCAGAACCTCTTGTCTTTGTTACAGTACAGACTTCTGATGTAACCTTAGGCAAATCACTCAGCTCTTCAGGGTTTGGTTGTCACATCTGTACAAGGAATATAAACAACTATCTCCTACAACTGTTGTGAGAATTTATTAGCAACGGTTAAGATCCTTGGATGGAAGTGATAGGGTCAGTCTCCGCACCACTTTGTGTTGAATTCAACTGCTGGGTACCCAGGGTATGTTTACACTGCAATATAAACCCTCGAGTTAGCAGAACTCAAGTTAGAAGATCATGGTTCATTAACCTAGGGCTTGTGACCTCATTTGTAACCCCAGGTTAGGAATTGTTGAACCTTGGGTCCCAACCTGGAGCTTAGTGGAGGATACCAACCTGGGAGGGGTTGCAAGTGCTTTGAAGGATAGGATTAAAATTCAAAATGATCTGGACAAACTGGAGAAATGGTCTGAAGTAAATTGGATGATATTCAATAAGGACAAATGCAAAATACTCCACTTAGGAAGGAACAATCAGTTACACACTTAGGCTACGTCTACACTACCCGCCGAAATCGGCGGGTAGCCATCGAACTATCGGGGAATCGAATTATCGCGTCTTGTCTGGACGCGATAAATCGATCCCCGAACGCGCTACTTCGAACTCCGGTACTCCTGCAGGGCGAGCGGAGATACCGGAGTCGACGTGGGAGCCGCGAACGTCGATCGCGCGCCGCGCGGACGCGAGGTCAGCGTGCCAAATTCAAACTAAGATACTTCGACTTCAGCTACGCTATTCGCGTAGCTGAAGTCGCGTATCTTAGTTCGATCCCTGCCCCTAGTGTGGACCAGCCCATACAAAATGGGAAATAACTGCCTAGGAAGGAGTACTGCAGAAAGGGATCACAAGCTAAATATGAGTCAGTGTAACATTGTTGCGCCAAAAAAAAAGAAACATTGTTCTGGGATGTATTAGCAGGAGTGTTGTAAGCAAGACATGAGAAGTAATTTTTCCACTCTAATCCATGCTGATATGGCCTCAACTGAAGTACTGTGTCCAGTTCTGGGTGCCACATTTCAGGAAAGATGTGGACAAATTGGAGAAAGGTCAGAGGAGAGCAACAAAAATGATTAAAGGGTCTAGAAAACATGACCTATGAGGAAAGATTGAACAAAAATGGGTTTGTTTAGTCTGGAGAAAAGAAGACTGAGGAGAGATGTAACAGTTTTCAAGTACATAAAAGGTTGTTACAAGGAAGAGGGTGAAAAATAGTTCTCCTTAAGCTCTGAGGATAGGACAAGAAGCAATGGGCTTAAATTGCAGCCAAGGTGGTCTAGGTTGGACATTAGGAAAAACTTCCTGTCAGGGTGGTTAAACACTGGAACAAATGGCCTAGGGAGGTTGTGGAAACTCCATCATTAGAGGTTTTTAAGAACAGGTCAGACACACATCTGTCAGGAATGGTCTAATTATTACATTATCCTGCCGTGAGTGCAGGGGCCTGGACTAGATGATCTATTGAGGTCCCTTCCAGTCCTATGACTTTATGACTGGGCTCTCTAAGAATAAATTATATGACCAGCAGATTAATTTTTGCAGCCATTGAAACAAAGACATGCAACCTATTGCTTTTGTACCATTCACTTCCAGAATCAAAACAGAATTTGAGCAACCAGATCAGTCATTTTATGCTAACTAGTCAACAGGCAATGGAAGAGTTTTTCAAAGGCACTAATGGCAGTTATCACTATTTGTGCCTTTGAAAACGTCCCCCAATTAGTCTACTGAAGTACCAACACCAAATCAGCTGGTTGTTCATATTTCTCATGAAGTGCACAAATATGAGAAAATATTTAAGTGAGAGATCCAGAATATAACTAAAAATAGAAAGACTAATCCCACGAATGTGGGATTAATTTAAATTATAAAAGGAAAAAGATTTATTTTCAGTCACCAATTCTGATGGCCATGATTACAAGCAATAAACGATAGGATTATATGGTGGGGCATTGGCAAATTAAGATCTGTACTGAGGTTGAGAGGTACTTAAATTATTTTAGGGCATATTCTCAACTCCATGCACACACATCATTCCTAAAACCAGAGTTATGCATGCACATGAAAGGGGAAAATGGTCTCCTAAAGGGTATACAGGAGATAAAATAAACTGTATGATTAAAAAAAGCCTATTGCCATTTGGGATTCAGCATGTTGCTTTATTCTCTAAGGTCACCATAAACCCTCATGTGACCGAACAGAGCAGTAACTGATTTATTTATTCCATACCCTTTTTACTAATTCACTGACAAGCTCTCTCTACCAGTATGCTAGCCATTCACTATATCACATGGTTACTAACATTAGCACAGATTAGCCCTTTGATTGATTCTTCTGTAGCTATGGCAGTCAACTCTCCTCAGATCCAGCACTGGAGCAAGGCATTGCTCTGCTTCCAAGCCACGAGTTCAGAGTTTTAACAATTTATATGTTGGCTATACTGCAGAGTTTTTCCTGTCTTCTCCCACTCAGCACTAAGTTACTGTATCAGTTTCCTGCTGCATTTCAACTTTCCAGAGAGACTCCTCTTAATGAAAGACAGATAGGGCTGCTTCTATTGCCCTGACTCAGCATGCTAGGAAGATGGTTGTGGACCAATTGCAGGATGAGCCAGTTGTAATGCTTTCTATAAAAAAACAGAACAAATCAGAGAAAATGTGTTGCTGGCCTGTTAGTAGCGCATTAGGGAGCACTGTGGTGGCAACAGTAACTATTTTTTTAAGCAGACCCTTTTGGCAGATTCAAAAACAGCAATGATGAGCTAGTTGACTGAAGGGATGGTGATCACAATACTGAACTTTTAAGATTTCCTGACTTCTAGTCCTGGGAGGAAGAATCCAGTGTATTGATACATGACAGCATAATGCCCAAGATGCCTTTTTACTTTCATGCCGACTTTGCTTACTGCATTTGTAACAACACAGAACACAGAGTCAAGAGAAAGTCCTGAAAGAAACTGCTTCAAATTGAAATTTCTCATTCAGAAATAATGAACTGCAAGACTGATAAATACCTGTATCATTGAAAATATAATCAAGGTAAGAAGCACAGCTTTAGTCTTTCATTCAATGAAATTGTTTTAAATGTTTAATATTGGATTCCCAAAGTTTCCTCTATAGTAACAGGTCCTGTGACAGAAAAAGCTAAGGCTCATGCTCTCAGAAATTCATTATGTAGCACGGTGCAGTAAAAAACACAGGATCTTGTTATGCAACCAAGCCTCTGGGGAGATTAATCCTGATTTAAAAAAAAAAAAAGGAAAAAGAAAAACCTCTAAATGCAAAATATCTATGCAACAGGAAAAGGATGACAGCAAAGGAAACTACAGGATTTGTGCAACAAACAAAAATGGACATTAGGAAGCACGATTTTATGAAAGAAAACAAATATCAGAAATATTGAGCATTTAGGTTGTTATCTTTAGAGATGCTGAGCACCTAACAATTCCCATTGAAATATGGAGGAACTCCATCGAGAGTTGGAAGTGTGAACATCCAGCATATCTCAGAAGCAGGTTTCTGCCCACGTGGGGACTCAAGAGCAAGGACTTGGGGACAAGATGAAGGCATCGAGAAGGATTTCAGTGGTGGTGCCGTCAAACCAATGGCATACACAAGAAATGTTGCTTTGTGTAATGTGTAATTTGTAAAATACTAAATAATGTTCCTTAGCTGAATACGAGAGTATCGATTGTAAGCTCTTTTGCGCAGGAATCATGTCTTCTTTTATGTTAGGAAAGCATTTAGCAGACAGCGTATGCTGCTAGGAATAAATAGTAAATAATATTAATGGGGGATTATCCCAAGTAAAATTTGGCTTCAAGTAAATAATAAGTGTGGTTATTACAAAAAAATGACTACAAGAGTAACCTTAGAACAGTTCATATCTATGTGTCTGCCAAATCACATCTGCCTAATTTACTGACAAGAACAAGCTTTTCCTATGATCAGCAAGCTAATAGCTACAGGTCATGCTCATATGTTACTTCCAATTAAGAATAGTTCACAGAATGTATAACAAAATTGCTTATTTAACAAAAACATTTCTATAAAATTATCAGTTTAAAAAAGCACTACTCAGTCTGACATGTTAAGTCTATTTTTAATATTTTTTTTTCCAGGATCTAATATATAAATACAATGGTAGTAACGTACTCTTCTTATGTAAGCTTGGATGGAATATGTTGAAATCTACTTTCTGTATTTTATATAAATAATCCTCTAAAGCAACCTAGAAAAGAAAAAAAGGTTTAGTATGTATAACGTACACAAATAGCCATCAGATACAAACAACAGTATATGAAATATTATTTTATAAACATCTAAAACATTCTTGACAGTCTATGAATACATGGAAACCCTTTTGAGAAATTGTGCCCTTAAAAAATAGAAAATAAAACTATTGGTCAGACAGACACCTGAATCTATATTTAGACACCTAATTAGGTGGCATAATTTTCAGATGTATTAAGCACCCAGGACTCCCATTGAAATAAAAAAAACTCTTACTAATTAACAATTAACTTGGTGCATTACCATTCATAAACTTAATGGTAAGTCACAAATTACTTCACCACTTAAATAGTGCACTGTTATCACACTTACTGTATAGAGAAAGGCAGGAAATGCTTTAACAGGAACATTTTTACTGAAAGACCTAGCCTGAAAGGAGAAGGGAAAAAAATATTGAGTAGGGAAGTTATCATGTCAAAGTGAATTTCAAATACTGAGTTTTATGGCTCAAACTGGCAAAACTTATCATGAGCTTGAATCTTTCACATTTGAATATACTGCAATGAAGAGTACAACTTCCATTATATAAAAAACTAAACACCATCCTTCAGCATATATAGAAGTAATTACAAAACCAAGTGTCTAATATTGTGAGATGCCTGTTACCATTCCTGTGCCTTTTCGCAGGCTTAAACTGTAGGTATAATCAGAAAATTTACTATGTAAACTGGTATATTTTTATTCCACATATCTGCTCCCCACGTGTTCTGCTTGTTTTAATATAAGAAATACGGTTTTACTACTTTTATTCCTGTTAGCAATGTACGAGAGAGAGGAGGGTAGGGGGCTGACTTCTGGTCTCCATATCATAAGAATTAATAATTTAGGGCAGGTCTACACCAAAAACTTAAGTTGACCTGGCTATGTCACTCAGCGGTACAAAAAATTCACACCCCTGAGAGAGACAGAGCCAACCTACGCCTTGGTGTAGACACCACTAGGTCGTTGGAAGAATTCTTCCATCAACCTAACTACCAGCTGTAACTACAGCAATGAAAAAACCACTTCCCTCACTGTATCAAGTATCTATACTATGGCACCACCACAGAACAGCTGTAGCACTGTAGCTGTAGTATCTGTAGTGTAGACATAGCCTTAGGTTCCAATGCTGCAATCAGATCCACTAGCTCAGATCACTGGGTCTGGGCAAAGCCCCACTGATTTCTATGGGGCTCCGCATGGCTGCGGGGGTCTGAGACAACAGATCTGACTGCAGGACTGGAGCATAAACTGCAGTTGCATTATTTTTAAATCAAGGTGTACAGTTCATTGAACCTAAAAGACAAACCACGAAGAAAAAATTGTCCCTTTAATATTTCTTTATTTATAGATACAGGATCAATTTTTTTTCCAAAAACATTTTTTCTGCTTTTTTAACTTTAAAAATACCAAGAATATCAATGATTGAATTCCCTGTTTTTTCTAAACAGCCCCCTGGAGAACTGGACAAACAGAATGGAATAGTAATAGGCTGAATCTTGAACTACAGCTTTAACAGCCCTCAACTGAAAGGAATATCCCTTAAATATTCCAAAGAGCAGGATTTTTTAATTTTAACCTTTGAGGTTAAAACAGGAGAAATAAAGGACAATTTTTTTTCTTGTTTTGGGGGGTTAAGTTCACCCTTAACTAAACCTACAATACACTTTTGTTGGGTTATATTTACTGGTCATGATGCATGAGCCAGAAAAGGATCCAGCTTGACTTTCCCATGTCTTGCAAGGCTGACAGAAAAACATCTTTTTGCTTGGTAAACTGAGCACATTTGATGTTGAGCAATTGAGAAGCATACAAAGAAACAACAGAAGCCATCTTTCCAGAGTTACATTTCAGAATAGAACTATATTTTTAAAAGGAAAAAAAAAAAAAGGTGTCAGCAGGATTTAAGATTGTTAAAAGGGACTGCCTTTGCAACAGAACTTTC
This sequence comes from Platysternon megacephalum, assembly GCA_003942145.1. NCBI lineage: Eukaryota > Metazoa > Chordata > Testudines > Platysternidae > Platysternon > Platysternon megacephalum. The sequence goes on along the minus strand of QXTE01000115.1, from coordinate 1,052,970 downwards.
ACTTGTATTCAATACAATTTTGATCGTTTTCATTGTATTTTAGTCACAAAGCTTTTAAAGAAAATTACTCTCTTCACTAGCTTATTTTGCCCTCTACTGGTTATAAATTTAACACTCCCTGAGTATCTGCAGTAACTGTCATTGCAGGAGCATATCACATCACTTGTTTAGGGCATGTCTACACTACAAAACTTGCTGGCACAGGTCACATTGGCATAAAGCCACCAGAGTTATTATATCGCTTGTGAACGTGCATACCGGACTCCTTGTGTTGGCGGTGTGTGTACTCACAAGGAGTGTTTGTGTTGCTGCACAATGCAGTGCACTATGGGTAAGTATGCCAGTGTACAACTCGCCCCCATCCAGTGCCAAAACTTCCCAAAAGACAGTGCAATACACAGTGGGGCACAAACAAGTCATGCAGGGTGACTGGGACTGCAGGATGCAGTTCCCATTATGCTTTCTCCACCTCTATCCCATAACTGTTGTGCCTATTATGAAAATCTCACAAACCCACATGGGACTTGTCACCATCTGCCATCTCTGACAGAACTACAAAGCCTGCAGTATTGTCATAAGCATTGCATGCACAGGATGCATGATCCTCCAATATCTGCAGAGCCACAAGAGGAGCCAGGAGAAACATCACAATTTCCTGGTGGGCATATTGCTGTATGACATAGAACCATTCAAGATTGTTGGTGGTGTTCATAGAGCAGCTGCAAGCAGTGGAACACTGCTTCTGGGCCCGAGAAAGGTGCACTGGCTGCTGGGATTGCATCCTAATGCAGCTTGGGATGATGAGCCGAACTTTCGGACACGCAAGGCCACATTCAGGGATCAGTGTGCCGAGCTTGCCCCAGCCCTCCAATGTAGGGACACCAGAATGAGAGCTGCGCTGACAGTGGAGAAGCAAGTGGCTATCATGTTATGGAAACTTGCAATGCTGGATTGATACTAATCAGTGGGAAATGATTTTGGAGTTGAAAAATCCACTGTGGGAGTGGTTGTCATACAAGTGTGCAGGGCCATTAATCATCTCCTGCTATGCAGAACTGAGACTCTCAGCAATATGCAGGACATAGTGGATGGATTTGCAGCAATGGCGTTCCTGAACTGCAGTGTAGCAATAGGAAGCATGCATATTCCTATTTTGGCACCAGACCACCTTGCCACAGAGTACAACAGAAAGGCCTATTTTTTGTAATTATGCAAGTGCTGGTGCATCACTAGGAACACTTCACTAACATCAACGTTGTCCTGTCAGGCAAGTGCATGACACTTGCATCTTTAAGAACACAGGACTTTTCAGAAAGTTACAAGCCCAGACTTTCTTTCCTGACCAGCAAATTACCATTGGCGATGTTGAAATGCTAATAGTGATCCTTCGGGACCCAGCATACCCCTTGTTCATTAAGCCATATGCTGGCCACCTAAACAGCAACAAGGAAAGACTCAACTACCAGCTCAGCAGGTGAAAAACGACAGTTTAATGTGCTTTTGGTAGATTGGAGAGGCACTGGCATTATTTACTCTCAAGGCACAGAGCAAAACCGCTCAGGGATGCTTTGAAAGAGGACTTTAATGGCAATACACCACAACGCATTACTGTGGATTTTGCTCTAGCTGGCCCTGCAGTCTGAAGACCTGTTAAGAATTGTGTGGTGCTTGGTACACATCTATTAATAGAACATTGTCAATGCACCTATTAATTTTGTGGTGCTTGCTATACATATATGATTATTACAATGTATTTGTCACTGATCCTATGAGTTGTGGCATAGTGTACTATAACAACTAACTGGGTACTTTCACTACCACCAGACGTTCTGCAGTATATGTTGTGGCCCCCCTTACCTAACTCTACAGGGGAATGAAAAGCAGATAACTCTACCTTTCTTTGTTGTACTGCTATCTCTTCTAGTACGAGTAAATTAATGAAAAGTCAATAGCTGTGTCCTGCTAAGTTGGGAGGTGCCATCACTGTAATGGGAAAAACTTATACACTTACTCAAGGTTCCGTCCACCCATGCTCGACTGCCAGGATCAACTGGACTGCGATGGAGTCTCAAACATGTCCTGGCTCATGGCAGAGCTGGACCTCCCAGTTGCATGTCCCACCAAGTATGGCATGCAGCTCCTTGTAAGAGTGGCAGCTAAGCACAGGATTGACTATTGGCCTCCCTGGTCTTATGGTATGCCTGACACAGTTCCTTTGCTTTCACACAGCCCTGCAGTCAATTCCTATCATATCTCTTTTCCTGCTTCCCCTCTGCAATCTGCTCGTAGATGTCCATGTTTCTACGGCTAGTCCATAGCCATACTTGCACAGCCTCTTTTCCCCACAGGCCCAGGAGATCCAATAGCTCCTGTCCAGTCCAGGCTGGAGTGCGTCTGGAACGCATAGCCTGCATGGTCAGCTGGGCAGCTGCACACAATAATGGAGAGCTGGTAGGTGTGCTCGCCAATATGGACAATCATGAAAAGGCATTTCAAAAATTTGCAGGGTTTTAAGGGGAGGAACTTCCAGTCTCTGACACCCAAGCAGTGGAGTTCTCAACTGTGACCAGAGCAGTCAGTGTTGGGCATTGTAGAACAGCTGCTGGAGGACTGTTAGGGTCAACATAGGTAACACAGCGTCTACATTCGCACTGCATCGACCGCAGTACTTTCTCAGAGTTTACATTGGTGGGAGACAAATTTAAGTGTAGATACATGCACAACTAGGTCAACACAAGGCAGCTTAAATTGACCTAACTTGGTAGTGTAGACCAGGCCTTAGTCTAGTCATGGAAAGACCAACCAGTGATCAGTAAATTAAACGAGTAAATTAACTCTACCCAAGTTTCCGTGCAGCTGCCTATTAAGCCCCGCACAGGGGCTCAGGGCTGCAGGGGCCCAGGGCTGCGGCGGGGAGAGTGCCTCTCCCCGGCGACCCCAGTGCGGACCTGCCGCAGCAGGGAGAGGAGCCCCTCCAAGCCCTGCCAGAGCGAGGAGCCCCTCCCCTGGCCTGGCCCAGCCCAGGCAGGCTTGGGGGAACCCTCTTCCCACCACAGCCCCGGGGCAGCCTGCACCCCAAGCAGTAGCGGCGCCAGCTTTTTCGCCGCCCTAGGCGGCGGAAGGTCCCGCCCCCCAAATTACACCGACGACTGGGGCGCCGGCGCCCCCCAAATGTTTGTGCCCTAGGCGACCGCCTAGGTCGCCTAATGGGTTGCGCCGGCCCTGACCCCAAGCCCCTCATAAACACTAAGACACTCCCTTGCAAAACCTGGAATTGAAACTGGGCATCCTAAATCTCTCCATTCCTCTGCTGTCAGCAAATACCTGTGAAATCCACCAGCAAAAACAAGCATCTCATCCTCCCTCTAGTGACTGGTCCAGATAAAGGATAACAACCCACTACTGCTACCAGTGACAGTTAGTTCCAATGGTCTGAACCGTGCTGATGACCCAAAGTGGGGGTCAACATGGTTCCATATGGTAGAATTCTTGGGGTCAGCTTTTTTTTTTTTAAGTTAGGAAATTATATGCAAAAATCCTAAGAAGAATGTTAAGGTTGCAAAGTCAAGCACGCAAAACTTAGGAAATACCAAACACTCTGAAAAATCAAGACCTAGTTTCAAATTGGACACCCAAAATTAGTGGACACTTGACAATTTTGACCTTAATCTTTATGTGCCTCTGTTGCCCAGCTTTAAAAAGTAATAATAATCATCACAGAGATGTTGTGATGTATTCAGATACTATAGTGAGAGCACCATAAAAATTCCCATGAGGGAGTTAATAATTTTGTAGTTAGTGCAGCATTTGGATGGTGCTAAATAAGGCCTGGTGGAACATGCCAACTGTGAAGGATAAAAAGAAATATTGAAGATCCATTCATTAAATGAGGCAGGGATGCTGTGGGGGGGAAAAGGATGTCATCATGTATAATTATGTAATTAAAGAATATCACAATGCATAAGCACAAGGGGGCTGAACTAAGGTTGCACAGGCAACCTTAATTCTGGCATTTAACTTTTGAGAGCTTGTCTTTTCACCTTAATGTTCTTTTAATGTAGTTTTTTAATGCAATTAATTAATTAAATGTATTCACACACACACAGATTGTTGTAACATCTGGTTAAAAGCATTTCTTGTACTATTTATATTTTCTGGAGAAATGGGGAAACGTACAAGTGCTTATGTAGTATGTACCAAAGTGCTTTTTATAAGCATAGCCCGTACGTTTTATTTTCAATATTTATAGCAACAGAGAGGTAAAGAGTAGGTCTCAGTGTGGCTTCTTAAGTTCAGATCCACTAATTGATCCATGTGAATAACAACCTTTGATAAAGCTGTTGCACAAATACTGAAGTTTGAAACAGTGCTCCCAATCAGACTGGCCTTAGGGCAAAAACAAAACCAGAGAAACATTGCTGGTGTAGCTCACTATGCATATAGTAGGTAGTTTCCAGGGAAAAAAAAGTTTGGCACTTAAAGGCAAAATCTGAATGCCTAATAATTATTGCATCTGTGTCCAAAATACACAAAGTAACTCATGCACACAGTCTATGGCTGTGATCCTGGAATCTGATCTGTGCAGGCACACCCTTGCATATCTACATCTCATAATGACATACAATAGAACCTCTGAGTTACGAACACCAGAGTTACAAACTGACCAGTCAACCACACACCTCATTTGGAACTGGAAGTACACAATCAGGCAGTAGCAGAGACCAAAAAAATAAAAATGCAAATACAGTACAGCACTGTGTTACACAAACTACTAAAAAACCAGAATGTTAAAAAAAAAAAGATTTGACAAGATAAGGAAACTCTTTCTGTGCTTGTTTCATTTACATTAAGATAGTTAAAAGCAGCATTTTTCTTTTGCACAGTAAAGTTTCAAAGCTGTATTAAGTTAATATTCAGTTGTAAATTTTTGAAAGAACAGCCAAAATGTTTTGTTCAGAGTTATGAACAACCTCCATTCCTTAGGTCTTCATAACTCTGAGGTTCTACTGTATGTGCAAAAGCTTTCAGTCAGTAGTTATACACACATACAGCTGTCACTCTATATAGATAAATTCATGCAAGTGTGTTACGATAAAGAGACCCTCCATTCAAAAAATATTTTATTGTTTTAGAATAAGTTTTTTGGTGGGTTTATTCTCCAACTCAAAGGACCAATCAGTTTAACACTACAAGGCTGTACTCCTCAATGTAATTGCAATCAGCACTTTTATGATCACTTTCAGCATAGGCGCCCAGGACTGAATAGGTTGGGAGACTGATCTTCTACATGAAGGTAAAAGTGTTTTTAAAATATTTGATACAATAAATAAGGTGCCCAACAAGACACCATCTAAGACCACATTTTGACAACACTTCTTAACATTAAAATTGATTATATGCTATCAACAAGAAAAGAGGAAGCTCACATGTTCTAGATGAACGTGCGCCTGGCTGGCAATGTTGTAAATTACATCTCTCACATTTTTCTCTTGATTGGCTCTTATGAAATCTTCTTGCGAAACTCCATGCTGAGAGTGAAGAGCAAAAAACAAAACACCCATTTCTGCTTAACAAGAGAGTAGGAAAGCCAGAAGCCTGCCTGGCAGCCAGACTACAATCAAAAATCTGAAAAACGTTCATGCATATTTTTAAAATAGTCAGTAGGAAGCAAAGCTCAGTGAAGGAAAAGACAGGAAAGAGTAACTAACTCAGTCTTTGCATAAACTGACTCTCTGAATACTTTGTAGTAACTAGGGATAACTGAGCTAGAATTTAAATTCTGGTAATCTGAAATCAACTTCTTGCATGTCAAGTTAAAAAATTTTTTTTTTTTAAATCAATCAACTGAGGCTAAGCAGGGTAAAGGAAAAAGTTACGGATTAACCAGAAAAACAGCTGTTTGGTCCATGAAGAAAGGTATTGTCATAGGGCTGCTCTATACTACAAAATGGTACCATGTTTGAACACTTATGGAGAATTGAATTAGGTGACACAATGGTGACCATGACACTGTGGTTAATGCAGACTAAGACAAGTTTTGTTCAGCATCATGTCAACTAACTTACCGTATTGTCCCGAGTATAGGCCGCACTTTTTTCCCCTAATTTAAATCTTTAAACTAGGGGTGCGGCCTATAATCGGGATCCCCAGCTGCGGCGGGGAGCCCAGAGCCCTTTAAATCCCAGCCGCGGCGGGGAATCAAAAGGCTCTGGGCTGCCCGCAGCTGCGGGGAGCCCTTTAAATCCCAGCCGCGGCGGGGAATCAGAGGGCTCTGGGCTGCCGCCGCGGCGGGGAGCCCAGAGCCCTTTAAATCCCAGCCGCGGCGGGGAATCAGAAGGCTCTGGGCTGCCCGCAGCTGCGGGGAGCCCTTTAAATCCCAGCCGCGGCCGGGAATCAGAGGGCTCTGGGCTGCCGCCGCTGCGGGGAGCCCAGAGCCCTTTAAATCCCAGCCGCGGCGGGGAATCAAAAGGCTCTGGGCTGCCCGCAGCTGCGGGGAGCCCTTTAAATCCCAGCCGCGGCCGGGAATCAGAGGGCTCTGGGCTGCCGCCGCTGCGGGGAGCCCAGAGCCCTTTAAATCCCAGCCGCGGCGGGGAATCAGAGGGCTCTGGGCTGCCCGCCGCGGCGGGGAGCCCAGAGCCCTTTAAATCCCAGCCGCGGCGGGGAATCAAAAGGCTCTGGGCTGCCCGCAGCTGCGGGGAGCCCTTTAAATCCCAGCCGCGGCCGGGAATCAGAGGGCTCTGGGCTGCCGCCGCTGCGGGGAGCCCAGAGCCCTTTAAATCCCAGCCGCGGCGGGGAATCAGAGGGCTCTGGGCTGCCCGCCGCGGCGGGGAGCCCAGAGCCCTTTAAATCCCAGCCGCGGCCGGGAATCAAAAGGCTCTGGGCTGCCGGCAGTTTACTGTTCTACTAATGTGTATATCGTATTTTCTTTGTTAAAAAAAGTTAAAAATTTAATTTTTTTTAAAATAGCACCAAACTTCAAGGGTGCGGCTTATAATCAGGAGCGGCCTATACTCGGAACAATACGGTACTTATCACAAGGCTGATTGAACATGGTAACATTTTATAGTGAAGACAAAGCCACACAGAGGATACGGATTCAAGAGCAATCTGGTGACTCTGACTAGCTGCCAAGATACCTCTTGTCTCTGCAACACTCTCAGTCTGGGTAAGAGGGAGATTACCTTTGCACCCATCTCCTACACCCACTGATGACTGAAAAGTTTCATAGTCACATGCGTGGCTGTGATGGCAGGGACAAGCACAATCTGTGTGGGTGTGTGTATGTGTACATGGGTATATGATATTAAGTTATATTGAAACGAAGGTATGAAAGTTGGAAGGCCCTAATCAGCCCCCATCATGAGTTACTGTTTGGGATGGACGTATCAGCCATTTTATGCTTCTGTGCCATTCACATAATACTGACCTAGCAGGAAAGCAAAGCCAAAGGTTATCAAATTTGGAGCTCTTCATTATTCTACACGAAACAACCAAAACTTGCAAATCAAGGATATTAATTCACATTTAAACGATATTCATAGAAGACTAGTGCATGTGCCTTAAGCACTGCCACAATTAGATGGATTTATATAAGAGCAATGCGAATGTCGTCATAATTTGAAAATGCAAACTGATAAATTATTAAATAAATATTCGATGCCTGCGCCTATAGATTTAGCCACAGACTCATTTGAACATTAATGGGAAACTTGTATTTTAATCCTTGTATCACTGACAATTACCTGTTAGCGTAAGGGCTGCTGAATTCCAGTGCTAGTTAGGTGTTTTTTCTCAAATTGTACAACTAGACCCCATGTGCTATAGCAATGAGTGAGCAAATACTTGTAGTTACTATTGAGTTGCACAGAAAAAGCAAGAGTATGATCACAGCACAGCAAAGAGAAGGCTAGGGAGCTCATTCTGAAAGAAAGGGAACAACACTAGAAAATTTAGCGCTGGGAGGAAGGACTTGATTCCCATTCCATGTGTATTTCTGCACATGAAGAAAAATCCTAAAATGCTACTGAATTTAATAAAAAAATTGCAGTGAGCTAGTACTAAAATAAAAGTCACTCTAATCATACCTCCCAAAAGCAGCAAAGCAACAAGACCAAGACAAGCCCTATCACTGAAAGAGCATGCTGGGGGTACTGCAAGCCACAGGAAGTGAACCTTCTACTAATAGCAACTAGGCTCTAAGACATTTACTTTCTGGTCTAAAAGAAAATACTATATATCTTAAGCTGAGAGATGTAGTTAGAGATACTATATTGTTTGTTCCCAGTCTATTCTTTCTTACCAACATACAAATGTCCATAGGAAGAAAGACCTTTCGTCTTTTACTATGATACGGAGTTGCTCTTAAACAGGTGACGATGCCTTGTGCTTTCCCAATGTGACTGGCTGCATGGTCTGCATGGATATCCCGCACACCTGTATTTGCAGAAATAAAGGTTAAAAACCACATAACCAACCATAGAATAGCCTGAGTGTAACATATTAACAAGTTTTATGAGCAGAAACTACACAACTTTCGTATTACAGCTGTTAAGAATATATTTGCCTCAAACTGCATATGTTCACAGATTGTCCTTGAGACCTAATCTCAAAGGTGAAAGCTAGTAAACTAGCTGACTGATTACTACATTCTGGAGTGAGACTTCTCTTAGGGCTAGTCTACAATGCATTGTTTGCACTTGTGTAGCTATACCAATGTAGCTAAACCAGTTCAAACTCCTATTACAGATACACTACACCAGTGTGAAAACTGACTTGCACTGGTACAGTTTACCCTAGTACATCAGTGTAGTTACATCAGTGCAACCCCTTACCCCTAGTGAACAAGAAACCAGGAATAAAATTTCAGCAATAAATACTAAGCAAAGCCAAGTGAAATTCAGAATTTCTGTCCCAAAGGAAAATTCTAACATTTCAACTTTTGATTTGTCCCAAATCTAGACAAAAATTTGAAATTTTGATTTTTATTTTTTTTTGCAGAACAGACATTTATAAAAAAAAATGATTCAGAAATACTGAATTGTTTGATTTCAACATTTTCTACTAAAACAAAACATTTCAACATTCTGAAATTGAAATGGAGGGGGGAAAAGGGAAGCGATGTCAAGGCAGACCTCCAAATCGGGAGATGAAGGATGAGGCATCTCTAGAACAATAACAGAAATATCCAAAACACAAAATGGGGAACCACCCAGATTTCTGTTAGAAAATCAATATGGCAAAACATAAAACATCCAGTAAATTCTTGGAATGTGTTGGGGGCACCTTCTTATTTCAGGAAGTGGAAGAAGTAACCAGAGGGGCACCCATTTTAGTTTTGATTCTGACCAACAGGGAGGAATTGGTTGCAAATCTGCAGGTGGAAAGGAGTTTGGATGAAAGAAAGCATGAAATGATAGCGTTAATGATTCTGAGGAACGGAAGGAGTGAGAGCAGCAGAATAACAACAACGGACTTAGATTTTAACAAACTCGGAGACTAGTAGGTAAGGTCCTCTGGGAAGAAAATCTAAGGAAAAAAGCAGTTCAGGACAGTTAGCAGTTTCTCAAACAGACAATATTAAAGGCACATTAGCAAACTTTCCAGTTATGAAGGAAAGATGAAAAAATAGTAAGAAGCCAATATAGTTCTTTAATTAACTGAAAATCAAAGAGGAATCCTACAAATGTGGACAGATTGCTAAGGATGAGTACAAAAAAATACCACAAGAACATAGGCGCAAAATCAGAAAAGCTAAGGCACAAAGTGAGTTACACCTAGCAAGGAACATAAAAGGCAATAAAAAGAGTTTCTATAAATACATTAGGAAAAAGAAAGACGGAGGAAATGAAGGTCCTCTACCTAGCGGGAAGGAGAACTAATAATGGATGACATCAAGCAGGCTAAGGTGTTTAATGCCTATTTGGTTTCAGTCTTCACTAAAAAAAGTGAATTGTGACCAGACGCTTAACACAATTAACACTAACAACAAGGGGGTTGGAACACAAGCTAGCATAGGGAAAGAATGGGTTAAAGATAGGTTAGATGTAGTCAAGCTGGCAGGGCCTGATGAACTTCACCCTAGCGTAATGAAGGAACTAGCTGAAACAATCTCAGAACCATTAGCAATTATTTTTAGGAACTCATGGAGGACAGGTAAGGTCCCAGAGTGATGGAGAAGAGCAAACATAATACTATATCTTTAAAAATAGGAACAAAGAAGACCTGGGGAATTATAGACCAGTCAGCCTCACTTGAATACCTGGAAAGATATTGGAACAAATTATTAAAAAGTCAATTTGTAAGGACCTAGAGGATAATAGTCAACATGGATTTTTCAGAACAAATTATGCCAAATCAATGTCCTTCTTTGACAGGGTTACTGGCCTAACGGATGGGGAGAAGGGGAAACCAGTAGACATGATATATCTTGATTTTAATAAGGCTATTGACATGGTACCATGTGACATTCTTGTAAGAAACTAGAGAAATGTGGTCTAGATGAAATTACTATAAGGTGGGTGCACAATTGGTTGAAAAACTGTTCTAAGAGTCGTTATAAATACCGTATATACTCGTTCATTAGCCAAATTTTTTTAGTAAAAAAGGGAAGCACCAGAGACGGGGGTCGGCTTATGAATGGGTATAGAGAGGGAAAGGCGGGACACAGTCCCTCCCCCCAACAGAGGGAGCAAGGAGAGGCAGCACAGCCAGCAGAGACAGAAGGGAAGAGGTGGGGCCAGAGTCTCTCCGCTTTTGGCCATGCTGCTCTCCCCCCAGCCTCCGAAGCAGCTGCAGCTCCGGGGCTGGCAGGCTGTGGCCATGCCACCCGGGCACCAGAGTACGCGGCAACCGTGCCGCCCGGCCCAGCCGCTGGAACATGCTGTGGCCGCGTCACCCGGTCTGGCCCGCCGGAGCAAGCTGCGGCCACGCTACCCAGCCTGCCGGAGCAGCTCCAGCCAGGTCAGAGACATCCTCCCCTGGCCCTCCCCAGATAAGGTGGGAAGGGATGGGATGGGGAGAGTGTGGGGGTCCCAGGCTAGGGGTGGGGTCATGTGGGGGGTGATCACAGGGGTTCCTCCCCTGACTCCCAGCTTCTCCCCCCCAAAAATTTCCCCACCAGTTGCTGTCCCGGCCCGCCAGGGTAAGCAGCCGGCGCACCAGGACACTTTGTTTACTTAGGTTTACCTCCGTGCCTGCGGATGCTCGAGGTAAACAAACCATCTCGGCCCACCAGCAGCTTATCCTTGCTGACCCCTGAATTATAGGGTCGGCTTATGAACGGGTTATAAAAATTTTCCATTTTTACTTATGCATCTTAGGGGAGAGGGCGGGGGTCGGCTTATAAACGAATCGGCTTATGATTGAGTATATACGGTAATTTGCTGTCAAATTGGGAGGATGTATCCAGTGGAGTCCTGCAGGAGTCTGTCCTGGGTCCAGTATTATTCAATATTTTCATTAATTACTTGGATAATGGTGTGGAGAGTATGCTTATAACATATGCAGATGACACTAAGATGGGAGATTGGAAACACTTTGGAGGACAGGATTAGAATTCAAAGTAACCTTGATAAATTGGAGAATTGGTCTGAAATCAACAAGACAATCAATACAGACAAGTGCAAAGTACTACACTTAGGAAGGAAAAAGTCAAATGCACATCTAAAAAATTGGGAATAACTGGCTTGGCAGTAGTACTGCTGAAAAGGATCTGAGGGTTACAGTGGATCACAAATTGAATATGAGCTATCAATGCAATGCAGTTACAAAAATGGCAAATACTATTCAAGGGTGTATTAACAGGAGTGTTATAAGATACAGCAGCGGTTCTCAAACTGTGGGTTGGGACCCCAAAGTGGGTCGCAATCCCGTTTTAATGGGGTCGCCAGGGCTGGCATTAGACTTGCTGGGGCTCGGGGTCAGAGCCGAAGCCCAAGCCCCACCGCCCGGGGTCCAAGCCTGAGGGCTTCAGCCCTGGGTGGTGGGGCTCAGGTTACAGACCCCCTGCCTGGGACTGAAGCTCTTGTGTTTGGGCTTTGGGCCCCTGCACCCAGGTTGGTGGGACTTAGGCTTTGGCCCTCATGCCCGGGGAAGTGATGCTCCAGCAGGCTCAGGCTTTGATTCCCCCTCTTCCCCCAGGGTCATGTAGTAATTTTTGTTATCAGAAGGGGGTCGCAGTGCAATGAAGTTTGAGAACCCCTGAGATACAGGAATAATTGTTCTGCTCTACTCTGCACTGGTGAGGCCTCAGCTGGAGAGAGTCCAGAGAAGAGCAACAAAAATAATAGAAGGTTTAGAAAACCTGACCTTTGAGGAAAGGTTAAAAAAACTGGGTGTTTAGTCTTGAGAAAAGACGACTGGGAGCTGGGTCCTGATAACAGTGTTAAAATATGTTCAGAGCTGGCCTTACCATGAAGCGAACTGAGGCGGCCGCCTCAGGTGCCAGACTGTGGGGGGGCGCCACTAGGACCCAGAATGTAGAAAATTGTGTCTGCTGCTGGTGCATATGTGTTCTCTCTGCTCTAGATGCACAGAGATGGTGGAGTGCTGTGCTGGAGGAAGGAGGGCACAAGAGACATAACAGGCAGGCAGGAGAAAAGGTGAGAGGGAATAACAGAAAGCAGCAGGAGCTACAGGGAGAGAGAGGAGGAGGAGGAGCCTCTTATGTATCTCTCTAGCACCCCCAGGAGCCTGGACTGATTAACACCAGCTTCTCAGGGAGCTTCCTGTTTCCTGCTGCTTCCCTGAACCCTCTTGAGGAGAACAGGCAGTCAACTGCATTAGTAGGAGCCAGTTAGGCCCTTAAGATGCTTATATCTACCCTCACTCAGGCCCTGCTACCAGCCTGCTTATTTGTCCCCTTCAATTGAGTGTTGAGAGCCACTGTAGCTGGCACAGAACAGCAGTCATGAGTGAAAGAAGAAAATGCCCCTCTGGGGCAGCATTCAGAAAAAGAAAGAAAGCAAAGGAAGCTTTTCTATCTAAGCAGGAGGGAGCTCTCTGAGATACATAGACACAAATGTTCAAGGTGAGCCTTCCAGCCCCAGTGAGGATGTGAGTGGTGGGGAGATGCCTGATCTTCCAGTTAATCAGACTGCAGCTGACCTGGCAGCTACTGCAGCATCCATATCTCCATCTCAAATAGATGTAGCCATGCACATTCCTGAAGAAAAGTGTAGATCAGAGAAGAGTGTGGTGGAGGCGCAAGAAACAGCTGCTGCTGAGTTTAGTTCCTTAAGTCTAGATGATCCAGGACTGTGGACCCACTTGAGCAGTAGCCTGAGGGACTTCCTTGTACTGCATGGGCCACAGCAAGTGAAAAACTTCATGTTCCCCAAAGACAATGAAAATAGAAGTTTCCATCCAACACATTACTGGCGTGAAATCCCCAATGGTGACAAAGTGGAGAGGCCATGGCTTATGTACTCAAAAACCCAGAATGCTGCATACTGTTTTTGTTGCAAACTCTTCCAGTCTAATGTTCCAGCCACATTGGGTTCTACAGGAACAAAGGACTGGAAAAATCTGGCTAGAAATCTGGCATGCCATGAGAAGGCAGCAAATCACCAGAGAGCATTCCATAGGTGGAAAGAGCTTGAGATGAGACTAAGGTTAAAGGCCACCATAGATGATCAGCATCAAGAGAAGATTGCATCAGAGTCTCTTTACTGGCAAAATGTTCTGAAAAGGCTCATTGCCATTGTGAGAATGCTTGCTACCCAAAACCTAGCACTGC